>CM069168.1:12534326-12881826 GCA_035221665.1 Okamejei kenojei
AATTATTTCCCCATCCTTTATTAAGGGTGCATTCCACCCGCCGCGGAAACCTTGCAAGATGCCCGTGGACTGCGGGTAGTCCCTCGCTAGTACCACCCGGGCGCGGACGTACCCCCGGAAATTGGGCGGGCAGCCCGCTTGGGCGGAGCCCTATCCCACCTGGCGCCGTGACTCGCGCATGGCCAGCTTGGCCAGGCCCAGGACAGGAGCAACCCAACCAGGACATCTCCAGCCCCTACCCTCTCCCCTACCCACAGGGTCCCATCCTCTCTCGTGCTTTTCCAAGCAGCTGGCTGTTCGCCTGGAGAGGCACGTCATGACATCTCTACCTCCTGCGTCAGCTTTGTGATATAAACCCTAAAGGAAAAAAAAATGCAGTGATAATCACTCGAATCATCTCCAGAATTCTAATATTGACGATATTAATATTCATAAATAATCCAGCACTAATTTAGTTTAATACTTATCCTCAGTCCTTATTTCTTGCAATGGTTTTAAAGCCTTCTCTGGCTCTCTACTTAATCTTGCTGAGAGCCTGCATATTAATCCTCTCCCGCCAATTAGTGAGGCGGATGGGGTGGGCTGTTTCAGTCTGAGGGATCTGGGCCAGCACAACACATAAGTGGAAAAGGCTTTTAAACGTCTGCTTCTGAATATTAACCACTTATGACTGCGTGGAGTGGAAGGAGGCCGTTCAGCCCATTGCATCTGTACCAGCCCCCAAGGTATCAATTCAGGTATTCACTGCCAATACTGTGACAACCAGTGCACTGGAGGTCAGTGAAGACAAAGGCTATTAGAGTATGTAAATCAAGGTGCTCACTGAACAATGAACCTGTACATTGAGCACAGGGATGATGAGTGATGGATGATTGTGGGTAAGTGTCAGCAATGATTTCAGTGAACATTTCTGCCTCTTCTGCAAAGTGCAGCCCCGATACACATATCATTCCGTGAATGAATGATCAGAGCATGCACGGATGGTTCTGGCTTTCTGGCAGTCTATACCACAGCTCCCTCTGTGCCCCGAGCCAGATCCAGGCTCATTGAAAGCTCCGCTTGGTTGGGTGAAAGCCTGCAACGCTTTAGTGAGGACTGCATCAAAATGAACCCTTCCTGACTGGCAGAGATCCCAAACTGCCAGTTTCATTTCCTAGTCCTGTGGTCTCCTCGCCGACATTCCCTCAGTGGGAAACATTCCGCCACTGGGAGAAAAATTAATCCTGCGTTGAACCACACTAATTCTGGATTGTGGAAGTGTACAACCACAGAGCCACGGAAACCACCATCCCAGGATGTACATGCCCCGCTCCAAAGAAGGTCTGAAGAAGGGTCTCAACCCAAAATGTCACCTATTCCTTTTGTCCGAAGATGCTGCCTGACCCACTGAGTGACTACAGCATTCTGTGTCTATCTTCAAAGTAAACCAGCATCTGAAGTTCGTTCCTATCCCACTCCTAAGTAGCCACCAACCAGAGACACGTTATGACATCTCTACCTCCTGCGTCAGCTTTGTGATATAAACCCTAAAGGAAAAATGCAGTGCTAATCACTCGAATCAACTCAAGAATTCTAATATTGAGTATATTAATATTCATAAATAATCCAGCACTAATTTAGCTTCATACGTATCCTCAGTCCTTGTCCATCGGGGTTGGAGATTGCAACCTTTACGTGGTCTGCCCTGCTTCGATGAATGCAATCAACCCGGCGTGCACACTCAAATAAGATCAAATAGAACAAGTTGTCCTACCCAACTTTAGGCTGTGCACGCCACACACAGGAGGAAGGAAAAGTAGCCATCTATACCGATCCTATTTATCAACACTTGGTCATTATCTTGTTACATGCTTGACAATTCAACTGCTAGTCTTTAACATTCCCTAACCCAACAAAAGGTTCCTTCAAAACACCCTCCACCACAATTCAAATCATGCAAATCAAACATCGGTCAACGTGATAGAAGATTAGCACATGCTTCTTCAGATCATGCAGGGATAAGATCATTTTTCCTTTCTTCTCCCCCCCCCCCCCCCACCCTCCATCAGTCAGAAGAAGGGTTTCGGCCCGAAACGTCACCTATTTCCTTCACTCCATAGATGCTGCTGCACCCGCTGAGTTTCTCCAGCACTTTTGTCTGCCTTCGATTTTCCAGCATCTGCAGTTCCTTCTTAAACACATAAGATCCTCTCGCCTGGTTGCCCTGGTTGCATTTTAAATGGTGCTCGGAAAGTAAGCCCAACATGCAGTGAGCATAACAAACCGTGTTACTAATTTAATGTACTTAAAGTATTATTTTCTGTGGCGAAGACGGCAGGTCAATTCTATTTCACAGCTCCAGAGACCCGGTTCGATCCTGACCTCGGGTGATGTAAGTGTGCAGCTTCCACGCGCTGACTGTAACTGTGTGGATTTCCTCCAGGTGCTCTGGTTTCCTTGCACATCAGTTCAGTTTAGTTTATTGACACGTGTACCGAGGTACAGAGTTGCTGCCTCACAGCGCCAGACATCTGGGTTCAATCCTGACCACGGGTGCTGTCTGTGCGGAGTTTATACATTCTCACCTTGACCATTTTTGGGTTTCCCTGTTTCTCCCCACAGTCCAAAGATGGAGAGGTTTGTAGGTCAATTGGCTTGGTATAATTGTACAAATTGCTTCTGATGCATGTAGGATAGTGCTAGTATAGATCGCTGCTCGGCGCAGACTCGGTGGGCTGAAGGGCCTGTTTCCACGCTGTATCTCTAAAATAAAATAAACTTCCCTGAGTGGATATCAATTCAGTTCTGGGAAGCCGCACAGCTAATTCCCTTTAAATTAGTTATTTCTCAGAGCATTATTCTGTCTGATCTTTGCTGAGCTCTCCGACTGGAACCGCGTCTTGGCGCTCCTGCTACAGTGCTGGAAAATTCCACCTTTCATATCTTCCAGCAAACCGTCCGTAGTTAATATTGAAAAGCCCCCAATTCCGTTGCAGAGCAGAACGCATTTGTGATCGCTACCCAAAACTGTTTAATGAAAACACCCAGAGCCACACAAAACTGTCCAGTATTTGTGGCTCTGGCTGCAAAGTGGCGCAGCGGTAGAGTTGCTGCCTCCCGGCACCAGAGACCCTCGGTTCAATCCCAACTACGGGCGCTGTCTGTAAGGAGTTTGCACTTTCTCCTTGTGACCGTGTGGGTTTTCTCCTGGTGCTCCAGTTTCCTCCAAAGACGTATGTCAATTGGCCCTCCAAGAATATAGTTCCCAGTGAGTAGGATAAAACTAGTGTACGGGTGATTGCCGGCCTGCACAGACTCAGTGGGACGAAGAGCCTGTTTCCCTGCAGTATCTCGTATTTTTCTATAGTTCACAAGTCGTGACAGAATGTTGTACATGCAATTGTTCTTCACATTTTATTGATCGTTTTAAATCCTCGTTTTGACACATATTGTCCTGAGCTCTGTGATCATAAGGTTATAAGTGATAGGAGCATAATTAGGCCATTCGGCCCATTAAGTCTACTCCGCCATTCAATCATGGCTGATCTATCTCTCCCTCCTAACCCTCTTCTCCTGCCTTCTCCCCAAACCCTCTGACACCTGTAATAATCTATCTATCCCTGCCTTAAAAAATATCCACTGACTTGGCCTCCACAGCCTTCTGTGGCAAAGAATTCCACAGATTCAACACCCTCTAACTAAAGAAATTCCATTCCTAAAAGAACAACCTTTAATTCTGAGGCTATGACCTCTGGTCTTAGACTCTCCCACCAGTGGAAACATTCTCTCCGCATCCAATCTATCCAAGCCTTTCACTGTTCTGTATATTTGTGATAAAGGTGCATGCTTGCTCGGATGCCATTGGGACCAAGTCACCAAGATATCACCAAGGTCACAGACCGGGTCAGTGGTTGGTCCACTGATAACAAGTACTGTTCAATGGGAACATGTCGAATTTCAGGCTTTTGTGTGAGGTTTTGATAGTGCGGGCTTTACCCATCACAGACCCATTGTGGGACCAACGTGAGTGATTATACTGCCTTAACAAACCAGTGTCATAATGCATTGTAGGACCAACATAACTTACCACGATCGGGCAGGTATCAGGCTGCTGTTAATGTGAGTCTGCTATGCATATGTCGCTTGAGCAGCTTACAACCCAGCGGTCTGAAGAAGGGTTTGCCTATTTCCTGCGCTCCATAGATGCTGCCTCACCTGCTGAGTTTCTCCAGCACTTTTGTCTACCCAGCGGTATGAATATTGGCTTCTCTAACCAAGTAACCCTTGCTTTCCCCCTCTCCCTCATCCTAGTTCTCCGGCTAGTTTGACTGTCCTCCCGATTAAATGTAATCTTTGCATGCCTTGTTGTCACCAGTGATCTACTCTAAATCTTCCTTGATCTCCGTCCCCTTTGATCTGTGGTTGTCACACCTTACCCTTCCGTGTGTCTCCCTCTCCCCTGACTCCAAGTCTCAACCCGAAACATCACCCATTGCTTCTAAGGTAGACAAAAATGCTGGAGGAACTCAGCGGGTGCAGAAGCATCTATGGAGCGAAGGAAATAGGCAACGTTTCTGGCCGAAACCCTGAAGGGTTTCGGCCCGAAACGTTGCCTATTTCCCCTGAAGAGTTTCGGCCCGAAACGTTGCCTATTTCCTTCGCTCCATAGATGCTGCTGCACCCGCTGAGTTCCTCCAGCATTTTTGTCCACCGTCGATTTTCCAGCATCTGCAGTTCCTTCTTAAACCCATTGCTTCTATCCAGAGATGCTGCCTGTCCCGCTGAGTTACTCCAGCATTTTGCGTCTATCTTCCTTGCTGTGCTTGAATTGGCTGATGTATTGCCTCCAACACGACAGTGACTGCACTCGGTAAAATACTCTGGAGCAGTAGGTGAGTTTGTAGAAACGTTTTACCCCCCCCCTTCATCTTTAAGTTCTAAGCCTGTCGACAACACACTTGTTTTGTTGTTGCTTCCACATCCTAAGCCTTTGATGATCTCGATTTCAAATAAACCAGCTTGCTTGGAAATGGAGATCACCTAATGGTATGTACGTTGTTAATGAAAGGCAAGACTTCTTTGCATGATATTAAGACAGGTTAATCCGAGCAAGCTGTTCCGATCCGTAGGGACCTCGAATGTGATTTCAAAGGAAATTGCTTCTTTGAAGTTGATCTCGACAGCTTCCCCGGTCTCGTACAAGTGTCGCCGCGCGCACACCAATCCGGAAGTGAAAGGAATCAATAATGTTTGCAATATCTGCGGGGGCAATGCAGGCACTTCAAAGGGGGAAGATCTTTTGGAGACGGCCCCGTCTTTCTCCCCATGCGCGTGTTGGTTTGTACAATAACTTGTGGCTTCAAATATAACAGCCGGCCTCAAGCAATGGGCCTTTCGAAATAACTCTCGCTTTGATCAATAGATCACAAGGAGCAGAATTAGATTCCACCGTGCCATGTTAAAACCAGGCTGTTGCCTCTTGAAGCATTTGTCGTTGGCCCTGACACACAATTTTAAAATCAAAGGGAATTTTCCAGGAACATGTTTCCTTCATTTCTGTTCCAAGTCAATGTGTTTTGCATGAAAGTTGACTGCTCTTTGTCAATAAACCATCTGGTTAGTACTGACCCGGATAAGGATAAGGGGGAAATCGTTTAAGACCGAGATGAGAAAAACATTTTTCACACAGAGAGTGGTGAGTCTCTGGAATTCTCTGCCACAGAAGGTAGTTGAGGCCAGTTCATTGGCTATATTTAAGAGGGAGTTAGATGTGGTCCTTGTGGCTAAAGGGATCAGGGGGCATGGAGAGAAGGCAGGTACGGGATACTGAGTTGGATGATCAGCCATGATCTTATTGAATGGCAGTGCAGGCTCGAAGGGCCGAATGGCCTACTCCTGCACCTATTTTCTATTTTTCTATGTTTCTATGACCCTACACTCTTACGGAGAGTTGGGATTGCTGGTAACCCCAACAAGGGTCTGAAGAAGGGTCTCGACCCGAAACTTCACTCTTTCCTTTTCTCCAGAGGTGCTGCCTGTCCCGCTGAGTTACGCCAGCATTTTGTGTCCATTTGAGGGCAATAGAAGATTCAGTTTGCGTAGGAAAGAAATGCAGATGCTGGTTTAAATCGAAGATAGGAGAAAGGTCTCGACCCCAAACGTCACCCATTCCTTCTCTCCAGTGATGCTGCCTGTCCTGCTGAGTTATTCCAGCCATTTGTGACTATCTTAGAAGATTCAGGTTGATCGCCTGAGGAAAATGGAACGTAGAACATAGAACAGTGCAGCACAAGAACAGGCCCTTTGGCCCACAACGTCTCTGCCCAACATAATGCTGAAATCCTACATTTGACTTTACTCCCACCCAGACTAATACACAGCAGGGAAAGGTTTACAAAGGCCAATCAACCTACCAGCCTGCATGTCCTTGGGATTAGTTTAGTTTAGTTTAAAGATGTAGCAGGGAAACAGGCCCTTCGGCCCACCGAGTCTGTACCAACCAGCGATCGCCCGTACACCAGTTCTATCCTACATACCAGGGACAATTTACAATAGGCAATTAACCTACAAAGCCCCACGTCTTTGGAATGTGGGAGGAAACCTGGGCACCCGGAGAAAACACACGCGGTCACAGGGGGAACGTGCAAACTCCATACACTCAGGATCAACCCGGGTCTCTGGTGCTGCCAGGCAGCAACTCTACCCCTGCACCAGTATGCCACCCTGGGGGGATGTTGGAAGAAGCCCAATTGGTCACAGAGAGAGCGTGAAAACTCCACACGAACAGCATCTGAAGTCAGGATTGAACATAGGTCTTTGCGACTGCACATAATAAGTTCCCTGCATATCCATGTGCCTATCCAAAAGTTTCTTAGATGCCTCTATGGTATCTGCCTCAACCACCAGCGCATGCATTCCGGGCACCTCAGTGTAAAAGAACTAGCCCCACACATCTCCTTTAAACTTTGCCCCTCTTTCCTTAAAGCTACGTTCTCTAGTATACGATTTCTCTATCTAGGGAAAAAGTTCTGACTATCCACCCTATCTATGCCTTTCATAATTTTATATACTTTTATCAGGTCTCCCTGCAACTTCTGTTGTTCCAGAGAAAATAATCCCAATCACTCACTGTAGCTGGCCATCAAAGATGTGTGGGTTTGCAGGTCACTTGGCCTCTGTCAGTTGTCCCAAATGTGTGCAGAGAGAGGATGAGAAAGCTGGATAACATAGAACCTGTGCGGATGGGAGATCCAATGGTCGGCATGGACTCAGTGGGCCGAAGGGCCTGTTTCCATGCTCCATCTCTAGACTGTAAATAAGCATCAGGGCCAAGGGAAGAAAAGCCCAAGTTTTTTGATGGCAGAAAAGCTGGTGTAAGGCAATGAGAGTTTCTGAAAATGTCAAACATGAGTGATTAAACTGTATCTTTAGTGCCGGGTGTAATAAACAGTGGCAGAGGCTGCCATTAACTATGTTATGACAGTTAATAAGATGGTTCCTAAGGGGATTCAAGAGCAAGAGAGTCAGGAAGAGCTGGTTGAGCAAAGCATCTTTGGTATAAACGATTGTTGATGGAAGTAGATTGGTAGAGGAGAAATATCTCCTGCTGCATGCAATAAATATTTGAGCTCTGAACATAAGTGTACTCAGCTCCCCTCCTGAAATTTAGTTCTGCTGGGGTCAATGGGATTTCAGAAATAGAGTTCAATGAGGCATGCATTATAGCTTCATGAATTTACCAGCTCAATAAAATAAGAGCCTTCAGAAGAACAAGAGACATATACTGTGGACGGAGGCAAAATATGGTGTATCAGAAGAATCAGAAGGCGGTGATAGTGCAGAAGGAGGCCGTTCGGCCCGTTATGTCCAAACTAGTTCTCTACCAGTGTAACACACTAGACCGAAGATAGGCACAAAAAGCTGGAGTGACTCAGCGGGACAGGCAGCATCTCTGGAGAGAAGGAATGGGTGACGTTTCGGGTCGGATGGATGGATGGATGGAGTGGATGTGGAGAGGATGTTTCCACTGGTGGGAGAGTCTCGGACTAGAGGTCATAACTTCAGAATTAAACAACGTTCTTTTAGGAAGGAGATGAAGAGAAATTAATTTAGTCAGAGGGTGGTGAATCTGTGGAATTATTTGCCACAGAAGGCTGTGGTGGCCAAGTCAGTGGATATATTTAAGGCAGGGATAGATAGAATCTTGACCATTACAGGTGTCAGAGGTTATGGGGAGAAGGCAGGAGAATGGGGTTAGGAGGGAAAAATAGAACCAGCATTTTGTGTCTACCTTCGATTTTACCAGCATCTGCAGTTCTTTCATACACAAATGGAAAGGTAATGTGTGGGAAGGAACTGCAGATGCTGGTTTAAACCGAAGATAGACTCAAAAAGTTGGAGTAACTCAGCGGGACAGGCAGCATCTCTGGAGAGAAGGAATGGGTGACGTTTCGGGTCGAGACCCTCCTTCAGTGTAGAAGTGTGGTGTCTGAAGAAGGGTCTCGACCTGAAACGTCGCCCATTCCTTCTCTCCAGAAATGCTGCCTCACCCGCTGAGTTACTCCAGCATTTTGTGTCTATCTTCAAAGAGAAGTGTATCCTTGAATACAATATAATTATCAGCCCTTGGTCCAACTCATGCACGTTGCTCCATTGAAATGTCAAGGAGGATAAAGACACCAGGGCCTTGGAAGTGATCAACAACAATTATGACACTATTTCCTGCATCTGGTTTTACATGAAGGCGCCTGCTATGCCTTGTCTTGCTTTTGATTCATAAATAGTACAAAGGTGACTGTGAATAGTTTACCTTCCCGACAGAATCTGATTCTTCTTAGATATAATATTGTAGGAGACAAGACAATTACAAAAAAATATTCAATTAAATATGAGCATTCTTCATAAATTATTTATCCCCAATGTAATTGGCACTGACCTAACTTGTCATATTAAATTTGCTAGTGATTTGTTCTGACTCCTTCCCTATATGCACTTTGTGAATCACATTTACTATTCTGCATAAAGGTTTTGTTCTCTCCCTCTCTAACCCATTGAATGCGCACACACATTTCCTGATATTTACGTATAACAGCGCCCAAGGAGGCTATTCCTCCCATTGAGTATATGCTGGCTCCAGCCCTTGCAATCTCCTCCGTCGAATTCTCCCACCTTTCCTTTTTCTGCACCGCTCAGCTCATTCTCTCTCCCATTCCTGCCTTTTTTTAACTCAATCCTTTTGCTGCTGATCTACGCAGGAGGCAATTCATAGCAGTCAATGAGTCCTTTGTGATGTGGGAGGAAACCGGAGCATCCGGAGAAAACACACGTACAGTTACAGGCCGAGCGCGCACACTCCGCACGGACAGTAGCTGAGGTCAGAATCGAGCCCAGGACCCACATGCGTCGGAGCTGTCTTCTTCTTCTGTCGTGTGGCGTGCACAGCCTAAAGTTGTTGGACAAGTTGTTCTATTTGATCTTCCGTTTGTGCACGTCGAGTTGATTGCATTAGTCAAAACAGGGCGGACCACGTGAAGGTTGCAATCTTCCACCCCCTTCGGAGCTGTGAGGTGGCAGCACTAACTGCAAGACGAGGCGGAGAACTAGACTCTTTGCGTACTTATCTCAAAAGAGGATTAGAGAGGCATACGGCTGGAAACAGGCCCTTCGGCTCAACTTGTCCATGCTGACCAAATGCCCGATCTGCACTAGTCCCACCTGCTGCTCTTGGCCCATATCGTTCTCAACCTATCCTATCCATGTACCTGTCCAAATGTCTTTTAAATGTTGTGATAGTACCTGCCTCAACTTCCTCTTCTGGCAGCTCATTCCATATACCCACCAACCTTTGTGTGAAAAATTTACTATTAAATCCTTCCCCCCCCTCACCTTAAATTGGTTCTTAACTCCACAATGTCTGTGCCGAAGAGAATACCAAGACCATTTCCTATTTAACTGCATTATCCGTATCCATCCATTCCTTGCATATCCATATGCCCATCCCAAATCATCTTGAATGCCACCATCATAACTGCCTTAACCACCAACCCTGGCAGCATGTTCCAGGTATTCTCCACTCAGTGTAAAAAAGTTCTTAATACACAGCATTTTATAATGCAATTAGATAACACACAAACAAAAGCTTTTCACTGTACCTCGGTACACATGGCAATAAAAAATCAATACTAATGCCAATACTGCTGTATCATCGAGCCACCCCTCTCTCTCTCCTTCTCCCTCTCCCTCCCTTCCCTTCTCCGCCTCCATAAACTCCATAAGTTCTAGGAGCAGAGTTATGGGGCTGTCCCACTGTACGAGCTAATTCAAGAGTTCTCCCGAGTTTCCCCTGATTCGAACTCGGAGAATTACGGTAATGGCCGCTCGTCGGTACTCGGGGCTCTCGTGGACATTTTATCAACATGTTGAAAAATCTTCACGAGTCTTCCCGAGCTTACCGCGTTTCCAGAGTACCTGCCGTTAGCGTTACGAGCCATGAAGAGGCGTCCCCGAGCTCCGACGTACCCACTACGCACATTCTATGTGCTTACCATGAGTTTGATTTTTTTTTAAACTTGGGAGAGCTCTTGGGTGAACTTGTACAGTGGGACAGGCCCATTAAGCCATTCAGCCCATCAAGTCTTCCCCTCCATTCAATCATGGCTGATCTATCTTTTCCTCTCAACCCCATTCTCCTGCCTTCTCCCCATAACCCCTGACACCATTACTAATCAAAAATCTGTTAATCTCCACCTTAAAAATATCCATTGACTTGGCCTCTGCAGCTGTCACAGATTCAGCTGTCATAGTTCCACTGACTAAAATAATTCATCAGCATCTCCCTTCTGAAGGTACCGTCTTTTATTCTGAGGCTGTGGCCTCTGGTCATAAACTCTCCCACGAGTGGAAAAATCCTCTCCACATCCACTCTATCCAGGCCTTTCACTATTCGGTAAAGGACCTGTCCTACTTGCATGCGATTGTATGCGTTTGGCGCGACCAAACCAAAGCGGAGTTCGTGCTAAGTACGCGCTAAGTTCGCGCTATGTTCGCACGTGACGTCATTTGTGTCATACCTATCAATCAGCTGGGCAGGAGGCAGGCCGCCGGATTTTCGGCATCGCACGCCGTCAGGCGGTGACGTCACCACGCAACGCCACGCCGTACGGTGACATCATCGCGCAGCGCCATGCGCTAGGCGTACGCCGTCAAGATGCTGCGTACGCCCGCAATGCGACTGCGGGCCAACAAGCCGTTGCCGCGCTAAAATTTCAGACAATACAGGATTATCGGAGCCCCGCGCGATGTCGGGACCAGCCCCGCACAACTCCATACGCCTCCGCGCTTCTAAGTGGGACCGGCCCCGTGCGGCCACATACGGTGCCCGTACGCCTCAAGCGACCACGTTTGGTCGCGCCAAACGCATGCAATCGCATGCAAGTGGGACAAGCCCTTAAGATTCAATGAGGTCCCGCCCACATTCCCTCTCTCTCTCCCTCTGTTTCCTTCAATCCGTCTTTTTACCTTCTTGACTGTGAAAGACTGAACTATTGAGATGAATACTCACTGTCCTCGCCTGATCCTCTCAGGCATTTAATTCCAGCAGGGGTCAGTGGACAGGAAATGGAGATAGAAATCGGCTTAACTAGTTTCTCAGCACCAGTGTAATAGCACAAATTACGACTATTCAGAAGAAAGGAAATCGACTAGAAAACAAATCTCATCAGGTTAAAGGCTGAATCACCTCTTTCATTAACAGCCTCTGATGGATTTCTCAATGCTTTCACTGAATGGGGATTATCTGTAGAATTTTGGAAAGATTACATTCCTGTTTATCTTAATCAAACATGGAGCGGCACGGTGGCGCAGCGGTAGAGACCCGGGTTCATAGAAACATAGAAACATAGAAAATAGGTGCAGGAGTAGGCCCTTCGGCCCTTCGAGCCTGCACCGCCATTCAATATGATCATGGCTGATCATCCAACTCAGTATCCTGTACCTGCCTTCTCTCCATACCCCCTGATCCCTTTAGCCACACGGGCCACATCTAACTCCCTCTTAAATATAGCCTATGAAGTGGCCTCAACTACCTTCTGTGGCAGAGAATTCCACAGATTCACCACTCTCTGTGTGAGAAATGTTTTTCTCATCTCGGTCATAAATGATTTCCCCCTTATCCTTAAACTGTGACCCCTTGTTCTGGACTTCCCGGGAACAATCCTCCTGCATCAAGCCTGTCCAACCCCTTAAGAAAGTTTGATCCTGACTACGGGTGCTGTCTGCATGGAGTTTTACATTCTCCCTGTGACCTTGTGGGTTTTCTCCGGGTGCTCCAGTTTCCTCCCACATCCCACAGACATGCAATTTTGTCGCTCCATAAATTGGCCCCAGTGTGTAAGATTGAACTAGTACTGGTGGTCAGAGCGGACTCGGTGGGCCGAAGGTCCTGATTTCACGTTGTATCTCAAAACTAAACATCCCAATTCACAATAATAACATTCTATGTGTAGGAAGGAACTGCAGATACTGGCTTACACCGAAGATAGACACAAAATGCTGGAGCAACTCAACGGGTCAGGCAGCTTCTCAGGAGAAAAGGAATAGGTGACGTTTCGGATCGGGACCCATCTGCAGACTCAAAACATTCTAGTTTGGTCCCATGTAAAATTAATTTTGGTGTGATGAAGTCATCCACAGTAGGCATTGAACTTCAACATAGATTATTTTAACATATCCCAGCTAGGTTACAGATGGCACAAATTTAGGGAATAGAATAAATGTAAGATAGGTGCAGTACATGGACTTATGGAATTGAATTTCGGATGCTGGCTACAACACACTGATGCTATTATACACCATGTTCAGCACCATGCCTGGGGAATTCCAATGCAATGCTGTCTTTGGATGGAGGAACAAGTTATGGATTTAAACCTTATTTTATCTCTGAAAAAAGTAGAACCTTGCCTGTGGATACATAGTGGAGATGATTTCAGGCGAAAGTTATTCTCCTCATTTTTCTATCAATTTTCTGCAGATTCTACCAACTCTGCTCCACAGTTGGGACAATATACAGTGGCCAATTAAGTGTCATAAGGCTCCTGACCCAAAACGTCACCCACCCATGTTCTCAAGAAATGCTGCCTGACCCGTTGAGTTATTCCAGCACTTTGTGTCTTGTTTTGTAAACCTGCATCTGAGGTCCTAGTGTTTAACCTACTAACCCACCTGTTCACAAGTTCACCTTATAAGAATAGAATTAGGCCATTCGGCCCATCGAGTCTACTCCACCATTCAATCATGCCTCCTAGTCCAATTTTCCTGCCTTCTCCCCATAACCCTTGACTCCTGTTCTAATCAAGAATCTGTCTATCTCTGCCTTAAAAATATCCACTGACTTGGCCTCCACAGCCCTCTGTGGCAATGAGTTCCACAGATTAACTACCCTCTGACTACCCTCCCACATCCCATGTCTTTGGGATGCAAGAGGAAGTTGAAACACCCTAGGAAATCTGTGGAATCTGTGAATCTGTGGAATTCTCTGCCACAGAGTGTAGTTGAGGCCAGTTTGTTGGCTATATTTAAGAGGGAGTTAGATGTGGCCCTTGTGGCTAAAGGGATCAGGGGGTATGGGAGAAGGCAGGTACAGGATACTGAGTTGGATGATCAGCCATGATCATATTGAATGGCGGTGCAGGCTCGAAGGGCCGAATGGCCTACTCCTGCACCTATTTTCTATGTTTCTATGTTTCTAAATGGTCACAGGGAGAATGTGCAAACTGTTCACAGATGGGCCAAATGCAGTCTCAGGTCTGATTGGCATGCTCTGCGTACGTGAGGTAGTACGTGTATACACTTGCAAAGGTAGTAAATTATACATTTGCACACAGTGCGATTACATCTGTGGAACTGATGAAGGACCTGCGTGATAGAATGACAGTGATCTCAAATGGTTGTATTTTTGGATGAGTTCATTGAGGTACGGAACAACAAGCCCAGAGGACTCGGACCAGAAGACATAGGAATAGAGAGTCGGCAGCACGGTGGCTCAGGGGTAGAGTTGCTGCCTTACAGCGCCAGACCCAGGGTGGATCCTGACTACGGGTGCTGTCAGTATGAGTTTGGACGTTCTGCCTGCATGGGTTTGCCCCAGTGCTCCAGTTTCCTCCCACGGCAAAGACCGCAGGTTAATTGGCTCTGGTAAGAATTGTAAATTGTCCCTGGTGTGTGTAGGACTGTGCTACTGTACGGGGATCGCTGGTCGGTGCGGACCCGGTGGGCCGAAGGGCCTGTTTCCACGCTGTATCCCCAAACTAAACGAAAAATTAGGCCATTCAGCCCATCGAGTCTACTCAGCCATTCAACCATGGCTGATCTTTTTTTTTTTCCCCTCTCAACCCTGCTCTCCTGCAGTTTGAAAGACAATTTAAAAATCAAGCCTTTCTCTGACTTGGAGCCAAAAGTAAGTTAGCAAGTCTGATGATGACGTGGGAAGCACAGCTTGGCACAAGTCAGAATGCCACAGCAATCATCTTTAGCTTCCAAGTTTACAGACAGCAGACCAAAGATGTCTGCGGTTGAGATGCAGTGAATAAGTCGGAGTTAAAGGAGCAATCTTGGCCACCACACACAGATTGTTCTGTTCATTCAAATTGTGTCTCAGGATTTTGAATTTCCATCAGAGCAAGCGGGAAGGCTTTCGATTAACATTTCATTTACAGGGCAACACATTTGCAATGCAATTTTTCTTCAGACAGCCACCAATAACTCCGATTATGAGGACAAAAGGAGACATCAATTGAGTCATGTTTACTCCGCTGGTGGGTCAGTATTGGTGTGCAGTCCATATGACAAGGTTAAGCAGCTTTGGAATAATGTAATGCCCTCCCACCAAAGCCTCCTAAACAGAATAAATGTTAGAAAACTGGTAACATCAGATTCAATCAGCGACAATGCTTTCATGTAGATATACAATCGTAAACCCTTTCATATTTATGTACAACTGGAAATTCATTTACTTTTGTATTCAATTCTTTTAAATGTATGCTTTGATATATTGCATTTCAGATGTGAAATTATGTATCTGCACCCAAACCCACTCTCAGACACAACACACGCACACAGTTTCAAAGAGCACACACAGACATACATGCACACACGCAGAAGCTACATATAACATGCATTCTATATATTGAAATCTATTTTTAATTATTGCAAGAATTTAATACCATTGTATTAAATATCTTCAATAACTGTGCTCCTGTGGCATCAACTGACACACAGACCACTTATGGTCGAACCCTCGCCAGTAGCTACGAGGGCTGCACGTAACGTCATGGGCTAGGGGGAGTGTCCTGCTACATAAGCTTACCTCATGTTGAAAAGTATCCACGAGAGCCCCGAATACCTACGAGCAGCCATTACCGTAATTCTCCGAGTTCGAATCAGGGGAAACTCGGGAGAACTCCTGAATTAGCTCGCACAATGGGACAGCCCACATTAATGATATCCACCAGCAAGGAAACAATTGGATGTTTTTTTTAGATCAGCCTCTGCTGTTTACAGCCAGTATGTTGATGTTATCATGACTTGCCCACTGTGCTCGGTAGAGGTGGAAAGGCAGGAGAAGACCGCTGTGTGATATTTGCGTTCTCCGTCCCACTCCCACTCCAACTTTAGGCCTTTGTTCTCCTACACTATGTCAACCAAGCTCAAGGGACCAACATCTCATCTTCTGACATGGCGCATCACAGCCTTCAGGACTCCACATCAGATTCACAATTTCATATCATCAAAACGTTCCAGCTTACGAATCCCACATTTCCAGATATCTCTAGCCTCTAGCATTTCAGATTTCTTTCATCTCCACCTATTTACTCAACAGCCAACGATACACCTTCACCTTCGCTCCCTCTGCCTTCAGCACTGCATGTGCTAACTAATCTCTCCACGTCATAGAGTGATACAGTGTGGAAACAGGCCCTTCGGCCCAACATGCCCGCACCGACCAACATGTCCCACCTGCCAGCATTTGCTCCATATCCCTCCAAACCTGTCTTATCCAAGTACATGTCTGACTGCTTCTTAAATGTTGGGATAGTCCTTGCCTCAACAACCTCCTCTGGCAGCTTGTTCCATACATCCATTAACCTTTGTATGAAAAATTTACCCCTCAGATTCCTATTATATCTTTTCCTTTTCACCTTAAACCGATGTCCTCTCACCTTAAAGGGCTTGTCCTACTTGGCGAATTTTTCATCGACTGCCGGCATCATTGATTGACGTATTAGGTTAACCGAAAAAGTAGCGGCGTGACGCGGCGTGGTGACGTATGGCGAGCGGCGTTTTTTCAAGTGTCGCAACATTTTTTTGGTCGCTGCTGGATTTTGAAATGTTCAAAATCATTTGACGAGACTGATATGACGCCAGCAGTCGCCAAATAAAATCGGCATGTGGGACAGGCCCTTAAACCTTTGTCCTCTACCTGCCTCCACCCTATTGTCCTTGTTTGTTGCCGCTACCAGAGGACATAGTTTTAAGGTGCACGGGGAAAGATTTAATATGAGTCAGAGGGGTAACGTTTTCACAATATTGCAACGTGGGGCTGTTAAGTGTCAACTGAAACAGAGACATAACTGCAGATAGACACAAAAAAAAGATGAATTAACCCCGCGGGACTGTGCAGCATCTCTGGAGAGAAGGAATGATTGGATGACGTTTCGGGTCAGCGAGAGGATTTTGCAGAACTCTCTGCAAAAGAGGGAGGAGGAGAACCTCTTCGAATTAGACATACATTGAGGAGATTTTGCAGTGGAGCAGACTAAATGTGTAGGAAGGAACTGCAGATGCTGATTTAAACCGAAGATCTGACTTGTGATCCTTTAAACAGCTGAACAGGAGACAAAATCAGAAGAGATATTAAAAGTCTATCTGAAGTTGCTGGTAGAGTTATTATCGTTTAAGCAGTTCTGTAATAATTGACACTGGAGGCTTATTTGCAGCAAGAATTTAACAAATTGCATCCACATTAATTGGGCTGGATGGCCTTATAGCAAGGTCGTTTATGGACCACACATCAAGAAAAGTACAAATATTTAACATTTAAGCATGTACGCTCTATAAGTGAAGAGACAGATAGAGGGTGGCAGCCCTGTCCCACTTAGGAGACCTAAACAGCAACCTCTGGTGACCTTGCCCGCCACCCAAAAAAAAATCAAGGTCGAGGTGACCTGCAACCTCCTACCACCTCCCACGCATGTGTTGAAAACCTTCCTCCACTATGAAGAAAACCGGCTTCGACTAGACCTGCGACTAAAGAATTATCGATTTTTAAAACGGCAACCTATTTTTAGTCGAGGCCGGTTTTAATCATGATGAAAATATAGCAGCAACCTAGATGGAGACTCGACCACGCAGAAAGTACTTTCAACCATTTGGGAGAGTGACCAAAACCTCCGGTGACCTCATGGAAACCTTGGGTGGCGGGCAAGGTCACCAGAGCAGTTCAGATCTCATAAGTGGGACAGGCCTTGCATCCGCAAGGATTTGCCACTTTTCTCTGTATATCTCTCCACAAGATCTTCCCCAGGTGCCACGCGGCGGAGGCCTAACCAAGGTGTGGAGGCTGCGGTTCCCTGCCGGAAGATGCAACGGCTCGGCGGGATGGCTCGTCGGTCAGCGGGACCGGGAGGAAGCTGGAGACGTCGGACGCGAGGAGCAAGGACGGCAGGGCGGTGAGCCGGGGTAATGCCTCCAGCGCCCTCAAGGTCGGCTGCAGAAGGCACCCCCCGGGACACAAAGATGGCCAGGCGAGGAGAGGAGGGGGACGTTGGTTCGCGGGAACTGCTCCACTACATCGAGCGGCCGGGCCGACCGGACTTGGGAAACTGACCCACACTGACCTTTCTGTCCTGGGCATCCTCCACTGTCAGAGGCCCAGCTCAAATTGGAGGAACAGCACCTTATATTGACTTATGTAATATATGAACATTGACTTCTCTAACTTCAAGTAACCCTTGCTTTCCCTCCCCCTTCCCAGTTACCTGACCAGTCTTACTGTCTCAGACTACATTTTATCTCAGTTTGCTTAGTTGTTACCTTCTCCCAGCTAACAATGATGTATTCTACATTTTCTTTGATCTCCACCCCCTTTCTCCCGTTTTCACACCTTACACTTCCTTATCTATGTATCTCCCTCTCCCCTGACATCAGTCTCGACCCGAAACATCACCCATTCCTTCTCTCCAGAGATGCTGCCTGACCCGCTGAGTTACTCCAGCATTTTGTGTCTAACTTCAGACTTTGCCAAATAATGGCATAATATATGCAAAAATAATTTTACTGTGCAGTTAAATTTGTGACAAATAAAGCTGATTGAACCATTGAAAAATTCACAAGACAGTGATGACTTGGAGTTGGAAAAGCTTGGATTTGTCTCCAAACTCACTGGAAATAGCAAATGGTCAGAGAGTTATTGAACTATTTTAATAATATTTCAAAATGCAAACAAACACAGAGCTATTTCAATCAAAACTCCATGACGTCTCAAGGACAGTTTGTTTACAGAGTGGCACATCATTGCCTTAATATTTCTCTCACTTTTTCTCATTTCAATGCTTCACTTCACACCAGCAAGCCTCCTGTGGAAATGGAGCTAATCGTCCAAACTAATGCTGAGAGAACAGCGACTGTTCTCTCAGCATCTCTGGAGGACATGGATAGGACCCTTCCAAAGGGTTCCAATCCGAAGCATCACCTATCCATGTCCTCCAAGATATGCTGCCTGACCGACTGAGTTACTCCAGCACTTTGTATTACTTTGTGCATTAACCAGCTTCTGCAGTTCCTCGTTCCTGCACACACCGTGGGTTCGACACGGCAAAATACCATCTAGTGTCTAGAACTGTCAGCTGTCAGACTGAAGAATGGACCTGACCTGAAAATTCACCGATCCACGGTCTCCAGTTCAGTCAGAAGAAGAAAGTTCACGAAACATCACCTTTAGAATTTACTTTAGAGAAACAGCCTCTTCAGCCCATCGAGTCGAACAGCAATCTCCTCGTACACGAACACAATCCCACACACGAGGGATCATCTGCAATTTTTTACTGAAGCCAATTAGCCTACAAACTTGTACATCTTTGGAATGCGGGAGGGAACAAAACATATAAGATTGTTAAGGGTTTGGACACGATAGAGGCAGGAAACATGTTCCCGTTGTTGGGGGAGTCCAGAACCAGGGGCCACACAGTTTAAGAATAAGGAGTAAGCCATTTAGAACAGAGACGAGGAAACACTTTTTCTCACAGAGAGTGGTGAGTCTGTGGAATTCTCTGCCTCAAGAGGGCGGTGGAGGCAGGTTCTCTGGATGCTTTCAAGAGAGAGCTAGATAGGGCTCTTAAAGATAGCGGAGTCAGGGGATATGGGGAGAAGGCAGGAACGGGGTACTGATTGGGGATGATCAGCCATGATCACATTGAATGGCGGTGCTGGCTCGAAGGGCCGAATGGCCTACTCCTGCACCTATTGTCTATTGTCTATTGAAACAGGAGCAACCAGACAAAGCCCACACGGTCAGAAGGAGAACGTACCAACTTTGTACAGACAGCAACCGTAGTCAGGATCGAACCCGGGGTTCTGGTGCTGTAAGGCAGCAACTCTACCGCTATGTCACTGTGCCACACAAAATCACCTATCCAAGATGCTACCTGACCCGCCGAGTTACTCCAGCACTTTGTACCCTTTGTGTAAACCAGCATAAGTGGTTCCTTGTTTCTACATGCAGGAAAAATGTTCCCGATGTTGGGGGAGTCCATAACCAGGTGATCACAGTTTAAGAATAAAGGGGAGGCCACTTAGGACTGAGATGAGGAAAAACGTTTTCGCCCAGACAGTTGTGAATCTGTGGAATTCTCTGCCACTGAAGGCAGTGGAGGCCAATTCACTGGATGTATTCAAGAGAGAGTTGGATTTAGCTCTCAGGGCTAATGGAATCAAGGGATATCTGTGGAATTCTCTGCCTCAGAGGGCGGTGGAGGCAGGTTCTCCGGAAGCTTTCAAGAGAGAGCTAGATAGGACTCTTAAAAATAGCGGAGTCAGGGGATATGGGGAGAAGGCAGGAACGGGGTACTGATTGGGGATGATCAGCCATGATCACATTGAATGGCGGTGCTGGCACGAAGGGCCAAATGGCTAATTCTGCACCTATTGTCTATTGTCAAATATGGGGAGAAAGCAGGAACGGGGTACTGATTGGGGATGATCAACCATGATCACATTGAATGGCGGTGCTGGCTCAAAGGGCCGAATGGCCTACTCCTCCACCTATTTTTTTTATCTTTCTATGTTCCTCGCATTACATTTGTTAGTCGAGCATCTGCATGCAGTTTATGTTTGCACGCACATGAACGGAGTTATTCAGAGGAATTGCTAAAGAGAGGTAAGTGGACCTTGAGAAGGTCTCGGAGCCAAGGAGAGACCACAGCTATAACCAGACCAGTCCATTAGCTGAAATCTCAGTGTTTCATGTGCCATTTGAGAGAGTTGAACGCATTAAATGCTACACTTAGTTCTCAAGACTCCTTGCTAAGGGAAGCAATCACTCTGGGACATTGCATAGTCAGGAATAATAAAAAGATTTTCTCCCTACAAGCACAACCAAAAATAACCTCCCTATGTCCTTATGTACTCAAAGTTCATGGGAGAAATTGACTATATTTATAAAGCAGGCATAATATCCATTTGCGGTGAAGGCATCCTCTACATTAAAAACCACCACACTAGCCTTTGGATCAGGTTGGGGCGAGTTTGAGAGGAATGGTATATTCTGAAGAGGCCTAGGGCTCCACTAAATGATTTTAGCACTTAACTCTAACATATTAATGTATCGTGGAATCAGATCTTTATCACTCTATTGAATGGAATCAGATCTTTATCACTCTAGTCTCAGAGAAGGCAAATGCAGCATTTAGCATCCATGTCAAAAGTTTTAATAGTCCAACATGGAAACAGGCCTTCGGCCTAACAAGTTCATGGTTGCGCAGTGGTAGAGTTGCTGCCTTACAGCGAATGCAGCGCCGGGAACCCAGGTTCGATCCCGACTACGGGTGCTGTCTGTACCAAGTTTGTACGTTCTCCCCGTGACCTGCATGGGTTTTATCCGAGATCTTCGGTTTCCTCCCACATTCCAAAGACGTACAGGTTTGCGGGTTAATTGGCTTGATAAATGTAAAAATTGTCCCCAGTGTGCGTAGGATAGTGTGAATGTGTGGGGATCGCTGGTCAGCGCGGACCCAGTGGGCCGAAGGGCCTGTTTCCGCGCTGTATCTCTAAACAAAACTAAACTAAACCATTAACCGATTATTTCCCATTTACACTAATCCCATTGGCGTGGCACCCTGGTAAAGCTGTTGCCTTATAGACCCGAGTTCAATCCTGATGACGGATGCTGTGTGTACGGAGTTCGTACATTCTCCCTGTGATGACGTGTGTTTTGCTAAGTGCTTCGGTTTCCCCCCACGTTCTAAAGACGTGCGGGTTTGTAGGTTAATTGTACGTACTGTGTAGGATGGCACTAGTGTTCGAGTACTAAATGGTCGGTGCGTGGACCAAAGGGCCTGTTTCCAACACTGCATCATTAAACTCATTTACACATCCCATGTCCTCACCAATCAACACCCTCGCAGATTCTATCACGCACTTGGGTCACTTCTGTTGCCATTTAATCCACCAACACAAATGTCTTTGGGCTGTGTGGGGAAAGTGAAGCAACCGGAGGAAGCTTTCGCCAGAGGAATTCATCGCCACAGAAGACTGAGGAGGCCAAGTCAGTGGATATTTTTAAGGCAGAGATAGGTAGATTCTTGATTAGTACAGGTGTCAGGGGTTATGGGGAGAAGGCAGGAGAACACGGTTAGGAAGGGAGAGATAGATCAGCCATGATGGAATGGCAGAGTGGACTCGATGGGCCGAATGGCCTAATTCCGCTCCTATCACTTATGGAACTCACGCAGTCACAGTGGGTATGTGTAAACTCCACATGGGGAGTGGGGGAGGGGTGATTGGGGGTGAGGGGGACAAGTTTGAACCTGTGTTGCTGGACCATGAAATAGCAACTCTATAAGCTGCACCACTGTGCTGCCTCGACTCAAACATAGAAACATGGAAAATAGGTGCAGGAGGAGGCCATTCGGCCCTTCGAGCCAGCACCGCCATTCATTGTGATCATGGCTGATCGTCTGCTATCAATAACCCGTGCCTGCCTTCTCCCCACGTCCCTTGACTCCACTAGCCCCTAGAGCTCTATCCAACTCTCTCTTAAATCCATCCAGTGATTTGGCCTCCACTGCCCTCTGCGGCAGGGAATTCCATAAATTCACAACTCTTTGGGTAAAAAAGTTTTTTCTCAGCTCAGTCTTAAATGTCCTCCCCTTTATTCTAAGACAGTGGCCCCTGGTTCTGGGCTCACCCAACATTGGGAACATTTTTCCTGCATCCAGCTTGTCCGGTCCTTTTACAATTTTATATGTTTCTATAAGATCCCCCCTCATCCTTCTAAACTCCAGTGAATGCAAGCCTAGTCTTTTCAATCTTTCCTCACATGACAGCCCCGCCATCCCAGGGATCAATCAATCAAACACTGGGGGCAAAGAAGGAATGGGGCGTAAGGGGTTGCAGATGCTGGATACTTGACCGAGAATACTACCTGCTGGAGGAACTCAACATCAGAGAAATGGACAGTCAACGTTGCAGGTCAAGAACGGGGCTTTGTTCTGGAGACATGTGATTGGGACAAGTTGGGTAGTCAATAGATGTGGCTAATTATCGAACTTCGGTATCATAGCCTACACGTGAAACAATTTGTCCTCCTAACAGCTTCATCTGTGTGCCACACAGTTCTGCCGTTGAAACCTTCAACCGCACTTTAATTCAGCACAATCCATCAAGCTGTCTTCATTAAAATTCCTCTGCTTAAATCACACAATCTATTATTAGCACTGGTATATCCACAAATTAGCATGGCACTCTGCATATAGAATACCTTTCTGTGCGATTTAGCTGACAGTTCCTTGGGCAGGTGTATTTCCATAACTCAGTCCAACCGTACCCCCCAAAAAACAAATTGAAAGCACCCTCACCCCCTCAAAAGCAACCGTTCATAGCAGTCACACCCTCTCATCACACCAAGTACGGTTCTGATTTTTAGTACAGTCAGGAATTAATTTAATGTGTTTTTTTTTTCCATAAGACAACAGTCTGACGTTTTTTTTGCATTGTGGCTCAATGTTCCCAACATGCTATGTGAAGGGATTATCATGTAAGATTGTTATGGGCTTGGACACGCTAGAGGCAGGAAACATGTTCCCGATGTTGGGGGAGTCCAGAACCAGGGGCCACAGTTTAAGAATAAGGAGTAAGCTATTTAGAACGGAGACGAGGAAACACTTTTTCTCACACAGAGTGGCGAGTCTGTGGAATTCTCTGCCTCAGAGGGCGGTAGAGGCCGGTTCTCTGGATGCTTTCAAGAGAGAGCTAGATAGAGCTCTTAAAAATAGCGGAGTCAGGGTATGGGGAGAAGGTGGGAATGGGGTACTGATTGGGGAGGATCAGCCATGATTGGCGGTGCTGGCTCGAAGGGCCAAATGGCCTCCTTCTGCACCTATTGTCTATTGTTTATTGTCTATTGTAACGAAGCTATTGACTTTCAACTGGGACAGATTCCACTGGATGTCCATGGGATCCTTTAGTCTGTGTGAAGTCCAGCTATTTGATATTGGACGGGAAAGGAATGGAGGGTTATGGTCTGAGTGCAGGTAGATCGGACTAGGTGAGAGTAAGCATTCGGCACGGACTAGAAGGGCCGAGATGGCCTGTTTCCGTGCTGTAATTGTTATATGGTTATATGGTTATATATAAACACAAGATAATGAAGTTACAAGTTTCAGTTTCAACCGCCTGTTCTCTTCTGACTGAAGACGGACACAAAATGCTGGAGTAACTCAGCGGGTCAAGCAGCATCTCTGGAGAAAAAGGATAGGTGACATTTGGAACTGCCATCCATCCTTTTTCTCCATAGATGCTGGCTGACCCACTGAGATACTCCAGCACTTTTGAGTCTATCTTCAATCTAAACTGGCATCTGCAGTTCCTTCCTACACTCTTCTGACTGATCTTCTCTGGGCACTTGTAGAGACACTTTCGTGAAATTATGTGTTTTTATAATGTTGTTTTCTTATTTTAAAACTAATTTTTATTCTATCTGTGGATGTTACCACAGACCGATTTCTCTGAAGTCATTACTGGAAGGAGTCAATGAATCAATTCAATTATATTTATTGTCACAAGTGAAATACTTTGTTTTCCATACAACCCAGTAAAGAACTCAAATTTCCCTGTACCTTAATTGGTTAAATGTGGCAATAAATGCGAACTTGAGCTCGAACTTGAACTTGAAAAAAAAATCATACAGCAGACCTCAACGAGGCTGTACGCGCGTGTTGCTACGTACAAAGTTATAAAAGTTCACCGAACAGATGGAGGCGACGGTTTAGTCGCTGACTATCCGACCATGGAGCGGGTAGCACGGGATTACATGGTACCCGTGGCATTACAGCCCAGCGGTATAAACGCTGATCTCTCTAATTTTCAAGTTACTCTTCCACCCTCTCCCTCACCCCACTCGAACCACTGTGCGCTTCCTTGTATCCCCGTCATTAGCACCTCTTCCCAAGCCAACAATGGGCCTGAGGGCATCTGTTGCCCACATTTTTTTTCTGCCCTTTTCTCACCTCCAGTTCCTCACACCCCCCTCCCCCTCCCGCCACCCATCCCTAATCCCCCACCCCCCACCCCCCACCCACCTCGATCTTTCAGTTTGAAGAGGTGTCACGACCCAAAACGTCACCTATTCCTTTTCTGACCCGCTGAGTTACTTCAGCATGTTTAAGAAGGAACTGCAGATGCTGGAGTAACCGTCTGAAGAAGGGTTTCGGCCCGAATCGTTGCCTATTTCCTTCGCTCCGTAGATGCTGCCTCACCCGCTGAGTTTCTCCAGCATTTTTGTCTACCTTCGAGTTACTCCAGTATGTTGGGACCACCTTGAACTAGACATGCTGTGGGTTAATCATAGGTTGAGACCACTTTCCTGGTCAGGGGCTTGACAACCATGCTAAGGTATTGAGCTGACATGACAAGTAGATACAAATGATTTTGATGGCAACTGTCCTGGTTTGTTTTGAAGTAAAGATGGTGAGCTTGCACCAAACCCATTAAATTTCTCAAGACAGACTGGTTGCTTGTCAATCAGAAACAAATAATTGTTACATTGAACATCAAATGTATGATTAAGAGAATGGGAGGAACAGATTCACTAGCTTCTGAGGAAGGGCCAAGGGAATAGATGCCAAATGTAAGACAACAGTGTGACTACAAAGCAGAGAAGAGAAAATAAACATTAAATTCATCAATCTCCGGGGAAGCTCAAATACCAGGATCAATATTTTGTAATTAAAAGGAGATTAGAAAGATCAAAGCTTAACTGATGGACATCAGCTGCTGTTAGGCAAGGATTCTGACAGGTTAGCTTTGCCGACAGGAGCTAATTGTCCTTCCTGATTACACCATGGGTTTGGGAAACATCTGGTGCTGGATAGTTAACCGATTAGCCTAATAACCCAGGATTCAGGACTCACAATTTGACTGCATGAGTTCAGATCCCACTGTGACAAAAGGGGAATGATGCTCTTGGATTCAGACATGAGTAATATGGGCCACGAAGCCACTGGGTTGTGATGGGGACCATGCTGTTTACTGTGTGGGAAGGAACCGCAGATGCTGCTTTTGACCGAAGATAGACACAAAATGCTGGAGTAAAACCCCCCTGTCCCACGGTACGAGTTCATTCCAAGAGCTCTCCCGAGTTTGCCCTGATTCAAACTCGGAGATTTACGGTAATGGCCGCTCGTCGGTACTCGGAGCTCCCGTGGACATTTTTCATTATGTTGAAAAATCTTCACGAGTTTTCCCGTGCTTACCTGCCGTTAGCGAGTCTTCCCGAGTACCTGCCGTTAGCGCTAAGAGATGCCCCCGAGCTCTGACGTACCCGCTACGTTCATTCTCCGTGCTTAGCACGAGTTTGATATTTTTTTAAACTCGGGAGAGCTCTTGGAATGAACTCGCACCGTGGGACAGGGCTATAACTCAGCGGGTCAGGCAGCATCTCTGGAGAAAAGGAACAAGTGACGTTTCGGGTCGAGAAGGGTCTCGACCCGAAACAACACCTATTCCTTTTCTCCAGAGACGCTGTCTGACCCGCTGGGTTAGTCCAGCTTCTTTTGTCTATCCATGCTGTTCACCGTTGTTTCTCAGTGAAGGGAAATCGATGATGTCTGCTCTGAAATGGCCCAAGTAAACCACTTGGAAAGACAAGTAGTTTTACCCTTCCAATTGACCCCTTATTCAATACTAAAAATATAGACAATAGACAATAGGTGCAGGAGTAGGCCATTCGACCCTTCGAGCCAGCACCGCCATTCAATGTGATCATGGCTGATCATCCCCAATCTGTACCCCGTTCCTGCCTTCTCCCCATATCCCCTGACTCCGCTATCTTTAAGAGCCCTATCTAGCTCCCTCTTGAAAGTATCCAGAGAACCGGCCTCCATCGCCCTCTGAGGCAGAGAATTCCACAGACTCACCACTCTCTGTGAGAAAAAGTGTTTCCTCGTCTCCGTTCTAAATGGCTTACTCCTTATTCTTAAACTGTGGCCCCTGGCTCTGGACTCTCCCAACATCGGGAACATGTTTCTTGCCTTATATATATATATATATAAGATAGATACATTATTGCTGGGGACTGGGGAATTGAAGGCTGTGGGGAACTGATACCAAAGAGGAGATGAGGCCACAAACATATTGCATGGTGGAGCAGGTTTGAGGGGATTGGGGGGGGGGGGGGGGGGGGCAATGTGAGAACAGGGAGGTTGTTGAGAGATGCTGAAATTCAGAAAAAAAGGAAGTAATAGAGCGTGAAGACATTCGGGAATCATGTTATTTGTCAGTGTTTGGTAAAAGCTCGCAGCCACTCAGGGAAGTATAAACAGTTTTTTTGACTTAACAGGCAATGGTTGAAGATTAATCTGTTTTCTGCCAACTTGGTTTACTCTTTAAATGCGTCTCAAAGCATTTAAAATGTTTTCAACTCAATTGAATTCCTCTTAATGCTCCGTGTTAGAAAATTTGATTTAGTGGGTCCCAATTTCTTCATTACTCCTTAAGCACTGGACAGCTGTGATGCTCCACTTTATTACACAATTTGTTTAAATAAATTCAAAGAGAATGGTTTCTATTAGAGGAACAGGATAAAATCCCATTTGTTCAACAGATGCTATGCTAGTGAAGAAGTCCGCCTCTTATCAGCTGTTTATACCCAGGATTACATTGTTCCTGATGGGAACTCACGTCGTGTTCTAATCGTTTTAACTGGTGTGGTGTCTTCCCTCAATTGCCTATCCATGGGGGATGCAGCGAGATGATTTGTTTTAATTAGGAGCTTTTAAAATTCAGGACGTTTTGACCTGAATTGTACTTCCCAAGAAAGGTGTCCGCGAGTGGGCTCAAAGGCTTCTGGGTGAAGAAAGACGGAAAAAGCTGGAGTAACTTGGCGGGTCAGACAGCATCTCCGGAGAAAAGGAATAGGTGACGTTTCAGGTCGAGACTGGTATCACTCTCTTATGCCTAAAAAATCGGATTCATAACAATTGGTGTAAAGAGGTGGTCAATGGCTGACATGGACTCGAAGGGCAGAAGGGTCATTTTCCATGCTGTGTCTCTCTATGTATGTATATATATATATATATATGTAAATGTATATATACACACACACACACACACACACACACACACACACACACACACACACACAAACATATAGGGATGTATATATACATATAAATACACACACACACACACACACTTATATATTATATATATATATATGGCATACCCCTTCTTCTTAAACTGTGACCCCAGGTTCTGGACTTCCCCCAACATTGGGATCATTTTTCCTGCATCAAGCATGTCCAATCCCTTAAGTATATATATATATATATATATATATATATATATATATATATATATATATATATATATATATATATATTATATATATATATATATATATACACACATACACATATAAGGATGTGTATATATAAATATATAGGGATGTATATATATATATATATATATATATATATATATATAATATAGATATAGATATAGATATATAGATATATAGATATACTTAAGGGATTGGACATGCTTGATGCGGGAAAATGTCCCCGATGTTGGGGGAAGTCCAGAACCAGAGGTCACAGTTTAAGAAGAAGGGGTAGGCTATTTAGGACTGAGATGAGGAAATAAATGTTCACCCAGAGAGTTGTGAATCTGTAAATTCTCTGCCACAGATGGCAGTGGAGGTCAATTCACTGGATGTTTTAACAAAAAAGTTAAATACAGCTCTTAGGGCTAATGGAATCAAAGGATATGGGGAAAAAGCAGGAACGGGGTACTGATTTTGGATGATCAGCCATGATCATATTGAATGGCGGTGCTGGTTGAATGATGGTGCAAGTCTGAAGAAGGGTCTCAGCCCGAAATGTCACCCCTTTCCTTCTCACCAGAGGCGCTGCCTGTCCCGCTGAGTTACTCCAGCATTATGTGTCCACCTATCACTCGCCGGGCTTTGGCCTGTCGCTGCCTCACTTCCAGTCCCTAAAACGTCACCTGTCCATGTTCTCCGGGGATGTGTAGGAAGGAACAGTAGATGCTGGTTTACACTGAAAATAGGTGCAAAATGCTGGAGTAACTCGGCGGATCAGGCAGCATCCCTGGAGAGAAGGAATGGGTGACATTTCGGGTGGAGACCAGAGAAGCTGCCTGAACCGCCTAGTTACATTGTGGCTTTTGTTTTTGTAAACCGGCATCCGTAGTTCCAAGTGCCTACAATATAGCCGTGCACCCTGATATACAGCATGCTGCCTCTTTAAGTATTTAACGGGAAGAATAAGTTGAGTTCAACTTTCTGGTCACATTGCATAATATAACTACCTCCATAAAGCACGTAGTCAAACTGCCCACATACCAGGAGCCAATTTGTCTGCTTTAGCTGTGAGATGGAATGGGAGGCCATTGAGGTCATGGATGTGGGGGATGAAATGCAGCAGCAAGCCGTACTGTTAATTCAGTTTGCAACTAGTTCCTTCTCCAGTATTGTTCCCAATCTTCAATCATCAAGCTCATTAAAACCAACAGGCAGCTCTCCCCTGAGATTCCATCTCCAACAATTAACATATTGCACATTCAATAGTTTATTCTTGCACACTTTTAAAAAAAAGTCCCCAAATGCAGCAGAAGAACGAGGCCTCCTCGACATGCATAGAAAGCTATCCCATTGACAGTAATCTCACTAACTGAGTCAATAGGTTATGTTGTTATCTCACGGGCATTGTTTGCAAAGCCAGAATTTAATGGCTACATCTAAAGGGCCTGTCCTACTTCTGCTTCTTCTGTCGTGTGTCTTTTAGACCTGCAGCTCCGTTGAGGCGAGCCAGGCCAACGTGTCATCGTCCAGGTCAATCAGACCTCGTTCACCATTTGGTGGCCGGTATTTGGGGCAACTGGTGACGATGTGCTCTACTTAATTCACATTCCTAATTCACGACCTTTTTTATTCGCGGACATCTTTCATCAGGCTAGAAAAACGCCCCGACCTACTTGATGCCACGAGTACCTACGACTAGCGTCACGACCTGCCTACGACCTCCTACGACCTCCTACGACCTCGTGACGACCATCCTGTGAGTATGAGACAAGGGCAAACTCGGCAGATGTCGTGAAAGTGGGACAGGTCCTGAAGTCTCCTGATTGGCGTGCTTGGACATTTCAGGGGACACATCAGGGCTCAGTATATGCCATGGCTCCAGGCTCACACTCGGAGAGGAAGGGAGCATCTGAGGGGGTAGAGGCGCCGTGCGTAGGGCAGTGAGACGGGAGCTTAAATATTTTACATACAAAACATTACTAGGTCAGCACAGCACAATAACACAGCGGTAGAGTCGCTGCCTCACAGCGCCAGGGACCTGGGTTAAATCCTGACCACGGGTGCTGTCTGTACAGAGTTTTTATGTTCTCCCCGTGACCTGCATGGGTTTTCTCCGGGTGCTCCGGCTTCCTCCCACACTCCAAAGATGTACAGGTTTGTCAGTTAATCGGCTTTGATAAAATTATAACTTGACCCTAGGATAGTGTTAGTGTGCAGGGATCGCTGGTCAGTGCAGACTTGGGCAGAAGGGCCTGTTGCTGTGCTGTATCACTAAAAGTATCCTGACTTTCTCCTTGCTAACGATGATCTATTCTACATTTTCCTTGATCTACATCTCCTTTGATGTCTCATTTTCACATCTAAACCTTCCTTATCTCTGAGTCTCGCCTCCCCTGACTCGCAGTCTGAAGAAAAGCCCCGACCCGAAACGTCACCGATTCCTTCTATTCAGAGACGCTGCCTGTCCCGTTGAGTTACTCCAGCATTTTCTGTCTATTCTGGCTGCTTGCTAGGACATCTCAGAGGGAACTTAGGGCTCCATTTAACAGTTTAAGGATAAGGGGGAAGTCTTTTAGGACCGAGATGGGAAAATCATTTTTCACACAGAGAGTGGTGAATCTGTGGAATTCTCTGCCACTGAAGGTAGTTGAGGCCAGTTCATTGGCTATATTTGAGACAGAGTTAGATGTGGCCCTTGTGGCTAAATGGATCAGGGGGTATGGAGAGAAGGCAGGTACAGGATACTGAGTTGGATGATCAGCCATGATCATATTGAATGGCGGTGCAGGCTCGAAGGGCCGAAGGGCCTACTCCTGCACCTATTTTCTATGTTTCTATGATTCCATTGATGCCAAGACTCTGGACTCACATAATGGCCAACTGGTCAAGATTGCATATCGGAGATTGAGGGAGCTCCAGCGAGGGATGAGGGGAGGGGGTGTGGCCCCATGCGTGGGGAGGGCGAGACGAGATTTAAAATATTTTACAAACAAAAAAATATTAGGTCCGCACAGTGAGAGGATAGACACAAGGCTTGGATACAGCGGATGTGGAGAGAATGTTTCCACTGGTGGGAGAGTCTAGGACCAGAGGTCACAGCCTCAGAATCAAGGTATGTTCTTTTAGGAAGGAGATGAAGAGAACTTTCTTCGGTCAGAGGATGGTGAATCTGTGGAAGTCTTTGCCACTGAAGGCTGTAGAAGCCAAGTTAGTGGATATTCTTAAGGCAGAGATGGATAGATTCTTCATGGATGGATAGGTATGTTGGCATTCATAGCAAAAGGATTTGAGTACAAGAGCAGGGAGGGTCTACTGCAGTTGTACAGGGTCTTGGTGAGGCCACACCTGGAGTATTGCATACAGTTTTGGTCTCCTAATCTAAGGAAAGACATTCTTGCCATAGAGGGAGTACAGAGAAGGTTCACCAGACTGATTCCTGGGATGGCTGGACTTCCATGTGAAGAAAGACTGGATAGACTCGGCTTGTACTCGCTGAAATTTAGAAGATTGAGGGGCGATCTTATAGAGATTTACAAAATTCTTAAGGGGTTGGACAGGCTAGATGCAGGAAGATTGTTCCCGATGTTGGGGAAGTCCAGAACAAGGGGTCACAGTTTAAGGATAAGGGGGAAGTCTTTTAGGACTGAGATGAGAAAATCATTTTTCACACAGAGAGTGGTGAATCTGTGGAATTCTCTGCCACAGAAAGTAATTGAGGCCAGTTCATTGGCTATATTTAAGAGGGAGTTAGATGTGGCCCTTGTGGCTAAAGGGACCAGGGGGTATGGAGAGAAGGCAGGTACAGGATACTGAGTTGGATGATCAGCCATGATCATATTGAATGGCGGTGCAGGCTCGAAGGGCCGATTGGCCTACTCCTGCACCTATTTTCTATGTTTCTATGTTTCATTACTACGGGTGTCAGAGGTTATGGGGAGAAGGCAGGAGAATGGGGTTAGGAGAGTGAGATAGATCAGCCATGATTGAATGGCGGAGTAGATTTGATGGGCAAATGACCTAATTCTACTCCGATCACTTCTGACCTTGTGATCTTATGAGTGAGGCAGCGGGTAGAGTTGCTCCCTTGCAGTGCCAGGGAACTAGGCCCCAGTGAATTTCATGGGATCACGTAAACTCAACAGGGGTCAAAAGGAATTGGTCCCCACTGCGTTAAAGGGAGCGTAGAATTCAACAGGCCGTGAGCCTGATGCTGAACCATTGGGATTTCTGAATAGTCAAATCGCAGATTATCAGAGTTTTATTGTTCTAAGTACTTCCCATGAGTTAGACAAATATTTGTTATGGCCTCATTTCAAACATCTGTTTCTACCCTACATTTCTTGCAGAAACCTCCCTCTGCATGTGGAGCTGTCATTGTGAGACAGGGCCATGTGAACGGGATGAGTTTGAACGGCGTTTTTATTAGTTTAGTTTAGAGATACATCGCGGAAACCAGGCCCTTCGGCCTACCGAGTCCGCGCTGACCAGCGATCCCACACACTAACACTATCCTACACGCACTAGGGACAATTTACATTTATAAAAACATAAAAACATTAAAACAGTTTTTATCCATGAGTAGTTGCTCTACTCAACAGCCAAAAATCTGTAGCCTCCCTTTGATCTGGTAGTTTGTTGGGTCACATGCTGGATCAATGGTGTTTTATCATTAATGTTTTATTATTATTAATGTTTAGTGTTTTCTGAGTCATTCGTAACTGTCACTGTATGTCATGTTGTTACTTGTGGGCGGAGCACCAAGGCAAATTCCTTGTATGTGAATACTTGTCCAATAAACTTACTTACTTACTTATACCAGGCCAATTAGCCTGCAAACCTGTACGTCTTTGGAGTGTGGGAGGAAACCGGAGATGTCGAAGAAAACCCACGCTGGTCACGGGGAGAAGAGAAGAAAAGAGGTGGGGGCAGGACAAAGCTTGGCAATTGGTAAGTGAAGGCAGGTGGAGGCAGGAAGTTTAATTGGCATATGGGTAGAGTAAGTGACAAAAGGACAGAACCGAGAAAGAGACAAAAGTGCATCAGATAAGGAGAGAGGAGGAATGAAATATAAAAGCAAGGGGCAGGGATATCGGTGGAAGGGGACAGTGGAGGAGGTATAAAAAGGGGTAGTGGGGGAAATGGATGTGCATCTGAGGTTTGTGGAGCGCAAGGAAGAGAGAGGGGAAGACGTTATTATTTAAAATTGGAGAATTCAATGTTCCTACCGTTGGGTTGTAAGCAACCCAAATGGAATATGAGGTGCTGTGCCTCCAGTTTGGATGTGGCCTCACTCTGGCAATGGAGGAGACCCAGGACAGAAAGGTTAGTGTGGGAATGGAAAAAGGGGAGTTAAAAAAGGTTAGCAACCAGGAGATCTGGTAGAAGTTGGTGGACCAAGGGCAAGTGTTCGGCGAAATGGTCGCAGAGTCTCTGCTTGGTCTTACCGATGCTCAGGAGGTCGCAGTGGGAACACCGGATGCAGTAGATGAGGTTAGAGGAGGTGTGCATGGACCTCTGTCGCACCTGGAAGGATTGTCGGGGTCCCAGGACAGAGGCGAGGGTGGAGGTATCGGGACTGATATTGGATCTCCTGCGGCTGCAGGGAAAAGGAAAGGAACTCTTCTCGTAGAGCCTATCCCTATGCAATATTATTTGTCGTCCCCATAATAATGACAGATGCAAGAGGACCTGCCTCAGGCATTGTCATCCTGAGCATTTAGAATTGCCCCACTTTGAGCGTACAGCGACATGCACTACAGAGCGTGCAATCAGCTCTACAACCTGCATTGAATGTTCAGGATTGAGGGCGATGAGCAGAGAAGGCGGCAGGTATCATCGGATGGTGTTATTCTTCCTTTCATCTTTATGGTCAAGCACATATCAAAGGTTCCTGCAGGAAGAAAAGTGCAGGCTGCGTTTGGAGGCAAAACTTCAAATTCATCATATCAAGCGGGCAGTTGAATGGCTGGAGGCATCTCTGTCAACTGCTGGGAGGGAGCCTCGGGCGATCAGCTGCACCTTCAAAACCTGTAACTCCACCGTTTCAAAAAGAACACCATCCCATAAATTATCTTTGGCATGCCACTGATTCCTTTTATCTCAACGTTTCTTTGGTAACATCAGCCTTCAAAAACGTCCAATGCTTCTAACTTTATAGGCAAGAGGAGGTTGTAAAACTGTCTTCGGAGGGAGGAGGAGGAGAACTTCTTCAAATTTCCTTCGCTCCATAGATGCTGCCGCACCCGCTGAGTTTCTCCAGCACTTTTGTCTACCGTCTAACTTTAGACTTTAGACTTCGGAGATACAGAGTGGAAACAGGCCCTTCAGCCCACTGAGTCCACATCAACCAGCGATCACCCCCTACACTAATTCTATCCTAGGCAGCCCATAAGGGACAAATTACAGAAGCCCATTAACCTACAAACCCTTACGTCTTTGGGGAGTGGAAGGAAACCGGAGCGCCCAGAGAGAACTCGTGCGGTCACGGGGAGAACATGCAAGCTCCGCACAGACAGCACCCATAGTCAGGATCGAACCCGGGTCTATGGTGCTGTGAGGCAGCACTGCTACCGCTACGCCACCGTGCCACCCATGCTGACCAACCAACATAACAGCCAATTGCTTTGGTTGTTAGTCAGCACTTACATTACTTATATATATTATTTCCTTAAATTTGTTCAGGAATTTAAACACTCCCTTCCCCATCGTGATTTATGGAAGTTATTTATTTACAAGGTGTGGATATCAGGGGCAAGGTCAACATTAATTGTCCATTCATAATTAACTCTTGTCCCAAGTAATTAATTACATTCAAAGTATCATTGAGTCAGACATACAGCTCTTTAACAGATCCTTAGGTCAACTGAGTCTCTGCCAACTATCAAGCATTTCTTTTGCACAAATCCCATTTTATTCACCCTATATTTGCTTTAGTTTAGTTTAGTTCAGAGATGCAACAGGCCCTTCGGCCAAACAAGTCCGTGCCGACCACGATTCTCCTGCACTAGCACTATCCTACACACTACACGCTAACAATGTTTACTGAAGCCAAATTAACCTACAAACCTGTCCACCTTTGGAGTGCGGGAGGAAACCGGAGCACCCGGGGAAAACCCACGTGGTCACGGAGAGAAGGTACAAACTCCGTAGAGGCAGCACCCGTAGTCAGGATCGAACCTGGGTCTCTACCTCTGCGCCACCGTACCGCGCCAACCTCCACCAACGACCCCAGATTCTATCATTCATCTGCACAGCAAAGGGCAATCTATCGGTGCCAATTAACCGACCAACCCACGTCTTTGGAATGTGGGAGTAAACTGGAACAACTGGAGCAACCCCACACAGTCACGGAGAGAACGTGCAAACTCCACACGGACATTTCCTGAGGATAGGACGGGAGCTGTGAGACAGCAGCACCACTGCCTCCTTGCCCATGCCAGGTGCTACATGTGGCATCGACTGACAGATTTCCTTTGATGGCCACTATTAGTGAACCAGATGGGCTTTTACAGCAATCCTAATGTTTCTCATATATTGTTATTGAGCCTTGTATATTTTTAAAATCCCAGATTTTACTTAATTATTTTAATTTAATTTAATTCCCCAGCTGCCACAGTGAAACTTGAGCTCATTCCCAAATCTTAGGTCTAGATCTTGAGCACAACAGCACAGTTCAGGGGGTGCGGTGGCACAGTTGCAGAGTTGCTGCCTTACAGCACCAGAGACCCGGGTTCCATCCCGACTACGGGCGCTGTCTGTACGGAGTTTGCCCGTGCTTCGGTTTCTTCCAACGCTCCAAAGATGTACAGGTGTGTATTTTAATTGGCTTTGCTAAAATTGTAACTTGTCCTTAGTTCGCTGGATGGAACTATTGTAGGGATGATTGCCGGTCGGCATAGACTCGGTGAGCCTAAGGGCCTGTTTCCACACTGTATCTCTAAATTAAACACAAAGTGCCACAGTCCAGGACCAGCAGCTTGTGTTTTACTCAAGATTCCAGCATCTGCAGCACCTTGTGTCATCCTTTGGCCTACTCTACTTTAACTTCTCTATCTTGCCTGTAAATAATCTCCCTACTACTGCACCCTGCAGAGTTCAGTGGAAGTTACTCAGACCCAGTGCCTTCTTTGGTCGATTATCTTGTAAGTGGCGATACATGTTGACATCTCCAATGGGCCTCTGGTTCAAAGCTCTTCCCTGTATCTCAGTCAACGCAAGAATAATAACCCAATACCAATACCGAACTGAGCTGAACCATCCCATCAACAACTAGGGAGTGGTCCTGAGTTACCATCTTCTCATTGGAGACCCTCGGACTATCTTGAACCAGTTCAGTGCCACTCCCGAGTATACTCGGCTCATGACTAATAGTGCAAAAAGAAACTTGGCGGTGAGCCGGTTAATCAAACATTACCGGACTTTATCTTGCACTAGACATTATTCCCTTTATCCTGTATCTGTGGCCATCATGATTGTAATCATGTATAGGAAAATGGAGGAGGACTGGCCAAATGTTGTGCCTTCCACCACAGTGATGAATACTGTGGTGGATGTTTGTGTTAAATTTGTATTGTGTTTCTGTGTGTTCTTTTTCATTGTACCGCTGCTGGCAAATTCATTTCACTTGCACTTTATGTGCAAGTGACGAATAAAACATTGTATTGTATGGATTGTAGTTTTGTCCTTTGTCTTGTTTTCACACCTTACACATCCTTATCTATATGCTTCCGTATCTATGTATCGCCACTCCTCTGACATCAGTCTGAAGAAGGGTCTCGACCTGAAACCTTCTCTCCAGAGATGCTGCCTGTCCCGCTGAGTTACTCCAGCATTTTGTGTCTATCTTCGATTGAAACCAGCATCTGCAGTTCCTTCCTATACATGTACAGTTTTCCCTCTGACGTGACAGCTGTCAACAAAAATGCTTTTCATTGTATCTCGGTACACGTGACAATAGACTAAATTAAACTAACATACTAGTTCTGTTTTCTGACTCAAAGATATTTCTACCGATCAATTGGAAGGTTACTGATTGAAGGTTTCTGGCACCTGTCTCTGTGTTCCAAGTTCACCCCAATCTTGCCACCCCTTCTCCTGGCTCATGCTCTTCACCCCTCATTCCTCGTCAATCTACCTTTCACCTACAGCCCCCAGCCTCACTCCTCCCTGGCAACAAGCTACAAGCTAAAAGCTCTGTCCCACTGTACGAGTTCATTCCAAGAGTTCTCTCGAGTTTGCCCTGATTCAAACCCGGAGATTTACGGTAATGGCCGCTCGTCGGTACTCGGGGCTCTCGTGGGCATTTTTCAACGTGTTGAAAAATCTTCACGAGTCTTCCCGAGCTTACCGCGTTTCCCGAGTACCTGCCGTTAGCGTTACGAGCCGCTAAGAGACGTCCCCGAGCTCCGACGTACCCGCTACGTACATTCTACGTACTTACCACGAGCTTGATTTTTTTTTTAACTCAGGAGAGCTCTTGAATGAACTCGTACCGTGGGACAGGGCTTGAAATCTTCTGGCATCCTCTATTCCAGAGAACCAAGGTTTTACTGATGGAATTGAAAACTGAAAAACAACTAATTCTCGGATTTTACTTTAGGCTTTTAGACATCAGAGATGCAGCACCCACCAAGTCCGTGCCGACCAGCAGTCACCCCATACGCTGGCACGACGCTACACACCAGGAACAATTTATCATTTTACAGAAGCCAAATAACCTCCAAACCTGTGAGTTTTTGCAGTGTGGGAGGGAACCAGAGCACCCGGAGGAAACCCACGCAGTCACAGGGAGAACGTACAAATCCGTGCAGACAGCACTGGTAGTCGGGATCGAACCTGGATACCTGGCGCTGTAAGGCAGCAGCCCTACCGGCCTAATGGATAGAGGAACGGATAGGAAGATGAGGTAAATGACCAGCCTCGTCCAGTTGAGCAAACTCAAGCACTGGAGTAGCTTCCTGCTGTTCCCGGGCCGTGTGGACTCCATGGAGCGATACAGCACGGAAGCAGGCCATTCGGCCCATCAAGTCTGTGCTAACCAACAACCGTCCATTATTTCTTATCCTTTAATAAATGAATGTGAATCTATCGTCACTGCAAACCACACACATGGTCACTTCTTTCATAAGCCACTGGGATCATTGTACCTTTATCTCCTAATAACCCAGCCATCAGGCAGCCCACTTGAATCACGGTAAAGTGGGTTGTCAAAATTGCCCGTGTATTGTGTATCTCCAGTGGGTAAAACAATTTCAAAGGTTCCAATTTGCAGAGATTTACAATTATAGTTGATGAAGGCTCATCGTGGAAGTGGAACACGATAGGATGGGGTTTTCTCTTTGAATTGCCATGGAAATGGGACTGGTCTGTCAAATTTGCCCTCCCAGCCAACATAAGAATGGTAACCTAGGAAACAGCTTTGCTGCCCGTTCCAACTAGCAACGGTCATGGCTCAACAATGTTACCTAATACTTTATCCCATGTTTCAGAGCTGTCTCAGTGATTGGATTTCCATCCGCCATCACTTTAATTCCAAACCGAAACGTCGAATCAAATTACCACACAGCAGAACAACAGGCCATTCAGCCCACCCTGTCCATGCTGACCACAAGTAGTTATCTAAACATAGAAACATAGAAAGTAGGTGCAGGAGTAGGCCATTCGGCCCTTCGAGCCTGCACCGCCAATCAATATGATCATGGCTGATCATCCCACTCAGTATCCTGTACCTGCCTTCTCTCCATACCCCCTGATCCCTTTAGCCAAAAGGGCCACATCTAACTCCCTCTTAAATATAGACAATGAACTGGCCTCAACTACTTTTTGTGGCAGAGAATTCCAGAGACTCACCACTCTCATTGCGAAAAATGTTTTTCTCATCTCGGTCCTAAAAAACTTCCCCCTTATCCTTAAACTGTGACCCCTTGTTCTGGACTTCCCCAACATCGGGAACAATCTTCCTGCATCCAGCCTGTCCAACCCCTTAAGAATTTTGTAAGTTTCTATAAGATCGCCCCTCAATCTTCTAAATTCTAGCAATCTTCTAATTTCCTCATATGACAGTCCTGACATCCCAGGAAAGTCCTAAACTATTCCCATTTACCAGCATGGTTTGTAGTTTCAAGTAATTCCCACTTCCTTCATCTCCCCTCCCACACCCACCCCCGCTCTGTTCCATCCAATTCAACCTCCTCATTCCACTATTCATATCCTTGTATCCCTATCAGTGACCTATCTTCCCCATCCAGCATCTGCAGTTCCTTATTTCTACACTCTAACTAATCGCATGGTATGATTTAACTGCATGCTGTATATCGGTACACAACACCATAATAAGCCAATACTGATACCACCATCAATGAATCAATCAAGTTTTATTCGTCACTTGCACATAAGTGCAGTGAAATGAATTTGCCAGCAGCGGTACAATAAAAAAGAAAACACAATACACATTTTTTTTTAAATGTACGCTAACATCCACCACAGCATTCACCACTGTGCTGGAAGGCACAAAATCTGGCCAGTCCTCCTCCATTTTCCACCGTGGTCGGGACCTCAACCCTCCGCAGTCGCCGCTGCTGGCATCCAGATGTACAGACAGGGTAAGTCCAGGTAAGTCCTGAATAAGTCCCGAATCTGCGTTCGGTGTCTCCAGAAAAGAGGAGACCAAATTGCGTTTAAATCCTGAAGCCTGCCATCAACTGCGGCAGACTTGCTGCCTTACACCGCAAGTCCGATCCCGACTATGGGTGCTGTCTGTGCGGAGTTTGTACCTTCTCCCTGTCTGATCTGCGAGGGTTTTCTCCGAGATCTTCGGCTTCCTCCCACGCTCCAAAGACGTACGGGTTTGTAGGTTAATTGGCTTGGTATAAATGTAAGCGAAATTTGTCCATAGTGTAGGATGGTGTTAATGTGCGGGGATCGCTGGTCGGTGCGGACTCGGTGGGCCGAAGGGCCTGTTTCTGTGCTGTATCTCTAAACTATACTAAACTAAGGGGTGGGAGTAAGTGGGTGAGGCATATGCTCAGTGGAGTTTCGAACACTGAGGGGTGATCTGATTGAGATGTTTATGTTGAAGCCAGAACTTCTGGTTTGCCCGCTGGCTAATTATCCTTTCTTCTCTCGGTTGGTCTTTCTCCCTTGATGACCTGGATTTCCAGAGGAGCCTTGGGACATCAATTATCAGTCCTAACACCAACTAAATGCTGGAGCTTTGCATGGAGGCATCAAGGGCGTTGTGCCAATTCAATTTCCAGTGAGAGTCTCAGGCACAAGTAACAATTAAAAAAATCTCACCCTCTGACCTGAACCAAACCGCCAATCCGAGTCCCAATGACAAGAAAAAAAAACATGTAATGCAATTTTGGCAGTCATTTCACATTTAATATTAATTGCTTGCTTCCTCTGTACACTTCTGACAGCAATTTGTCAATTTTCTGGATGGAGCAGAGATGAATTATAAATGTATTTAAACGATAAAGTGTATTTAAACTGCGTACAAGTAATTACTTAGGATAAACAGCAAGATGTCCTGACGTTATCTTGTTGTCCTAGAATCGAAAAGTGACATTAACATTCCCCTCAGCATCCCGAGAATGAAATTCTCACACAAATGACTCAGTGTTCTGGAGAGGTAGACAAACAGCTCTCTTCTTCCGGTCGACCGCACAATAAGAATTTCCAAACACATATACAGCCGATTTGGAAAAAGTACAGATAGATTTCTCACAGCCTGATGCTTGGAGCAAATCCTTAATTGGGTGGTTCCTCCTTTTGACGAGTCAGAACTCAACTATTTTCAATTATGGGCACTTTTGCGCTGCAGTCTGTCCAGCCAGCCACATGTTATTTTACAGCAAATGGCTGACTCACTGGTACTCCACAAATATATTGGTCTTATTCCCATCCTTGTTCTTCTTTATTTCAGCTTAGTTTATTGTCACGTGTACCGAGGTACAGTGAAAAGCTTTTGTTGAGCGCTATCCAGTCAGCAGAAAGACAATACACGATTACAATCGAGCCATTTACAGCGTATAGATACATGATAAGGGAATAACGTTTAGTGCAAGGTAAAGCCAGCAAAGTCCGATCAAGGATAGTCCAAGCGTTTAAGAAGGAACTGCAGATGCTGGAAAATCAAAGGTAGACAAAAGTGCTGGAGAAACTCAGCGGGTGCAGCAGCATTGATGGAGCGAAGGAAATAGGCAAGGTGTCGGCCTGAAACGGCCTATTTCCTTCGCTTCATAGATGCTGCTGCACCCGCTGAGTTTCTCCAGCACTTTTGTCCACCAAGTATAGTCCAGGGGTCGCCGAAGAGGAAGATAGTAGATCAGCACTGCTCTCTGGTTGTGGTAGGATGATTCGGCTGCCTGATAACAGCTGGGACGAAACCTCACCCATTCCTTCTCTCCAGAGATGCTGCCTGTCCCGCTGAGTTACTCCAGCATTTTGTGTCTATCTTCGATTTTAAACCAGCATCTGCAGTTCCTTCCTACACAGGAAGTAATGTCAAGTGGATGATGGGAGAGGATTGGTCTGACATCAGCAACAAGGTGGGGATTGGTGGCCATGGACAGAAAATGATTGAAGGACTCCCATTAACTGAGGTTCTCCAGCCGCGGGCTTTGCTTGGTCTCAGCCCTCTGGATAACAGAAGTGTCTAATGTTCTTGTAGATTACGTGCGCACAACAGATTACAAACACACACGGTGACTCAGGGAGGCCGTCAGCATACAGTGGCTTGCAAAAGTATTCATACCCCTTGAACTTTTCCACATTTTGTCACGTGAAGTGGAAGGAAATTGATACATGGTTTCCAAATTTTATTACAAATAAAAAACTGAAAATTGTGGCGTGCAAAAGTATTCAGCCCCCCTGAGTCAATCCTTTGTGGAACCACCTTTCGCTGCAATTACAGCGGCAAGTCTTTTGGGGTATGTCTCTACCAGCTTAGCACATCTAGAGACTGAAATTTTGCCCATTCTTCTTTGCAAAATAGCTCAAGCTCAGTCGGATTGGATGGAGAGCGTCTGTGAACAGCAATTGTCAAGTCTTGCCAGAGATTCTCAATTGGATTTAGGTCTGGACTTTGACTGGGCCATTCTAACACATGAATATGCTTTGATCTAAACCATTCCATTGTAGCTCTGGCTGTATGTTTAGGGTTGTTGTCCTGCTGGAAGGTGAACCTCCGCCCCAGTCTCAAGTCTTTTGCAGACTCTAACAGGTTTTCTTCCAAGATTGCCCTGTATTTGGCTCCATCCATCTTCCCATCAACTCTGACCAGCTTCCCTGTCCCTGCTGAAGAAAAGCATCCCCACAGCATGATGCTGCCAACACCATGTTTCACAGTGGGGTTGGTGTGTTCAGGGTGATGTGCAGTGTTAGTTTCCCACCACACATAGTGTTTTGCATTTATGCCAAAAACCTCAATTTTATTCTCATCAGACCAGAGCACCTTCCTCCACATGTTTGCTGTGTCCCCCACATGGCTTGTAGCAAACTGCAAACGGGACTTCTTATGGCTTTGTTTCAACAATGGCTTTCTTCTTGCCACTCTTCCATAAAGACCCAATTTGTGGATAGCTGTTCTGTGGAGACAGAATCTCCCACCTGAGCTGTGGATCTCTGCAGCTCCTCCAGAGTTACCATGGGCCTCTTGGCTGTTTCTCTGATCAATGCTCTCCTTGCCTGGCCTGTCAGTTTAGGTGGACGGCCATGTCTTGGTAAGTTTGCAGTTGTGCCATACTCTTTCCATTTTCGGATGATGGATTGAACAGTGCTCCGTGAGATGCTCAAAGCTTGGGATATTTGTTTATAACCTAACCCTGCTTTAAACTTCTCCACAACTTTATCCCTGACCTGTCTGGTTTGTTCCTTGGGCTTCATGATGCCCAAGGAACGTTGTTTGTTCACTAATGTTCTCTAACAAACCTCTGAGGCCATCACAGAACAGCTGTATTTATACTGAGATTAGATTACGCACAAGTGGACTCTATTTACTAATTAGGTGACTTCTGAAGGCAATTGGTTGCACTGGATTTTATTTAGGGGTATCAAAGTAAAGGGGGCTGAATACGTTTGCACGCCACACTTTTCAGTTTTTTATTTGTAAAAAGATTTGAAAACCATGTATCATTTTCCTTCCACTTCATAATTATGCGCCACTTTGTGTTGGTCTATCACATAAAATCCTAATAAAATACATTTACGTTTGTGGTTGTGACGTGACAAAATGTGGAAAAGTTCAAGGGGTATAAATACTTTTGCAAGCCACTGTACATAAAGACTCCTCTCACCCTCGTAATGGACTGTTCGAACTACTCCCTTCCAGCAGACGTTACAAGGCCTTCCACGCCCGCACCTCCAGACTCAGGAACAGCTTCATTCCCAGAACTATAGCGGCTCTCAACTGGCCCTGAACTGACACACCTCCATGGACTGTCTCCCCCGGCCTCGCACTCTAGTCTGTGTTGATTTTACTGGTCTAATGTTCATTTTTACAAACCTTGTTCTCAGGGTATCTAAACCTAAATTATATTTGTCAATTAAGTTATGACATCGGATGGAAGTTGCAAACCAAATCTCGTTGCACTTATGTGTAATGACAATATTATTATTAATGACAATATTATTATTAATGACAATATTATTATTCACTTAACTTCTGCTAGACGCTCATAAGAGCGCTGGGCCTCTGATCTAATGCTCTAATGGGATAATGGTCCTCCAGACCCAAACTTTGGGTCCTGTCCAGAAGAAGCTTTCTCTGAGTGGTAATGCTGCTGCCTTACAGCGTCAGAGACCCGGGTTCGATCCTGACTATGGGTGCTATATGTTCGGAGATTTTTATATTCTCCCTGTGACCATGTGGGTTTTCTCCAGGTGCTCCGGTTTCCCCCCACACTCCAAAGACATATAGGTTTGTAGTCTTTGGCGCGTGGGAGGAAAATTTTGGTAAAATTGTAAATTATCTCTAGTGTGAAAGATCGTGCTAGTGTATGGGGTGATCGGCAGTTGGCATGGACCCAATGGGCCAAAGGGCCTGCATCTGCGCAGTATCTCTGAAGTCTCTAAAGTCTAAAGTTTAATGGGCCTGTCCCACTTCGGCGATATATTGGGCGACTACAGGCGACTTCCTGCAAAATTTTCAACGTTGAAAATTTCTCGGCTACAGTGGCGACAATTTTTCGTGTCGCAGGTTGTCGCCAGGTGTCGTAGGTGAATTCCATTAAAACCAGTCCTTGGCAGTCGCCTAAAGAGTGGTACTGGCCCTTTAAGTCCACAACACAGTTAAGGGGCTGTCCCACTGTACGAGGTAATTCAAGGGCTCTCCCGAGTTTAAAAAAAAAATCAAACTCGGGTAAGTACGTAGAATGTACGTAGCGGCTAGGTCAGAGCTCGTGGATGTCTCGTAGCGGCTCGTAACGCTAACGGCAGGTATTCAGGAAACGCGGGTTTTTTCAACAGCGTGAAAAATGTCCACGAGAGCCCCGAGTACCTACGAGCGACTATTACCATAATTCTCCGAATTCGAATCGGGGAAACTCGGGAGAACTCTTGAATTACCTCGTACAGTGGGACAGGCCCTTTAAGCTTCATGTTAAGACTGACAATATTCTGAAAGTGTTTTTGTCCTCCAGCGTGCATATTTCTTACTTTATTCAAGAACCCGTCATAAGGAAACTTGGAAACCATGAGGACAGCCAGCAAATCGAGAAAACTATAAACTATTGAGCTGAAACACATGGAGCATGGTGCACAATGAAATGGTTTAATTTATAACTATGTCAGGAAATGAGAGATTTCAGAACAAAACCATTTGTTATTACCTGACATTTCTTAATATTGTTTCTTTTATAATCTATGGGCCTTTTCTCTCCGTATCATTTCATGCACTCTGTGTCCTTGTCAACCTCAGAATGAGACTGATGAACTGACTCCAATTAGCGTCAACACTCTGGGCACCTTCGACTCATGAGTCTTCGCCACTTGGGACCTGGATTGAACCGAGTGTCTCATTAGACGTTAAAAGTTAAGAGCTGTCATGGGGGGGGAAAGGTCTGTGTGTCACAAGTAGGGACAAGGCCCTTGAGGCAAAGGGCAACCGCAGAGACGAGCTTCACAGAGTTGACACCATCCCTTCCAACTTTGGAAAGCTGAATGTCAGTGCTTTTGGGCTTGGCATTAATTTAGCTCCTGCAAACTGCACAGATCACCAGAACCTTTCAGTGTTTAGCGTAGTTTGGTTTGGAGATACAGCGCAGAAACAGGCCCTTCGGCCCACCGAGTCCGCGCAGAACCGCGATCCCTGTGACACTAACACACACTACGCACCAGGGGCAATTTACAATTTTTACCGAAGCCCAATTAACCTACAAACATGTACGTGTTTGGAGTGTGGGAGGAGACCCGGGGGCAAACCACGAGGTCACGGGGAGAACGTACAAACTAAATTTCAGTGACCTATCACGGGTAGCAGCAGTCGCCTGTAAAGGTCGCGTAAGTGGGACAGGCCCTTTACCGGCTCAAGACTGACTAGGCAAAGTGTGTAGGAGGGGACTGTGGATGCTGGTTCAAACCGAAGATGGACACAAAATGCTGGAGTGACTCAGCGGGGCTGGCAGCGCCTGTGGAGAGAAGGAATGGGTGACGTTTCAGGTCGAGACTCTTCTGAAATCTGTCAAATTCATTGCTACATACAGCTGAGGAGGCCAAGTCCTTGGATATTTTTAAAGCAGAGATTCTTGAATAGTGGGTGTCAAAGGTAAGGGGGAGAAGGCAGGAGAATGGGGTTGAGAGTGAAAGATAGATCAGCCATGATTGAATGGCGGAGTAGACTCAATGGGTTGAATGGTGTCATTCTGCTCATATGCCTTATGAAACATGAACAAAAGAGGAGAGGTGCAGTTCTTCCTGTTTTCCTTATCAGGTACACCTCCACAAAGTGATTATGACTCCTCTCCGTCTCCCTCCCGCCACATTGAGAGAGCAATTCGAACGTTGGGAAATCCTTTGGGATTATTGCCGGACCCAGCCAGTCCGCGAGAAAACCCAGAGCCCATTGTTGAACAAATGAGTGGGAAGGAGGCAACGATAAACAGATACGCATTGGGCAGTCAGCTTTAATATCCTTGCCACTACACAGCAGGACCCTTCCTGCAGGCTGACTCAATGTCAGTCTGAAGAAGGGTCTCGACCCGAAACGTCACCCATTCCTTCTCTCCAGAGATGCTGCCTGTCCCGCTGAGTTACTCCAGCATTCCGTGTCCATCTTTGACTTGAAAAGGTGCTTGATTCTTCATTCCCAGCTGCATGGTTCCGTGACTTACCATCGCCTCCTCAAGGGCGCCAATGAAAGGGTAATAAATGCTGGTAATCTGCCCCCCCCCCCCCCCCCCTTAAAATCCAGTCATTGAAACAAAAAAGTCTTCTCATTTCAGCTTTGATGGGGGTCCTTCCCTTAGGGATTGGCATTTTACCCAAATTATTCCATATAAATCTGAAAGAAGATGAAATAATTCTGACAAAAAGCTGCAGGTTCTTTCTCCCTGAGTTTTTTTTTTTGCAGAAATATTAGAACATAAATAAAACATCAGCTAACTTAGTTAAATAATTCACCAAACCTATTTTATTTTGGATCGCTCACGGTGCTGTCACTCTGTAAATAAAAGATGCTGCTTTTGACAATGTCACATTGCAAGTGTGACTCTGGCCTTTTACTCAAGTGGTGTGTAGGATGTGATGCAGGGATGCGCAATCTGCCTCTTGGTTGCCATTGACACACACGGTCACTTTAGTAATCGAGAGCGGGACCTTGTTACCTGCCCCCTCGTTTAGTGCAGTTTAGAGATACAGCGCGGAAACAGTGCCCTTTGGCCGACTGAGTCCGCGCCGACCAGCGATCCCCACACACTGCGGTCATGGGGGCGCAGCGGTAGAGTTGCTGCCTAATGCCCCTGTCCCACTTAGGAAACCTGAACGGAAACCTCTGGAGACTTTGCGCCCCACCCAAGGTTTCCGCGTGGTTCCCAGAGGTTCCCGGAGGTTTTTGTCAGTCTCCCTAATGGTCGAAAGTGGTTTCCGTTTTAGAAATCGTTAATTTTTTAGTCGAAGCTGCTTGCGATGCTAGTTGAAGGTGGTTGCCGGAGGACAAAAACCTCCGGGAACCTCCGGAAACTGCATGGAAACCTTGAGTGGGGCGCAAAGTCTCTAGAGGTTCCCGTTCAGGTTTCCTAAGTGGGACAGGGGCATAAAAGCGAATGCAGCACCAGAGACTCGGGTTCGGTCCCGACTATGGGGGCTGTCTGTACGGAGTTTGTACGTTCTCCCTGTGACCTGCGTGGGTTTTCTCCGAGATCTTCGGTTTCCTCCCACACTCCAAATGACTATCCACACAATCGATGTTGGGATAGCCCCTGCCTCAACTATCTCCCCGGCCAGCTTGTGCCATACACCCACCATCCTTTGTGTGAAAAAAGTTATCCCTCAGGTTCCTATTAAATCTTTTCCCCTTCAACTTAAAACTGCGTCCCCTGGTCCTCGATTCACCTACTGTAGACAAGGGTGTCTATGCATCTACCTGATCTATTCCTCATTGGATTTTATACACCTCTACAAGACAATCCCCTCATTCTCCTGCTCTCCAAGGCCCCCCTCCCCCTATAGCTCAGACCCTCTAACCCTGGCAACATCTGCATAAATCTACATTTGATCAAATTTAAAAAAAAACGCCTTCTATCATCTTCTCGAGGGCAACTAGCAATGGGCTAGCAAATGCTGGCTGGGCCTTTGAAGCCTATTTTCCTTGAATGAATTATATTAAAAAAAGAAAGTCATCGGTCTGGGTTATATTTTCCGTTTCTAAAGATGAAATGGACCTCACATCCTTTATCCAGCAGAGTATGTGCTGAAATGTCCACATGCATTATTTGCAAACACAATTCAGCTCCTCATTGTTCGCATGTCTGGATTATTATCATCATCTGGGGTCGGGAAAAGGGTCGGGATGGAATCAAAAGCATCCCATGCTACAAAGCCGAGGCAGTTTCTCCTCGTGCCTTATGCAGCCTTTCCACTTATAAACACAGTCTGGAGAGATAAGAATAAGAACAGAGACAGAATCCATCCCCTTTACTAAAATTCGCAGGCTCGTTGCAATTATTGTGTATCATTTTGAAGACTATATTCAGCGCTCCCACGACACTCTAATAGCAATGATCGTAGACTGACAAAGAAAAGCCCTGGTGTGGAATGGAGAAGAAATGCTTGTTATTCCATCCTGCGCCTTCCTTTCTTTGCCAAGAAAGACTTGTGTTTACTTGCAGCCTTTAGCAAATGCAGGGGCATGGCAAAGTACACTGTAGTCTGCGAGTGAGAGTGTTGAGGGCCATATCATCAGACCCAACACTTTACAGAGTCCTTACTGTTGGAGATACTAACCCGGCCAGAGAGAAGGTGTCCTTAGCAGGACATGACAGACCTCAAGTAATTAATTGTCTGGGAAAGAACTGCAGATGCTGGTTTAAATCGAAGGTGACACAAAATGTTGGAATAACTCAGCGGGACAGGCAGCATCTCTGGAGAGAAGGAATGGGTGACGTTTCGGGTCCCGAAACGTCACCCATTCCTTCTCTCCAGAGATGCCGCCTGTCCCGCTGAGTTACGCCAGCATTTTGTGTCTATCTATGGGCAATTGTATTGTATCGTTGACTTTAGTTGAGATGCAGCGCGGAAACGGGCCCTTCGGTCCGCCGCATCCCGCACACTAGCACGATCCTTCGCACCAGGGACAATTCACAATCTTTACCAGAGCCAACGAACCCAAAAACCTGCACGTCTGGAGTGGGGGAGGAATCCCGAGCTCCCGGGGAAAACCCTCGCGGTCACGGGGAGGACGTGCAAACTCCGTACAGACAGCACCCGTGGTCAGGAACAAACCACGGTCTCTGGCGCTGTAAGGCAGCGACTCTACCGCTCTACCACCGTGCCGCCCCTTGATTGATCGTTTGATTGACTTTCAAAGAAATTCTTATCTTATCTTATTTTATTTCCTTATATTTTCTGTCTTCTATTTTTTTTTCTTTCTTTTCCTTTGGTTTTCTTTTTTTATTCTTTCTTGTGTTTTACGCTTCTGCGGGTTCTTCCTGATCACTCTCTCACGCACTTACTATCTTCTCTAACTTTCTCTATTCTTCTTCTTCTTCTTAAAGTTTAAAATAAGAAGTGGCACAGGAAATGTATTATGTTATTTTTGGCTTATAACATTGTAATATACATTACTTCTAATAAATAAAATTAAAAAAAAAGTAATTCTTACAAAATACTTGGTAATGTTTTTAAAAGTATACAAAACCATTTTGTATTCGGACATATACGAAGCGTGCTTTTAATACCTAAATATTTTAAATCTAAATAAATCTAAATATTTAATGGTGGCACAGTAGTGCAGCGGTAGAGTTGCTGCTTTATACAGTAGCGCCTACTATAAGGTAAGATCCTGTCTACGGTGCTTGTCCGTGTGGAGTTTGTACGGTCTCCCCGTGACCGCGTGGGTTTTCTCCGAGATCTTTGCTTTCCTCCCACACTCCAAAGACATACAGGTACAGCTTTGTAGGTTAATTGCCTTTGGTATAAATGTAAATTGTCCCTAGTGTGTGTAGGGTAGTGTTATGCCCCTGTCCCACTTAGGAAACCTCTGGAGACTTTTGCGCCCCAGCCAAGGTTTCCGTGCGGTTTCTGGAGGTTTTTGTCCACCTCGCAACCGGCTTCAACTAAAAAATTACCAATTTTTAAAACGGAAACCACTTTCGACCATTAGGGAGACTGACAAAAACCTCCGGGAACCGCACGGAAACCTTGGGAGGGGCGCAAAGTCTCCAGAGGTTTCCGTTCAGGTTTCCTAAGTGGGACAGGGGCATTAATGTGCGGGGATCGCTGGTCAGCGCACACTCGGTGGGCCGAAGGGCCTGTTTCCGTGCTGTGTCCCTAAACTAAACCAAACTAAATGTGATGATCGATGGATTCTACCTTACTGCTGGATCAGGATCGTTGCTACTTACTCTGCGTCAACATAATTTTTCGCCAATCTGTTCGACCAGCAAGCTGCTGCTTGAGAGTTGGAGACTCCATGGGGATCAAATTGGATAGAGTTGCGGAGACTGGCTGATTGGTCATTATCACGATCTCTGTGAGCTAACCACACTGTTCATTAGATACATCAGCAGTGATTCCAAAATCATTAGTTTGCTGCCACTACTGAAAGCCAGCTTGCAACTCGTGTGTGGAAAGTGCACCCTGGCTTCTGAACGGGCTGCCGTCAAACTGAGTGGTGTTGACACAAAATGCCGGAGCAACTCAGCGGGCCAGGCGGCATCTCTGGAGAGAAGGAATAAGTGACGTTTCGGGTCGAGACCCTTCTTCAGACTGAAGTAGGACTGACGACGACTGAATCTGACGAAGGGTCTCAAGGGACAAGGTTAATTGGCTTCAGTAACATTGTAAATTGTTCCTGGTGTGTAGGATAGTGCTAGTGTATGGGGTGATCACTGGTCGGCGCGGACTCAGTGGGTCAAAAGTGCATTGTATCACTAAAGTTGAAAGTCTAAAGACCAGACAGTGGAGCCTCAGAATAAAAAGGAACAGTTTCTTTAGCCAGAGAGTTGTGAATCTACAGCATAGAAGGCAGTAATGGCCAAGTCATTGGGTATTTTTAAAATGGAGATTGTTTAATAAGCATGTCAAAGATTGTCAAAAAGCTAAGGAAAAATAAATCAGCCATGGTTGAATGGTGGAGCAGACTCGATGGGCCGAATGGTTTCATTCTGCTCCTATGTTTTGTTAACTTTAGTTCCGGAGATACAGCCTGGAAATAGGCCCTTCGGCCCACGGAGTCCGTGCTGACCTGCGATCCCTGCACACTAACACTACCCTACACACATTAGCGACAATTTACAATTATCCTGAGCCAAATTAACCCACAAAAGTGTGGGAGGAAACCAGAGATCCCGGAGAAAACTCATTTCCCTGATCCCTGACCAGTCTGAAGAAGGGTCTCGACCCGAAACGTCGCCTATCTCCTTCGCTCCTTAGATGCTGCTGCACCCGCTGAGTTTCTCCAGCTTTTTGTGTAACCCCCGGAGAAAACCCACGCAGGTCGCAAGGAGAACGTACGAACTCCGTACAGGCAAGCACCCGTAGTCAGGATCGAACCCGGATCTCTGGGGCTGTGAGGCAGTTTGCCAACTGTGCCTTAGGGTCTTATGAGGGGGATGGATTTCTTTCCCTGAAGGACAGGAACAAACCAGACATCTGATAACAATAATCTAGCACCATTATGTTTAACGCCACAGTTTATAATTCCAATTTATTTAATTATATTTGAATATAAATTACTTCGGACCCGAGGTGAGATTTGAACCCAGATACCTGGAACAATTATAGCGGTCTTAGGATTTGTATTGCAGCATTTAATATCTTCATTAATTTCTCTTGTTGTGGCTTAGCAATTACACAATGCTTGTCTATGCTCCTGTGAAGCATTTTTGCAAAGTTTTTCGCTATATTAACAGTGCTCTGGAAATGTAATTTGTTTTTGAATGAACAGGGCATTGAGGATGTCCATTCCCTGAAGTACCGACATGTTTACACGGTGAAAAGTGGGGGGTAGTGAGGTGTTGAGGGAAAAAGGGTCCCTTGCAGCCATAAACATAATATACCATTTACATCTTTATTTAACAATCATTAAACTAATTTCACACTGCTGCAGCTGAGATCACTCCTGCCTCAATACCAACCATTCCCAAGTGGCTATCATTAACCTTCTTAAATTCAACTCACACTGGAATCGCCTAATGCCATTGTGCACGAGAACAACTCATTTTAGCTGCTTACTAAATTGCTTTCCTTGTTATGTTTGAAAAAAAAAAAAAATCCATGAATAGGATCATGAATAATTCAGATTCAGAAGCGACAGCGAGTGGCTCTGACATTAAATATTTGTGATGGGCTAACATTTCATGAGGAGAAAAATCAAACTCGAATTTGAAAGGATAAACCCATTTTATATTCAGGTTGACGCGTACCCTGTTTGTTGAAAGTTGTTTGTGTTCCCTTCATCCCTCCTCCCACCACGGAGGTCATTACTCATACGGGACCATTAAGTAGTTTCTCCGGGGGGGCATTATCTCCCTCTGTGGGGGGAAGACCAAAGTCTAGGGTCCTTCTGCTGCTGGATGTTGAGGGGCAGAGTCAAGAGTGTTTTATTATCTCTGGAATTCTGGAATTTTATGATCTCTGGAATTCTCTGCCACAGAAGGTAGTTGAGGGCAGTTCATTGGCTATATTTAAGAGGGAGTTAGATGTGGCCCTTGTGGCTAAAGAGATCAGGGGGTATGGAGAGAAGGCAGGTACAGGATACTGAGTTGGATGATCAGCCATGATCATATTGAATGGCGGTGCAGGCTCGAAGGGCCGAATGGCCTACTCCTGCACCTATTTTCTATGTTTCTATGTTTCTATTATCATATGTCCCAGATAGAACAATGAAATTCCTACTTGCAGCAGCACATATGTAAACATAGTACAAAGTAACAATATAATAAATGAGAAAAAAAAATTTCAGTTTGTGTATATATATATATATTATATATATATATATATATATATATACACACACAGACACACACCCCAGTATATTATATATATATATATATATATATAAATATATATATATATATATATATATATAATATATATATACACACATGCACACATATGTAAACGAGAGAAAAAAAGTTCAGTGTGTGTATACAGTATATACACATACTCACGAATACACCTATATATATATATATATATATATATATATATATATATATATATATATATGGATTTGATGGATCAAGTGGCCTAATTCCACTCCTATTCCTATTTCTTGGGTCGGCCTGAAACGCCACCTGTCCATTTCTCCATGGATGCTGCCTGAACTTCCGAGATCTTCCAGTACTTCGGATTTCACTCAAAATTCCAGCATCTGCAGTTCCTTGTGGCCTCCTCTATGTTGGTGAAACCAAGCATAGATTAGGCATTGGGGTCATAAGGAATAGGAGAAGAATCAGGCCATTCGGCCCATCAAGTCTACTCTGCCATTCAATCATGGCTGATCTATCTCTCCCTCCCAACCCCATTCTCGTGCCTTCTCCCCATAGCCTCTGACACCCGTACTTATCAAGAATCTATATATTTCTGCTTTAAAAATATCCCCTGACTTGGCCTTCACAGCCTTCTGTGGCAAAGAATCCCACAGATTCACCACCCTCTGACGAAGGAAATTACTCCTCATCGTCACCCTAAAAGAATGTCCTTTAATTCTGAGGCTACGACCTCTCCCATGAATGGACACATTAGGTCAATGTTTTATGGAGTCCCTACATTCTTTGTGCGTTGGCCATGTTGAATTCCAATTGCACATCACTTAAACTCTCCTTCCCACTCCCATACTAACCTGCCGGTCTTTGCCCTTGTCCGTTGGTATGGTGAAGCCAAAAACAAATTGACCGGACGTCAATTTGGGGTGGCACTGTCGCGCTGTGGTAGAGTTGCTGCCTCACAGCGCCACAGACCTGGGTTCGATCCCGACCACGGGTGCTGCCTGTACAGCGTTTTCCTCTCACGTTCCAAAGACGTGTAGATTCATAGATTAAATGGCCTTCTGCAAATTGTCCTTAATGTGTCGGATGGAACTAGTGCACAGGTGACTGTTGGTTGGCGCAGGCTTGGCGCACCAAAGGGCCTGTTTTCACGTTGCATCTCTGAACTCAACTAATCTCATATTCTAGTTTAAGAAGGAACCGCAGATGCTGGAAAACCGAAGGTAGACGAAAATGCTGGAGAAACTCAACAGTGAGGCAGCATCTATGGAGCGAAGGAAATAGGCAACGTTTCGGGCCGAAACGTTGCCTATTTCCTTCGCTCCATAGATGCTGCCTCACCCGCTGAGTTTCTCCGGCATTTCTGTCTAATCTCATATTCAGCTTGGTTACCTTACAACCCAATTGCATGAATATTGAATTCTCCAATTTCAGGTTATGCAACATCTCTGGTGTTCCCCGACGCACTCACCTGTCAATTTAGATTTCTTTATCCCCCAAGTTCATAGATTTCATTTCCCCCCCCCCCCCGCCACCCCCGACTCGGTTCCTACTGCTCTTCACCACCCCGAACCCCTCTCCTCGTCTGTTTCACTCATCACATAGAAATTAGACGCCCACCCTCTCAATATGATCATGGCTCATCATACCACACAGCGGCAATCTTTCCTTTTTCTCTCCCTCTCAGTCCCATCCTTAAGCAGGAATCTTAACACAAAAATTTGTAAATGTAGTCTAGTTTAATCGTGGGATTCTCTTTGCATTTCAATATTGTCCTTCCTTCATTAGAGAAACAGCATGAAAGCAAGGCACTTACGCATGGTCACACTGAATCACTGACAAGGCAGACCCTTTCATCCCGTGCAAACACAAAAAAAAATTCCGTCTTAGTCCCTGTTTTGCAAGGCTGACATCAATCAACCGTTTGCAGTTCCATGTTATCCCACCTTCCCACTCCTGACACACTTGGGGCAATCACTCCTCACAATGTTATCATAGAAACATTGAAAATTGGTGCAGGAGTAGGCCATTCTGCCCTTCGAGCCAGCACCGCCATCCAATATGATCATGGCTGGTCATCCTAAATCAGTACCCCGTTCCTGCTTTCTCCCCAAATCCATTGATTCTGTTCGCCCTGAGAGCTATCTTGAAAACATCCAGTGAATTGGCATCCGCTGCCTTCGGTGGCAGAGAACTCCTTGGAATTATCCTTGGAATCTGTGTGTTTTGCTGTTGCACCGTTGTTGCTGTCCCTCCAGTACTATTGCATCCCTCCAAGGCTGCTCCTAGTGCTGCAGGTATGGTCTACCCTGAGCTTTGCATCCTACCCTCTACTCTTGAGTAATACTAATTAAGGTATGTTGGCATTCATTGCAAGAGGATTTGCGAACGGGAATAGAGACATCTTGCTCCAATTATAAAAAGCCCTGGTGAGATTGCATCTGGAAATATTGTGCTCAAGTCTGATCTTCGCACAAAAGTGTAAATAATACAAGCGAAGGTGGACAATGTTCACCAGCTCGATTCCTGGGAGTGGGGTCTTGTTGTTTGAGGAGAAACATAGCAGATTGCGCTCATATTCTCAAGAGTTCAGAAAATGAAAGCTAATCTCAGTGAAAGATATAACATTTTTAAGGGGCCAGGCAAGCTAGACACAAAATGCTGGAGTAACTCAGCGGGACAGGCAGCATCTCTGGAAAGAAGGAATGGGCGACGTTTCGGGTCGAGACCCTTTTGCAGATACAAGGCAGATGCTGGTTTAAACCGGGAGGAGGAGGGGGGGGGGGGGGGGGGGGGGGGGATAGACACAAAATGCTGAACGTTTCGGGTCGAGACAAAGAAGGGTCTCGACCAGAAACGTCACCTATTCCTTTCTCTCCAGAGATGCTGCCTGTCCCGCTGAGTTACTCAACAAACTGCAGATGCTGGTTTGTATCGAAGACACGTCACCAAGTGCTGGAGTAACTCAGTGGGTCAGTCAGCATGTCTGGAGAAAAGGAACAGGTGACATTTTGGGTCGGAACCCTTCTTCAGACGGGTTATCACTTCCACTGGCTGGGGAGTCTAGAACCAAGAACCATAATCTCATGAAAAGACTCATCCTTTTAAGACAAAGATCAGTAGGATTTTTTTTTCCCAGCGAACAATGAATCTCTGGAATTCTCTTCCCAGTTAAGCAGTTGTGGCTCAGTTATTAAGTATATTCCAGAGATCCACAGGTTTACAGATATTGATATGGATGGATATGGGGTTAGGGTGAGAAAGTGGTAAGGGCCTGTCCCAGCAGCGTGCGACTCCATGCGATGAACGCGACCTAACGTGGTCGCCTGAGCTGTCCGGCGTCGCGGGGCCGGTCCCACTTCGATCGCCGGAGCCGTGCGGAATTGTGCGGAGTTCGTCCCGACATCGCGCGGGGCTCCGAAAAACTGACCATGTTCAAAAATTCCGCGCGGCAACGGCTTGTCGGCTAGCAGTCGCCTCGACGCATTACACACCGCCTCGACGTCGTGCCTCCGTGACCCTCTCTGTGTGTGGCTCCGTGACCCTCTCTGTGTGTCCCTCTCTGTCTTGACGAACTTACCTTTAAGACTTCGCTCCAAGTTCGCCTCACTTCCTGCCGCGTTGCGCCACTCACCCCACCTCCGCGCGGCCCCCGCTGCCGATTTGGTTGCGCTCACCGCATGGAGTCGGATGCTGCTGGGACAGCCCTGTACTGAGAAAGTGTGTGTGTGTGTGCGTGTGTGTGTGTGTGTGTGTGTGTGTGTGCGTGTGTGTGTGTGTGTGTGTGTGTGTGTGTGTGTGTGTGTGTGTGTGTGTGTGTGTGTGCGCGTGTGTGTGTGTGTGTGTGTGTGTGTGTGTGTGGTGGTCGTGTGTGTGTGTGGTGTGTGTGGTGTGTGAGTGTGTGTGTGTGTGCGTGTGTGTGTGTGTGTGTGTGTGTGTGTGTGTGTATTCATATATATATAAATCAGCTATGATCGCATTGCATGGTGGAACAGGGACAAGTGCTTCTAATTCATCAAATGGTCTATCCCTATTTCTATTTCCTAATTTCCTATGTGACTCTACATTATGATAAAAGGCATTGTGAACTATTATGGATAAAACGACTGTTGGGAGTGAAATACAGACCACCCTCTGTAGCGTTGGGTTCTAATTGGGTTCTGATGCAGAGGGCATGGAATGTAATAGCTGGAGACTTTTCCATTGGAGTCTAACGTGCTCCATTAATTCTACGTCACATCACAGAGCAATCCTCTGTCCCCTCAATGTTTCCTGTGTCCTATTCTCTTCACAAGGTCATCAATTCCTCCCAGATGTTAACGGTACATCGACACACCAGGAGCTATTTGAAGCGGTCAATTAACCGACCAACCTGGGAGAAAACTGGAGCACTTGGGAGAACCCTACCCAGTCCGAGAGGAGAACATGCAAACTCCACACCAACTAGAGAGCGGGTCTGACCTACCATCTGCCACATTGGACTATCAGACTTCACTGGAATTTATCTTGCATTAAATGTATTCCCCTAATCTTGCATCTGTATATTGTGAACGGCTTCAATGTAATCATGTATTTTCGCCGGCTGGTTATATGCAACAAAAAGCTTTTCATGGTACCTCCGTAGATGTGATAATAATAAATCAAACTTAACTAAACTAGACCAGACCAGACCAGACCAACCAGACCAGACCAGACCAGACCAGACCAGACCAGACTAGACTAGACTAAACCAGACTAATCTAAACTAAACTAATCAGCACGTGGGGTCCAGATTGAACCTTGGTCACTAGAGCTGTGAGGCAGCAGTGCTAATAGATGCACCATTGTGCTGTCATTATTTTAAACTCATGTCTGAAACTGCATGAGTGGATACATAAATAGCCACTTTACTGGAGGAACGGCAGTGGTACAAGAAGGCAGTTCAACATAACTTTCTCAAGAGCAATCGAGGATGGAGATGAATACTGTGACACCTGCATCCCACGGATAATTATAAGCACCATCGATTCATCGACAACAAAACCATCGGCAAACTCAGCGGCCTGTCCCAGAGCTTCTGCTGCGACAGAATAATTCAAGCTTCCTATTGAGCAGCTAATGCGCTCATTGAAAGCCAAACACAGAGCGGTAATTTGATCACAGCATGTCTTCAGTTTTTCACATGAAGCCATTGGGACACTTTCCCCATAATTACATTTGCAAATAACTCAGATTGCAGATTCAGGGACAGTTTCTTCCCAGCAGTTATCAGTCAACGGAACCATTCTACCAACAACTAGAGAGCAGTCCTCAGCTACTATCTACCTCACTGCAGACCCTCGGATTTCTTTGAACAGACTTTACTGGAATTTATCTTCCACTAAACGTCATTCACGTTATTCCTTTATCATGGATCGGCACACTATGGACGGCTCGATTGTAATCATGTATTGTCTTTCCACTGGCTGGATAGCACGCAACTGTATCTCAGTACACGTGTCAATAAACTAAACTCAAACTCAAAGAGGATGAAGCATCTTCCAGGCCTGCACTGGCTCAGGGTTGGAAACTCAATGCATGAGCTGTTTTTCTTCCTGTTTTTCTTCCTGCAGATTCTGCCTGACCTGCTGTGTGTTTCTGGCATTTTCTGTTCATGCTGCAGATAATCATGTAGGCTTAAGGGTCTCAATTAGTAAAAAGAATTCAAAGCACACACACACACACACTCATACAAACACGCTCACACACACAAAAGCACACACACACTCATAGAAACACACTCACACACACAAAAGCACACACACACTCATAGAAACACACTCACACACACACAAAGCACACACACATATGAGGGGGAGAGAGACACACACGCTCACACACAACTTGGACATGCACAGACCACACACACACACAGACACACACACAGACGGACACACTCAGACACACACATACACAGACACACACACACAGACACACACACACACACACAAGACACACACACACTCAGGGGACACAAACACCACAGACACAAACACACAGGACACACACACACAGACACAAACACACAGACACACGCACACAGACACACACAAACACAGACACACACAATGACAGACACACACACACACACAGACACACACACACACCAACCACACTCAGACACAACGCACACACAGACACGCACACACAGCGAGACACACACACTCGACACTCAGACACACACACACAGACACAAACACACACACACACAGACACACACACAGACACAGACACCACACACAACACACAACACACAAACACACAGATCTACAAGTCCCATCTCTCAGCTAGAGCAGATAATGAGGCACTTTTATTCTTTTAATCACTAGAATTATATGGGTGGTGCAGCGGTAGATCTGCGGCTTCAGCGACCGGTTGTCCCCAGGTTCGATCCTGGACCAGAAATATTGTAGGTCCTGTCTGTACGGAGTTTGTACGTTCTCCCCGTGACAATCAAGTCATCCGCAGTGTACAGATACATGATAAAGAGAACAACGTAAATAGGTTTAGTGTAAGATAAAGCCAGTAAAGTCCGATCAAAAATAGTCCGAGGGTCTTCAACAAGATAGATAGATAATGGTTCAGGACTGCCCTCTCGTTGTTGGTGGGATGGTTTAGTTGCCCAAACATTGTGGACAGCACGATTGTAATCGCGTTTTGTCTTTGCGCTGACTGCTTAGCACGCAAGAAAAGCTTTTCACTGTACCTCGGTACACGTGATAATAATGAATGAATTAATTAATACTTCATTGTCACATGTAAGGGCGGGAGATTGCAACCTTCACGTGGTCCGCCCTGTTTTGACAAATGCAGTCAACCAGGCGTGCACAATCAAATAAGATCTAATAGAACAAGTTGCCCTACAACTTTAGGCTGTGCACGCCACACGCAATTCATGTGTAACAAGACGTCACGTGTAACAAGACGTCACGTGTAACAAGTCACGGTGAAATTATTTGCTTGCACACCCAAGGTGTGCAAATAGTGGCCACATAAAGGGCGCTGCCAAAGTTACAATGTGTACACAATATCCGCACTAGATCCCCCTATCTTATCCCCCTCCCCCTCACGTCGGTCCGCCCACGCTGGGACCTCCAATGTTCTTCGCCCCCCCCCTCACGGCAGCCCCCCCCCCCCACGCTGGGACCTCCTTTGTTCCTTCCTATTTGTTCCTTCAATAAACTAAACTGGACTGAAAAAAAACCCCCATCAATGCCATTCTTCCCATATCGACCCCCCGGAGGGTTGAAGTCAGTGTCCTTTCTGTTAACACCGTGCACACGGGAGATTGAACTGAAGCCTGCACGGTCCAATTGCGCACACAAGACATTTACCGTGGCTCTCTGAGCCAACTGCATCACCCTCGGCAAATCATTCCCTCGGTGACGTTGAGATGCTGCAGTGAGACTGGTTGACAGGGTAATTACACCAGCTGGGACTCTGCCGAGGGATCGCATTGAGCTGTTACACTCATTGATCCACTCAACTGTGCACTCTTTGTTGAAGGTTGTGCCGCAGTTTGCGATGAAGGCGTTGGAAAGCGTTCACACGGAGACTACGCAAGACACCGATACCATTTCACTGCAATCTGCAGACCGGTTGTCGTCATAGAGTGATACAGTGTGGAAACAGGCCCTTCGGCCCAACTTGCCCACGCCGGCCAACATGTCCCAGCTACACTAGTCCCACCTGCTTGCATTTAGTACATATTCCTCCAAACTTGTCCTATCCATGTAATCTTCCCTCACTCACCTTCATCCCAAAACCCTGGGCACAATGGATAACAACATTGCCACAGAAGGCTGTCGAGGCCAAGACAATGGATATTTTTAAGCAGCAGGTAGATAGATTCTTGATTAGTATAGGTGTCAGGGGTTATGCGGAGAAGGCAAGAGAATGGGGTTAGGAGGGAGAGATAGATCAGCCATGATCGACGTGTAGTAGACATAGGTAGGAAGGGTAGGGTCTGATGAAGGGTCTCGACCCAAAACGCTACCCATTCCTTCTCTCCAGAGTGCTGTCTGTCCTGCTGAGTTACTCCAGCATTTTGTGTCTGCCTTTGTGTAGTAGACTTGATGGGCTAAATGGCCTAATTCTGCTCCTGTGACTTATGAACAATGTCCCTTAGATAGACACAAAGTGCTGGAGTAACTCAGCGGGTCAGGCAATGCAGGAAGGGCCGATATAAGGTTGGGTTATGCAGGAAGGAGCTGCAGATGCTGGTTTATCCCAAAGATAGACACAACATGATGGAGTAACTCAGCGGGTGAGTACATATCTGGAGAAAAGGAAAAGGAATAGGTGACGTTTCAGGTCGGAACCCATCTTCAGACTGAAAGCTGGTGAAGGCCAGAACAAAACAGGGTCGGCAACAGATCACTTCAGGAAGGGTGGAGTCCATAATGACCCATTGTTGGCTGTCTAAGGACAGGAATACAAAATGCTGACAGTGAACTAGTTCACTGGTGGTGGAGGCAGATAGAGGCCTAGAAACATACAGCACGAAAACAGGCCATTCAGCCCGACTCATCCATGCCGACCAGGATGCCCCAACTGCTTGCATTTGGCATAAACATAATAGAACTTAGGACAGCACAGGAATGGTGCGAGTGACATTTAAGAAACAGAGAAAGAGAGAGAGAGAAAGAGAGGGAGAGAGTGGGACGAGAGGGGGAGAGAGAGAGGGGGAAAGAGAGGGGGAGAGGGGAGAGAGATGGGGGAGAGAGAGAGTAAAGGTCGTCCAACCAGCATGCGCCTGCATGCGGCGAGCGCGACCAAACCGGAATGCGGGGGCCATTAACGGAGGTCGGGTGAGTGTACGTGAAGTTGGAGCGAAGTCCGCGGTAAGTTCGCAAGGACAGAGAGGGACACGGAGGCACACACAGAGAGGGGCACGGAGGGCACACACTGAGAGGGGCCACGGAAGCACACACAGAGAGGGGCACGGAGGTACACAGAGTGGGGCAGGTCACGGAAACAGAAGGGATTACGGAGCACGGAGGGACACACATGGCACGGAGGCACATGGGGCAGAAGGACCGAGGACACACACAGAGAGGGGCACACCGAGTAGGTTCAGAGAGGGTCACGGACATCACAGAGGAGGGGCACGGGGGGCACAACACAGAGGCGGGTCGCGGAGGCACACACAGAGAGGGCACGGGAGGCACAGAGAGGCACACACAGGTCACGGAGGCACAACACAGAGAGACGGAGGGACACACAGAGCGAGGGGCACGAGGCTTCAGAGGAGGGTCACGGACACAACAGAGAGGTCAGAGAGGGTCACGGAGGCACACACAGATAGGGCACGGAGGCACACAGAGAGGGTCACGGCGGCACACACAGAGAGGGTGGCACCCAGAGAGGTTCACGGAGGCACACAAGATAGGGTCACGCATCCACACAGTGTCAGGGGCAGAGGGCACAGAGGCCCACACAGGAGGCACAGAGGCACAGACGGAGGCACACAGAGAGGGGCACGAAGGCACACACAGAGGGGCACGGAGGCACACCTCACACACAGAGAGGGTCACGGAGGCACACACAGAGAGGGGCACACACAGACGGGGGCAGGACACACAGAGAGGGTCACGGAGCACACAGAGAGGGTCACACACAGAGAGGGGCACGGAGGCACTCTCAGTAGGGGCACGGATAGGGCACACTGAGGGGGAACAGAGGCAGGCACACAGAGAGGTCACGGAGGCACACACAGAGAGGGTCACAGGAAGCACAAACAGAGAGGGGCATCAACAGGAGGCACACAGAGAGGGGCTCGCAGACACACAGCAGAGGGGCACAGGCACACACTGAGAGGGCACGAGCACACAGAGAGGGTCACGGACAAGGCTACACACAGAGAGGGGCACGAAAAAAAAATAAGTGGGTTCAGGAGGCACACAGAGAGGGTCAGAGACCACAGGGGGGTCACTCACATCAGGAGGCACACAGAGAGGGGCTCGGGGACGCACACAGGAGGCAGAGAGGGGCACGGAGGCACACACAGGGGCACGGAGGCTGAGAGCACACAGAGAGAGGAGGCCACCACAGAAGAGGGTCACAGGCACACAGAGAGGGTCAACGGAGGCACACCACAGAAGACGGGTCACGGAGGCACACAGAGAGGGTCAACATAGAGGCACACACAGAGAGAGGGCACGGAGGCACACACAGAGAGAGACATAGGAGGCACACACAGAGAGGGGCACGGAGGCACACAGAGAGGGTCACGGAGGCAACACAGAGAGGGTCACGGAGGCACACAGAGAGGGTCACGGAGGCACACACAGAGAGGGTCACGGAGGCACGACGTCGAGGCGGTGCGCACATCCTCGATGCGGCTGCGGGCCGACAGGCCGTTGCCACGCGGAATTTTGAACACGGTCAGTTTTCCGGAGTCTCGCGCGATGTCGAGACCAGCTCCGCACAACTCCATACGGCTCCGGCGATACAGCCGGACGGCTCAAGCGACCACGTTAGGTTGCGCTTGCCGCGTGGAGTCGCATGCTGGTGGGGCAGGCCCTTAAGAGGAAGGGAAAAAAACTTGAGAGAAAATGAGAGAGAGTGAAAGAAGAGAGAAAGAAGAGAGATAGAAGGATAAATAGCAAGTGGGAGAAAGAGAAAGTGAGAGAGATGAAGAGAAAGAGGGAGAGAATGGGGGAGAAAGAGTGTAAGAGGAGAGAGAGAGAGAGGAGGGGAGGGAGAGAGAGAAGAGAGAATGAAATGGATTAATGGAGGTTAGCGAGAAGTGAATGAGCAGAAGAAGTTTTGAAAGCGGGTATGTTAAGCTTTCAAAAAGGAGAGGGAGGTTCATTAATGGTGAGCTTAGCATGTTTTGGTCTCCAAATCTGAGGAAGGACATTATTGCCATCAGAGGAAGTTCACCAGATGATTCTGGGATGTCAGGACTGTCTTTTGGATGGGAATTTAGGAGGGGTCTTAACGAAACTTACAAAATTTTAACGGGGTTGGAAGGTTAGATAAGCGACAAGGGGTCTAGAAGATAAGGGGGCAATTTTAAGCCCGAGATGAGAAGACTTTCTTCACACAGAGATCTCTGTTGAGGGATGGCCATTATATTAAGAGTGAGTTTGGATGTGGCACTATGATGGAGACAGTATGAAAACAATTGGAACACGGCAAGGGCTGAATGGCCTACACTGCACCAAATTTCTATGGTTTCTATGCAGGATGAAATGAAAAACATTGAATGAGCTGCCCTCAATTTGTCGATACAAGGAACTGCAGCTGCTGGAAACTTGCATAAAACACAAAGTGCTGGAGTAACTCAGCCAGCCAGGCTGCATTTGGACGACATGGATAGGCAATGTTTCGGGTCGGGAATTTCATCAGACTGATTGTAGCGGGGGAATGCCAATTAATGTTGTTTTATGACCAAGCTATTCTGAGAGAGATTGAGGTAGTGTCAAAAGAGCTGGACTTGACTACAACTGGGATCCCTCTTTTAGGACCGATCAAGCAAAAGGGTTTGGTTTTGCTCATTAACTCCAAGAAAAATCTTAATTTAGTGCTAGCAGATCATTTAGGTGTACAAACAAGAAGGCTGGTAATTAACGCTAATTACATTTGCAAGTGCTCAGTTTCAGGAGTAATCATTGTTACGAATTTCAAAGTTTACCTACATGGTAGTGACAACACCCACACAAAAGTTAACTCTGTATAACATGATCCTGTAACAATGGCATATGGTAGTTTAGTTTAGAAATACGGCACAGAAACAGGCCCTTCCTCCCACCGAGTCCACACCGACCAGCGATCCCCGCACATTAACTCGATGTGACATTAAGGGCCTGTCCCACTTAGGCGACTCTTTAGGTGACTGCCAGGGACTAGTTTTAATGGAATTCACCTACGACGCCTGGCGACAACCTACGGCAACCTACGTCAACCTACGACAACATACATGTGAGATCACCAGGGATGCAGGGAGATGGCCAGACCCGCCGGCAGCCCGTTCATTTTTTCATCTTTCGTTATTTTTAGCGTCTGTTAAGAGTTTGTTTTAATGTTCTTCGGTTTGTTTTATGTGGGGGAGAGGGGGGGATCTGGGGAAATTTTTTTTCAAGTTCTTACCTTCCTGGAGATGTGATTGATTTTCGGATCACATTCTCCAGGCTCTGCGGCCTACCATAGCTGGAGCTGGAAGCCTCCTCGCACTGTCTTGAGCCACACCGCGGGGGCGCAGACTTAACATCGGAGCGGATCCCTTGCCTGGGATCGCTCCCACCGCGTCCTGCGGACTTACCATCAAGGGCTCGCAGTCTCGGGAGAGGCCGAGTCGGGAGCTCCAATGCCGCAGAGGCTTCGACCAGCCCTGACGCGAGGTTCGATCGCCAGGCCCAGGGGAGCTGACATCCCCCCTGATGCAGGAGCTGAACACCTCGACGCGGAGCGCCCGAACGCCGCCGGCTACGGGAGTCAAGACCGTCCCGTCAACGGAGGCTCGAGGCCCCCGACCGAGGAAGAACAAAAGGAAGGACTTGAACTTTATTTTGCCTTCCACCACAGTGAGGAATGTGGAGGAGTCACTGTGGTGGATGTTGAAGTTAAAATGTGTTTTTGAGTGATCTGTTGCTTTTAATTGTATGACTGACCTGGCCAGTGAAATTCCTCGTATGTTGCAAAACATACTTGGCGAATAAAATCTGATTCTGATTCTGATTCTGATTCTGATAACCTACGACAGCAAAAACTGTTGCCACTGTCACCAAAAAAATTTCAACATGTTGAAACTTTTGTGACAGTCGCCTGTAGTCGCCCAAAAAATCGCCTAAGTTGGACAGGCCCTTTATAGGGACAATTTACATTTTCTTTTAATACCAAGCCATTTAATCTATCTTTGGAGTGTGGGAGGAAATTGAAGTGTCGGAGAAAACCCATGCAGGTCACGGGGAGAACATAGAAACCTACGCTTGCTATCATCAGTCGGGGCATCGAGTATAAGAGCCAGGAAGTCACGATGCTGCTTTATAGGACTTTGGTTAGTCTGAATTTGAAGTATTGTGTGCATGTCTGGTCACCTCGTTACAGGAGAAAAGGTGGAGGCTTTGGAAAGGGTGCAGAGGAGGTGTACCAGTATAATGCCTGGATTACTGGGCATTAGCTCTTCGGAGAGGTTGGACAGACTTGGATTGGAACTCTGGAGATTTCGGGGAAACCTGATAGAAGTAAATAAAATTATGAGAGGCATGGATTGGGTAAGCAGTCAGAATCATTTTCCCTGTTATGGGAAAAAATACAACACTCGTAGGTATAGTGAGCCACTTGATGTGAATGAAAAGTGATCTTTATTAAGTAATACAGAGAACAACACGTACACGCGACTGGGGAGGGTTCTCCCAGAGTAAGTAAGTAAGTTTATTGGCCAAGTATTCACATACAAGGAATTTGCCTTGGTGCTCCGCCCACAAGTAACAACATGACATACAGTGTTAAAGAAGGAACTGCAGATGCTGGAGAATCGAGGGTACACAAAAGGCTGGAGAAACTCAGCGGGTGCAGCAGCATCTAAGGAGCGAAGGAGATAGGCGACGTTTCAGGTCGAGACCCTTCTTCAGACTGGTCAGGGATCAGGGAAACGAGAGATATAGACGGTGATGTGGAGAGATAAAGAACAATGAATGAAAGATATGCAAAAAAAGTATCGATGATAAAGGGAACAAGCCATTGTAAGCTGTTTGTGGTGTGAAAATGAGAAGCTGGTGCGACTAGGTGGGGGAGGGAGATAGAAGATAGAGGGAATGCCAGGGCCCGAGGGCTGAGGGAGAGGTGGGAGGGGAGGAGACAGCAGGGTTAACAGAATTGAGAAAAATTTAATGTTCAAGCCCAGAGGATGCAGACTTCCCAAGCGGAATATGAGGTGCTGTTCCTCCAACTTGCGGTGTTGCTCAATCTGGCCGTGGAGGAGGCCCAGGACCAAGAGGTCGGATGCGGAATGGGAGGGGGAGTTGAAGTGCTGAGCCACCGGAGGTCGGGTTGGTTATTGCGGACCGAGCAGAGGTGTTCGGCGAAACGATTGCCAAGCCTCCGCTTGGTCTCACCGATATAGATCATCTGACATCTGGAGCAGCGGATACAGTAGATGAGGTTGGAAGAGGTGCAGGTGAACCTCTGTCGGACCTGGAAGGACTGCTTGGGTCCCTGAAAGGAGTGGAGGGGGGAGGGAAGGGACAAGTGTTGCATTTCTTGTGGTTGCAAGGGAAAGTGCCCGGGGAAGGGGTAGAGCGGAGGGAAGGGAAGAATTGACAAGGAGTTGCAGAGGGAGCGGTCTTTGCGGAAGGCAGACAGGGGGGGAGATGGGAAGATGTGGCGGGTGGAGGGGTCACGTTGGAGGTGGCGAAACTGGCGGAGGACTATGTGTTGTATTTGCCGGCTGGTGGGGTGAAAGGTGAGGACCAGGGGGACTCTTGCCTTTGTTGCGAGTGGGGGAATGGGGAGAGAGGGCAGTGTTGCGGGGTATGGAGGAGACCCTGGTGCGAGCCTGATCTATAGTGGGGGAGGGGAATCCCCGTTCTCTGAAGAATGAGGCCATTTGTGATGACCTGGTGTGGAACACCTCATCTGCTCCCAGGACGACTTAATCCCGCCAAACAGTCAAGTGAACTGACTAGCCCTGGTGCCGAGGGTTCGCTCAGTAAGTGGCCTAACCACCAGGTCGCGTCTCGTGAGCATAGTTTACTTGAGAGATACCGTGGGAGAAACAGGCCTTTGGTCCACGGATTCCACGCCAGCCAGCAATCGCCCCGTACACTTGCCACGATCCCACACACTGAGGACAATGGAACATTTAACAGATGCCAAGCTAGTCTACGAACCTGCACATCATTGGGGTGTGGGAGGAACCCAGAGAACCTGAAGAAAATCTACAAGGTCACAGCGAGAACGCACAAACTCCACACAGACAGCATCCGTAGTCAGGATCGAATCCAGGTCTCTGGCGCTATAATGCACCTGTCCCACTTAGGAAACCTGAACGGAAACCTCTGGAGACTTTGCGCCCCACCCAAGGTTTCCGTGCAGTTCCTGGAGGTTCCCAGAGGTTCCCGGAGGTTTCCGTCAGCCTCCCTAATGGTCGAAAGTGGTTTCCGTTTTAAAAATCGGTAATTTTTTAGTCGTAGCCGGTTGCGATGCTAGTTGAAGGTGGTTGCCGGAGGACAAAAACCTCCGGGAACCGCACGGAAACCTTGGGTGGGGCACAAAGTCTCCAGAGGTTTCCGTTCAGGTTTCCTAAGTGGGACAGGGGCATAAGGTAGCACCTCTACCACTGCGCCACCTTGCCATCCTGTAAAGTATGGCTTTAAAGTGAGCGGAGCTAGGTTTAAAGGAGATGTACAGGCAAGTTATTTTTATGCAGGGAGGTGGGTGTCTTTGTTTTTTACTCAAAATTTGTAGCCGTGGAGTTATAGTCTTACATTGTGGAAACAGGCCCTTCGGCCCAACTTGCACACACTGACCAACATGTCCCATCTACACTAGTCCCACTGCCTGCTTTTGGCCCATATCCCTCCAAACCTGGCCTATCCGTGTACCTGTCTAATTGTTAATAAACATTGCAATAGTCCGTGTCTCAACTACCTCCTCTGGCAGCTTGTTCCATACACCCACCACCCTCTGTGTGAAAAAGTTGCCCCTCAGATTCCTTTTCAATCTTTCCACCCTCAGCATAAAGCTATGTCCTCTGGTCCTCGATTCCCCTACTCTGGGCAAGAGAGTCTGGACAGCAGAGACTCTGAGCAACAGGCCCTTTGGCCCACCGAATCCGCGCCAACCAGCGATCACCCCGCACGCTAACACTATCCTACACATACTAGGTACAGTTTACAATGATACCAAGCCAATTAACCTACAAACCTGCCTTTGGAGTGTGGGAGGAAACCAGAGAAAACCCACGTGGTCACGGGGAGAACGTACAAATTCTGTACATACGCCACCCGTGGTCAGGATTGAACCCGGGTCTCAAGAGGGGGGTGGAAGATCGCAACCTTCACGTGGTCCGCCCTGTTTCGACTAATGCAATCAACTCGACGCGCACAAACGGAAGATCAAATAGAACAAGTTGTCCAACAACTTTAGGCTGCGCACGCCACACGAAAGAAGAAATGGAGAGAGGGAATAGATGACGTTTCGGGTCGAGAACCTTCTTCTCCCAGTCTACTCCACCATTTGATCATGGCTGATCTATCTCTCCCCATAACCCCTGACACATTACCGTGTATTCATCAGTGTGCCATTGTGTTAAAGGTAGACAAAAGCGCTGGAGAAACTCAGCGGGTGCAGCAGCATCTATGGAGCGAAGCAAATAGGGAACGTTTCGGGCCGAAACCCTTCTTCATTGCGTTAATGGGCCTGTAAAGCTGCAGCAAGAACGCATTTCATTATTCCGTCGTCGGTACACATGACAATGAAACCCTCTTGCCGCAAACTAATAATGTTGGACTCATGGCTGGGGAACGTGAACCACATGGATAATTGGAAACCATTAGTAGATATTTGTTTATTTGATGATAATGACTTTGCTCCTGTTGTTGGTCTTTGATCAGGCTGCTGTTTGACACTCTCAATGCCATATGTTCTGCGGCATCGCACATGCCAAAGACCCGGAAGATGCATTGAAGATGTAAAAGGAAGCAGATGCAATCAGTGAGATGGTCCCCATGCTGAGGACACAGCTGGTGAGAGGCACACATACCCCAGAGCTCCCTCCGTGTGCAGTGCGCGGTGTCTAAGTTCCTTCAAGCTCCCAACTTCAGACCAAATGTGCTACAGTTTAGTTTAATGTAGTTTAGAGATACAGCTATTCAAGCTACAGGTTCTCCATCACCTTCCCAAGGTCATGTTCATACGTTCTAGGAGTGTAATTAAGCCATTCGGCCCATCAAGTCTACTCTGCTGATAGACACACAAAATACTGGAGTAACTCAGCGGGTCAGACAGCATCTCTGGAGGGAAGGAATAGGTGACATTTCAGGTCAAGAGTCTTCTTCTTCAAGTCTACTCAATCATGGCTGATCTATCTCTCCCTCCTAACCCTATTCTCCTGCCTTCTCCCCATATCCCCTGACACCCTTACTAATCAGGAATCTGTCAATCTCCATCTTAAAAACATCCATTGACTTGGCCTCCACACCTGTTTGTCCAAAGATTCACCAGCCTATGACTAAATAAATTCCTCCTCATCTCCTTTCTAAAGGTACGTCCTTTTATTCTGAGGCTGTGGCCGTTGGTCCCAGACTCTCCCACCAGTGGGAACATCCACTGCACTTTCACCCTGTCCAGGTCTTTCATTATTCAAAATAAAGGTTGCTGAATTTCCAATATATTGGAACAAACTCTCAGGGTCCAAACTCCATTTCTCAGCATGTAACCCTGACTGATATCCATAAGGAATGTCTTGATTAGTACGGGTGTCTGGGGTTATGGGGAGAAGGCAGGGGAATGGGGTTCGGAGGGAGAGATAGATCAGCCATGATTGAATGGTGGAGTAGACTTGATGGGTCGAATGGCCAAATTCGAATGGCCCTATTCCTTATGACCTTATGAGTGAGTGTCTTTTACTTCCTAGGAAGCTAGTCCAGAGAGCTGTAGGTCTGTGAGCTGCCCTCCTTGAAACTTCAAAACAGCATTTGATAAAAAATTGAAGAAGGGTCTCGACCTGAAAAGTCACCTATTCCTTTTCTCCAGAGATGTTGTCTGACCCACTGAGCCACTCCAGCATTTGTGTCCCTCTTATATTTGATAATCCCACATGTATAACATGAGCAGGCAATCAAAGCAATCACTATCAGGTTTTCACACTCTTCCCAGGACGATCTTTGCAGCAGTTGACTTGTCTCAGAAGAAAATCCTCCTACTAAATAAAACACAATGGACTCCTGCAATACTGGTAAGTGTCACTCTGCAGTGAAAAAAGCAAAGGGCTGGTAAAAAGCCTAATATTGATTTACCTAATGCTGTAATCCGAAACACCCTGATAGCATTCAGTTGACCTCTTTGCATTCATCACAGGGATATATATTTCTTAGGAATCTCAAAATGCTCTGAGATCTCGCTGCCCCTTCATTTCCAAGAAGATAGACACAAAATGCTGGAGTAACTCAGCGGGACAGCATCTCTGCAGAGAAGAAATGGGTGACGTTTTGGGTCGACACCCTTCTTCTGACAGCGATGTAGAGAGAGATATAGGACAAATGAATGAAAGATATGCAAAAAAGTTATGACGATAAAGGAATCAGGCCAAAGCTAGCTGTTTGCTAGGTGAGAACGAGAAGCTGGTGTGACTTGAGTGGGGGAGCGATGGAGAGAGAGGGAATACAGGTGTTGCTTGAAGTTAGAAAAAATACTGTAAGTCTGTTGTCCCAACCCGAACGTTATTCTCGGCCCTCCATGCGAATGGTCTTTTAGCTACCTTCTCGGTTTGGGGTCTATTATATAATTGAGGTTTGACTAATAAACACTAACCTTGTCAGTAATGTCTACATTTTATGAACAAATAAATTTAAAAAAAAACACTGCACTAGTGTGTTGGCTTTTAATCAAAATTGATTGTTATGGGATTTGAACGCTAACTCGTAATCGTGAGGTAGTGGAATTGCCAATGGGCCGTATATACAGCTAACATTTTGTAGAGCTTGCAGTGAAATCAAATGTGGTGTTTTCCCCACCTCTCTATCTCCTAATTTACTGCAATGGTGGTTTGGGAACAGAAGTTAAATAGGTTAATCTAAAACATTCATCTAATCTCGTATAAATCTAAGCTATGCAGGTTTGGAACCGGCTGCTAACATTCCATAGCAGATGCTATCTACTTGCTCAAGGTAGACGTTCCCTGCATTTGTAACAAGCCGTGAACCAGAGTTTAGTTTAGTTTTGAGATCCATCGCGGAAGCAGGCCCTTCTGCGCAATGAGTCCGCGCCGACCAGTGATCCCCGCACATTGACCACCCCCCCCCCCCCCCCACACATGAACGAGCGGCAATATACATTTACTCCAAGCCAATTAACCTACAAGGGAAACCAAAGATCTCGGAGACAACCCAGGCAGTCACGGGGAGAATGTACAAACTCCGCACAGACAGCACCCGTAGTCAGGATCGAACCCGGGACTCTGGTGCTGTAAGGCAGCAACTCTACCGCTGCGCCACCGTGCTTCCGGACTTAAAACATTCTGGTGAGGAGTTTTTGATCTGCAATAAGAACTTTGTTTCCCTTGCCGCAGATGCTGCCTCACCAACTGAGTGTTTCCAGCATTCTGCTGTTTTTTTTAATTTCGGAGGTGTATTTCTACTAAATGTTCTTGCTAAATTCTGCCACGTGAGCTTTTCCTTCTGACAAGCACACTGATCTCAGTGACCAAAGCATATCCTTGTATCTCACAGCCCCACCTTGACGTTAGGCTTTAGAGATCCAGCACGGAGATATGCCCTTCGGCCCAATGAGTCTGCTCTGACCAGTGATCTTCCTGTACAATAACTATCCTACACATTAGGGATAATTAACCGGAGACAATTAATCACAAATCAGCACATCTCTGGAAGTGAACCGGAGCACCCGGAGAAAACCCACACGGTCACAGGAAGAAGGTACAAACTCTAACAAACATTTGTTATTATTAATGTTTAGTGTTTTCTGAGTCATTCGTAACTGTCACTGTATGTCATGTTGTTACTTGTGGGCAGAGCACCAAGGCAAATTCCTTGTATGTGAATACTTGGCCAATAAACTTACTCAGTGATACCCACACAATGTCACTATCCTACCACATGAAGGACAATTTTAATATTTACACCAAGCCAATTAACCTACAAACCTGAACGCCTTTGGAGTGTGGGAGGAAACCGGAGCATCCGGGGAAAACCCGTGCAGGTCACGGGGAGAGATTACAAACTCTGTATGGGCAGCATCTGTATTCAGGATCGTGCCCAGGTCTCTAGCGCTGTAAGGCAGCGTCTTTTGGGAAAAATGCGAAATGTTTTTTTGGGATGTGGGTGGACACCAGAGCTCTCTGCACAGTGATAAGGAGAATGTATAAATTTCACACAAGCAGGGCCAGAGGTCAGGTTTGAACCCAGGTCACTGGTGCTGTGAGATAGCAACTCTGCTCGGCTGCGCCTCTGTGCCTCCGTTTGCATGAGTTGTTAACTCCACACCCGAGGCATTGCCTCTGGCAGGGACAGCTACACCATCCAAGCAACACTACACGTCCATACTGTGTCTATAAATCGCTCCACTCACTAGCTGCTACTACTTATTAATTAGAAGGCTGTGGGTTCAAATCCCACTTCAGAGCATTCTGGATTAAACTCTAGGCTGTTGGTACAAACATTTTAAACATTAATCTGAAGCGTGTCTGTTCTCTCAGGCACATTTAAAAATAAACCATTCAAGGACATTTACTTCTCAGAAAGGGGGTGGGGGGGGGGGGGGAGTTCTCTACGGTGTTGATGAGAGCACACCTTGAAGACTGTACGCTGTTTTAATCTCCGTATTTTCAGAGGGCTTAGTTTGGATTGCAGGCAGTATAAAGAAGATTCACCAAGCTTATTCCTGAGATGAAGGAGGTGCCTAACAAGGAATCATTGAACAGGGTTGGCTGATACATACCGTGCTTTAAAACAAAAAGGAATTAGGTTTTGAGAAGATTGAAAGGCACAAACCTGGAGTCATAGAGTGGTACAGCGTGGAAACAGGCCCTTCGGCCCAACTTGTCCACACCAGCCAACATATCCCAGCTGTACTTGTCCCACCTGCCCGCGTTTGGCCCATACGCCTCCAAACCGGTCCGATCCATGTACCTGTCTAAGTGTTTCTTAAACATTGGGATCATCCCTACCTCAACTACCACCTCTGGCAGCTTTTTCCTTACACCCACCACCCTTTGTGTGAAAAAGTTACCCATCAGGTTCCTGTTAAACCTTTTCCCCTTCACCTTAAACACCATTACATCACCCTGGAGATGTTGGAAAACTGAAATATAAGCTGGACGTAGTCAGCAGGTCAGGCTGCAGTTGTGGAAAGAGAAACAGCTTCAGAGCTATGCTGAAATATTAACTCTATGCAGATGCTGGCTGACCTGGTGTGAGCATGTCCAGCATATCTGTTTTTCATAGCAGAATTAATAATAATTTAATAATTTAATAATAATTTATCTAACAAGTAACCCTTGCTTCACGTTCAGCTGAGATACTGCCTGACCCATTGAGTTACTCCACCACTTTGAGACCTTTTTGTGTAAACCAGCATCTGCAACTCATTGAAGAAACAAAGGGCAGATGCTGGTTTATAGCAAAGATAGGCACAGAGTACTGAAATAACTCAACGGGTCTAAAGAAGGATGCTTAATTGAAAAGTCTCATTGCTTTGTTCGCCAGAGATGCTGTCTGATTTAAAGTACTCCAGCGCTTTGTATCTACCTGCAGTTCCTTGTTTCTACCAGAAGGCATAGGTTTGAATAAGAACTAAGAGTTTTAGGGGAATATGAGGAAGATGTTGATGACTGAGAGGATCGGTGAAAATGAAACAAACTGCCTGACCGGGTGTTGGTGGCAGATACTTACACAACATTTAGGGAGGAAGACATTCTTGCTATTGAGGGAGCGCAGCGCAGGTTTACAAGGTTAATTCCCGGGATGGCGGGACTGTCATGTGCTGAGAGAATGGAGCAGCTGGCTTATACACTCTGGAGTTTAGAAGGATGAGAGGGGATCTCATTGAAACATATAAGATTGTTAGGGGTTTGGACACGCTAGAGGCAGGAAACATGTTCTCGATGATGGGGAGTCCAGAACCAGGGGCCACAGTTTAAGAATAAGGAGTAAGCCATTTAGAACGGAGACGAGGAAACACTTTATCTCACAGAGAGTGGTGAGTCTGTGGAATTCTCTGCCTCAGAGGGCGGTGGAGGCAGGTTCTCTGGATGCTTTCAAGAGAGAGCTAGATAGGGCTCTTAAAAATAGCGGAGTCAGGGGTTATGGGGAGAAGACAGGAACGGGGTACTGATTGGGGATGATCAGCCATGATCACATTGAATGGCGGTGCTGGCACAAAGGGCCGAATGGCCTACTCCTGCACCTATTGTCTATTGTCTATTTTCTATTTATGAACTATCTAGATGATCACTTAAATCATCAAATCATTGTAGGCTTATGGGTCAAGTGCTGGGAAATTGGATGGGTCAGCATGAAGATGATGGGCAGAAAAGCCTGCTTCTGTGCTGGAAAACTCTACAACGTTTGAATGAATGAATGAATGAATGAATACTTTATTGTCACATGTGACAAGTCACAGTGAAATTCTATAATTGCACACCCAAGGTATGCAAACAGTCGCCACATAAAGGGCACTGACAAAGTTACAAAGTATCTCGCTCCAGACCATTTTGGTACTCCCCCCCTCCTCCCACATGGCAGTTGCTCCATGCCGTGTCCTCCTTTGTTCCCGGCAGCGCAATCTCTGGCTCTGTCCAACGCAGGTTTGCTGACTTCTCCCAAAAAGAGCATTAAATTAGCAGGCGGCCCCATAGCAGAAGCGTCCACGTCGCGGGGCTGGAAAATGGAAGTGTCCCGAGCTAATTCAGCTACCACCATCATCTACTGCGACAAGTGATGGCTCCCGCTGATTGTCGCCGGAAGCTTGCGTCCTTTTCAGGACGGACGATGACAGCGAGGTCAACGTTTGTAACAAGATGGACACGAATATAAGAAGTTGACAGGCAATGGATTAGAGGCTAATCCAATCACATGCATAATAGAGTGGATAGGATGGATGTGGAGAGGATGTTTCCACTAGTGGGAGAGTCTAGGACTGAGTCACAGCCTCAGAATTAAAGGACTCTTTTTAGGCAGGAGATGAGGAGAAATTTCTTTAGTCAGAGGGTGGTGAATCTAAGGAATTAATTGCCACAGATGGCTGTGGAGGCCATGTCAGTGGATATTTTTAAGGCAGAGATAGATAGATTTTTGATTAGTACGGGTGTCAGAGGTTATGGGGAGAAGGCAGGAGAATGGGGTTAGGAGGGAGAGGTAGATCAGCCATGATTGAACGGCGGAGTAAGACTTGATGGGCCGAATGGCCTAATTCTACTCCTATTCCATATGTCCTTGACAGGCAATGGATTAGGGGCAAAATAGCCAATCACATACACGATATGAGAGTAACATGCACTAAATCAAATATGTAACTTTTTCTAAACTTCACAGAGTTTACTAAGGCAGTACGGTGGTGCAGCGGTAGATCCTGACTACCGGTGCTGTCCATCTGGAGTTTGCACTTCCTCCCCGTGACCTTCGTGGGTTTTCTCCGAGAACTTCGGATTCCTCCCTCACTCCAAAGACGTACAGGTTTGCAGATTAATTGGCTTGGTATAAATGTACATTGGCCCTAGTGTGTGTAGGATAGTGTTAGTGTGCGGGGATCACTGGTCGGTGCGGACTCGGTGGGCTGAAGGGCCTATTTCCGCACTGTATATCTAAACTAAACTAAACTAATTTTAAAAATTGTCATAGAAACATAGAAACATAGAAAATAGGTGCAGTAGGCCATTCGGCCCTTCGAGCCTGCACCGCCATTCAATATGATCATGGCTGATCATCCAACTCAGTATCCCGTACCTGCCTTCTCTCCATACCCCCTGATCCCTTTAGCCACAAGGGCCACATCTAACTCTCTCTGAATTCTCTACCTTCTGTGGCAGAGAATTCCAGAGATTCACCACTCTCTGTGTGAAAAATGTTTTTCTCATCTCGGTCCTAAAAGACTTCCCCTTATCCTTAACCTGTGACCCCTTGTCCTGGACTTCCCCAACAATCTTCCTGCATCTAGCCTGTCCAACCCCTTAAGAATTTTGTAAGTAACTGTTATGCCTGCCCTGTGAATGGCTCCAGTGGAAAGAGAAAGTGAGTTAACATTTCAAATTCGAACCCTATTGTCAGAGGTTAACTTTGTTTCTCTCTCCGCAGATGCTGCCTGACCTGCTGAGTGTTTGCACCTTTTTTTTTTAACTTTTGTTTCAGATTTTCAGAATCTACAGGGTTTTCTCTCATTTTTGCCCGGCAACTCAGATGGCATGACCTTTGCATGTAGTAGTTTTGTTCAAAGTGAGCCAAAGGACATCCATTTTACAACAATCAGGACGTTTTGGCATGTCGGGGAAAATATCAAGGATATTAATTTGCAGTGACTGAACAAGTCAAGCTTGATTCTATCAAATGACATTCCAGAATTCTTACTGGCTCTGGGGACTGAATTCCATTATTCTGTAAAAATTATAAATGAGTGGCCTTTATTGTATATTCTATACCCTTATCAGTCACTTGGTTTTTATTTCATACCATTCATACCTGTGCAATGGAAAGTTAACTCCTTCATACTCGTCTACCTACATACCTCCGTAACATCACAAAACAAGGGCAGGTACGTGCCTTTGATGCAGTCTCACCTGGAAGCTTTTCACTGTACCTCGGTATACGTGACAATAAACTAAATTAAACCAACTTCACATAGGTTCTAGGAGCAGAATTAGGCCATTCGGCCCATCAAGTCTACTCCGCCATTCAACCATGGCTGAGCTATCTTTCCCTCTCAACCCCATTCTCCTGCCTTCGTCCCATAATTGACTTGGCCTTCACAGTCGTCTGTGGCAATTAGTTCCACAGATTCACCGCCCTCTGACCAAAGATATTCTTCCACATCTCTTTTTAATGCCCCTGTCCCACTTAGGAAACCTGAACGGAAACCTCTGGAGACTTTGCGCCCCACCCAAGGTTTCCGTGCGGTTCCCGGAGGTTTTTGTCAGTCTCCCTAACGGTCGAAAGTGGTTTCTGCTTCTTCTAAGTACCGGCGATTATTTCAAAAAATTGAAAAAACCTCCGGGAACCTGACAAAAACCTCCGGGAACTGCACGGAAACCTTGGGTGGGGCGAAAAGTCTCCAGAGGTTTCCGTTCAGGTTTCCTAAGTGGGACAGGGGCATAAAGTACGTCCTTTTATTCCACAGATTCGCCACCCATTTGGCGATGAACTCGACAGGACGAATGCAGAGGTGGGAAGGGACGAGCCCATGGAGGATACAAAATAAAAGGGGAGAATTTTAACGTTAAACCATTCATCCTCAGCGGTGTCCTCCTGAAATCAGGCGGGCCCCATTACTGACAATCTTCCTTGACCCGTACTTTGAACATCCTGAAAATCTACACCTGAGCCGTTTTCCTCCTACCATCCGCATCATTGATTCAGTGGCCATTCGGAAGCTATTGAGCCTGAATTGGCTCCGGGGGTGTTGCTTCCACATTGAAGATGTTTTTTATGAATCACAAGCTGCCAGCAAATCAGTCCGCTGATTTTGTTTTTAACATCTCTTTTGATGTGAGGAAGAAAGGACATTATGACGATCAGCAGAGGAATGTATTCAAGAAAGCCACGTAACGCGTAAAAAGCATAAAGGAAGACCTTGGATGCTTGGAAACCATTATCTACGCTCTGTGACGTAGTAATAGACTTGGAAGCATTGTAAAACCATACTGCTTTGGAAGAAGCAATAGCCAGAGCCATCTTGTTTAATTGCTTGCTATTTTTATAGACATTAGGGGGATATCTAGTTTAGTTTTGTTTATTATCATGTGTACCGAGGTGCAGTGAAAAACGTTTTGTTACGTGCTATCCAGTCAGCGGAAAGACAATACGTGATTACAATCACGCCTTATACAGTGTATAGATACATGATAAGGGAATATTTAGGAAGGAGCTGCAGATGCTGGTTTAAACCGAAGGTAGACACAAAAAGCTGGAATAACTCAGCAGGTGGAGGCCAGTCCATTGGCTCACCTGTGTGGAGGCCAGTTCATTGGCTATATTTAAGAGGGAGTTAGATGTGGCCCTTGTGGCTAAAGGGATCAGAGGGTATGGAGAGAAGGCAGGTACGGGATACTGAGTTGGATGATCAGCCATGATCATATTGAATGGCGGTGCAGGCTCGAAGGGCCGAATGGCCTACTCCTGCACCTAATTTCTATGTTTCTATGTTAGGTCAGGCAGCATCTCTGGATAGAAGGAATGGGTGACGAAGTAGGGCCTCGACCCGAGACGTCACCCATCCCTTCCCTCCGGAGATGCTGCCTGTCCCACTGAGTTACTCCAGTCTATCTTCATGATAAGGGAATAACGTTCAGTGCAAGGGAAAGCCAGTAAGGTCCGATCAAGGACAGTCCGAGGGTCGCCAATGAGGTAGATGGCAGTTCAGGACTGCTCTCTGGTTGTTGGTGGGATGGTTCAGTTGCCTGACAACTGGGTAGAAACTGTCGCTGAATCTGGGTGTGTGCGTCACGAACAGTCACTGTTTGTACCATGATTTAATCTGATGGATTAACTCACTGATAAACTCCGTATTGGTTTGGCCCTTCAGATGGTCCCGTGATACACAATCGGAGTTGCAGAAACCGAGGTTGGATGCTAACATGCATACTTTGCAGGGCTGGTTACCAAATCATGTCATGTTTTCCTTATTCATTTATTTTTCCAGATATGTACATCACAAGAGTTAATTGCAGCTCAGTGAAGCAGCTAGTAAAGCTGCTGCCTCACACATCCAGGTAGCTGAGTTAAATCCTGATCTTGGGTGCTCGCTGTGTGGAGTTTGCATGTTCTCCCTGTGGCCGCTTGGATTTCCACTAGTGTGCCACTTTCCTCCCTCATTCCACGTACACGCAAGTTAGCTCGCCATTGTACTGTAGATTGTAAACCAAACTAAACTTGAATAGGCAACTTTGCCCCACAATGTTTGTGCCAAACATGATGTCAAAATAAGCTCATCTCATCTGTCTGCACATGGTTCTCTTTACTTTCAATCCCTGCACATCCATGGGCCCATCTAAAACCCTCTTAAACACCACTGTTGTATCTGCCTTGGCCAGCACCCCTGGCAACTTGCCGCACACATCTCCTTTCAACGTTGTCCTCTCACTTTAAACCCATGCCCTCGGGACTATGACATTTCTGACCTGGCAAAAACTCTGGCAGCCTTGAGGTAAAAAAAAACCCATGAGAACATGAAGAAAAGATGATTAGCTCGCGAGTATCAACATTAGCATCGCTAAAGGGGAGAGAATAAGCAAAATGCAAATGAAAAGCCTTGCTTTTTCAATGCTTCAAAAATTCATGGTTTGAAACCATCAACTCCTGAAGGTTTATTTATTTTTAAACTCATTATTTTCTCCATTAACTTTTTTAAAATTAATTAAATCTTGCAAGTCCTTCCTCATGATTAACTTTCTTCTCGCCATCTACTGGGAAATCAAAAATAGACTTGTATATTTGTGTCATTTCAGGGCATTCTAATGCACTTCATTGCCATGGAGTTGACTTTTTGTTTTGCAGTTACTGTTGCAATGAAGGAAACCTATTTGTGCTTTGCTAGGTTTTACGAGCACCAATGCAACATTGACCTAGGAATCAGTGGTACAGAACGAGGCGATACAACAATTCAGGACATCTTCATCACTTTCTTCTTCAACATCTTACGCTGAGAACGAAGCATTTGGAGGCCATTCCATAAGTGATAGGAGCAATATTAGGGCAGCGGCTCGGGAGAAGCCCTTGTTTGTTTGGCACAGTTCCTCCACTTTGTTGTTGAGGGAACGTAGATTTGCAAGGAATATACTCGGGAGCGGTGTGCGTAATCCTCGTTGCCTGAGTCGGACGAGTGCTCCAGAGAGATTTGGTGTGAGTATATATTCAACGTAGACAGGACTCAAGGTCGGGATTGAACCCAGGAACTGTGAGGCATCATTTCAATGGGATCATTTATTTTTGCCTTGGAAGCGAAATGTGTTTTTTTGTTTTTGATCACAGCAGAATTCGGCCATTCAACCCATCAAATCTACTCCACCATTGGTTGATATATCTTCCCCCCCTCAACCCCATTCTCCTGCCTTCTCCCCATAACCCCTGACACCAGTAGCAATGAAGAACCTATCTCTCTGCCTTAAAAAATATCCATTGACCTGGCTTCCTGTGACAATGAATTCCGCAGATTCTCCACTCTCTGACAAAATAAATTCCTCCTCATCTCCTTCCTGAAGGAACATCCTTTTATTCTGAGGCTATGACTCCTGGTCCTAGACTCTCTCACCTGTGGAAACATCCTCTCCACATCTACTCTATCCAGGCCTTCCTGGTTTAACCCCTTGTACTTAATGGGGCAGTCCCACTATACGAGGTAATTCAAGAGTTCTCCTGAGTTTCCCCAGATTCGAACTCGGAGAATTATGGTAATAGCCGCTCGTAGGTACTCGGGGCTCTCGTGGACATTTTGGAACATGTTGAAAAATCTTCACGAGTCTTCACGAGCTTACCGCGTTTCCCGAGTACCTGCCGTTAGCGTTACGAGCCGCTAAGAGACGTCCCGAGCTCCGACGTACCCGCTACGTACATTCTACGTGCTTACCACGAGTTTGATTTTTTTCTAAACTCGGGAGAGCTCTTAAATTAGCTTGTACAGTGGGACAGCCCCTTAGGACAGGGGTTCCCAACCTTTTTCCTCCTGTTTACCCCTGGCAACTTTAATAGCACGTAGCAATGTTATTTCACTTATTTATGAACAACTGATGATGAACAGATACCAGTGTATCGGAACCAAACCCAGTCGGTCAAAGAGAAAAAATATGTACAAATCCAGAATCAACAGATTTACCCCGAGTAGGTGAAATTTACCCCAGGTTGGGAACCCTTGCCCTAATGCCCCTGTCCCACTTAGGAAACCTAAACGGAAACCTCTGGAGACTTTGCGCCCCACCCGAGGTTTCCGTGCGGTTCCCGGAGGTTTTGTCAGTCTCCCTAATGGTCGAAAGTGGTTTCTGTTTTAAAAACCGGTAATTTTTTAGTCAAAGCCGGTTGCGATGCTAGTTGAAGGTGGTTGCCGGGGAACAAAAGCCTCCGGGAACCGCACGGAAACCTTGGGTGGGGCTCAAAGTCCCCAGAGGTTTCCGTTCATGTTTCCTAAGTGGGACAGGGGCATTTAAGAGAACATCTTCCTCAGCACAGCAATGCATCAGGAAAATCTCACTACCCTGAGATTTTCACTGAGGAATTGGAGGAATTGATGGTGCTTGAATCTGAGCACTAAACCCAAGCCTAATTGGTCTTGAACCCTTGACATTCCGTCTCCCAGGTGTGGCTGCAATCCCACAGAGGCACAGCTGGGACTTGAGTACACTTGAGTAATTATTTAGCAGGTCTGTTATTCCTTGATTTTCAATGACAACATCTGTACCCACAATCTAACTGCAACGTTTAATTATGAAAGCGTTTGAGAGACAGCAAGATAGATAATTCCCACTGACTGGCAAATCAATAACAAGAGGTCATGAATAGACTATTAGCATCAGAAGGTTCAGAATTTTTTTTTTCATAGTAAGAATCTTTTTTCGTGCAGAATATTTTAGCAGAAGTTATTATTAAAAGTGAGAGACTCGTGCATACTGGGAGGGAAGTTGACAAATGAAAATAGAAAAATATTAATGGATATAGGGAAAGAGAAAAGAAAACTGATAAACTGAAGATCAGAAGAAGGGTCATGACCCAAAACGTCATCTATCCCTATCCCTTTTCTCCAAAGATGCTGCCTGACCCGTTGAGTTACTCCAGCATGTTGTGTCTATCTTTGGAATACACCAGCATCTGCTGTTCTTTGTTTCTACAATATATACATAGAGACTGCCACAAGGAGGGGTTAGCACAAGCCTGATGGGCTAAATAACATTGGTTAACATTGACTTCTCCAATTTCAGGTAGTCTTTGCTTTCTCCTTCCTTCCCCTCCCCTTCCCAGCTCTCCCACAAACCTACTGTCTCCGCCTCTGCCTTTCTTTTTGACATCAATCTGAAGGGTCTCGACCCGAAACGTCGCCTATTCCTTTGCACCATAGATGCTGCCTCACCCACTGAGTTTCTCCAGCTTTTTTGTCTACCTTTGGTGTTTGTTTGGTTCAGTTTAGCTTAGTTTAGAGATACAGCGCAGAAACAGGCCCTTCGGCCCACCGTGTTCGCACTGACCAGTGATCTCCATTCACTAGCACTATCCTACACACTAGGGACAATTTTACATTTCCCAGACAATTAACCTACAAACCTGTACGTCTTTAGAGCGTGTGGAGGAAACCGGAGCAAAACCCACGCAGGCCACGGGGAGGGGGACATACAAACTCTGTTCGGACAGCACCCGTAGTCAGGATCGAACCCGGGTCTCTGGCGCTGTATAGCAGCAACTCTACCACTGCGCCGACTTGCTTAGCTTCGTCCTGTCCCCACCTTTCTTTTCCAGTTTTCTCCCCCCTACTCCATCTGTCAGAAGAGGAATCTTAAACGGAAATGTCGCCTGTTCGGTCAATAGACAATGGACAATAGACAATAGGTGCAGGAGTAGGCCATTCGGCCCTTGAGCCAGCACCGCCATTCAATGTGATCATGGCTGATCATCCCCAATCAGTACCCCGTTCCTGCCTTCTCCCCATATCCTCTGACTCCGCTATTTGTAAGAGCCCTTTCTAGCTCTCTCTTGAAAGCATCCAGAGAACCGGCCTCCACTGCCCTCTGAGGCAGAGAATTCCACAGACTCACCTCTCTATGTGAGAAAAAGTGTTTCCTCATCTCCGTTCTAAATGGCTTACTCCTTATTCTTAAACTGTGGGCCCTGGTTCTGGACTCCCCCAACTTCAGGAACATGTTTCCTGCCTCTAGTGTGTCCAAACCCTTAACAATCTTATATGTTTCAATGAGATTCCCTCATCCTTCTAAACTCCAGAGTGTACAAGCCCAGCTGTTCCATTCTCTCAGCATATGACAGTCCCGCCATCCCGGGGAATTAACCTTGTAAACCTACGCTGCCCTCCCCCAATAGCAGGAATGTCCTTCCTCAAATTAGGGGACCAAAACTGGTCACAATACTCCAGGTGTGGTCTCACTAAGGCTCTGCACAACTGCAGAAGGACCTCTTTGCTCCTATATGTGATTCCCTCCCCTCCCCAAAGACTTCCTGGCTCTCCTGCACTTTGCTTTTTACTTCTCTTTATCCATTTGTCCACAGGACGTGAGGGGTTGCTGGTACAGAAGGCGTTGTCTGAGTTTAATGATCCCTTTGCTGGGATCGCTGTGCAAAGCCACAAACCAGACCAAGCTTCCCTCCTTTGAAGGACACGAGATGCGGAAATAAAAACAGCTTGACGGGCCAGGCAATGGATAGAGAAACAAAGTTAACGTTTTAGAAATAGAATTAACATTTCAGAAACAGAGTTAGGGCTTAGAAGACAGAGTTAGTGCTTCAGAAATAGAATTAGAGCTTCAGAATCGGAGTTAAGACCTTTTATCTCTCTGATAAAAGATGAAAGGCCGTCAACCTGAACAGTTCATTGTGTTTCTCTTCCAACAGATGTTGCCTGATTTCAAGAATTTTCTAGTTGGAAAAACAACCTATTATTTTTCCGCAGGCGGGCTTAAGGGCCTGTCCCACTTTCACGACCTAATTCACGGCCTCTGCCGAGTTTGCCCTTGACTCATACCCGCAGCATGGTCGTCATGAGGTCGCAGTAGGTCGTAGGTAGGTCGTGATGCTAGTCGTAGATACTCGTGGCATCAAGTAGGTCGGGGCATTTTTCTAGCATGATGAAAAATGTCCACGAGTAAAAAAGGTCGTGAATTAGGTCGTGAAAGTGGGACAGGCCCTTTAGGATTGAGGAGTCTTGCTGGGTGGATGAAGGTGAGGGCCTGACGTCGTGATCCAGTTGAATGTGGGAATGATCTCGATGGGCAAATTGGCCATTTCCAATTCCAATGCAAGGGAATTGGTGTAACTAATTTAAACTCAGGTGCTCCCTATGTGGAGTTTGCACGTTCTCCCTGTGACCACGTGGGTTTCCTCCAGGTGCTCCGGTTTCCTCCCACGATCCAAAGACGTGCGGCTTTGGAGGTTAATTGGCCTCTGTAAAGTGTAGGGAGTGGATGAGAAAGTGGGATTACATAAAACTACCGTGATCAGGTGATCAATGGTCGGCATGGACTTGGTGGGCTTGGAGGAACTGTAAAGTGTTCCTAGTGTGTTCGGATATTGTTAGTGTGTGGGGGCCGCTGATCGGCACGGACCTGGTGGGCTGAAGGGGCCTTATTCCACGCTGTATCTCTAAGCCAAAGTAAATAAACCCAATCTGCGTTAGCTTTCTCTGATTTATTGTTTTTTTTTCAGTCCAGCAGAGGAGCTTAATTCTGATTTTCAAGATTACAAAGGAATTATATGAAGATTATGATGGATTATGAAGATTACGCGGTAAGGATTGTGTTAACTAGCAGATGAGACAATGACGCTTTATCTTAAGAAGATAGACACAAAATACTGGATTAACTCAGTGGGACAGGCAGCATCTCTGGAGAGAAGGAATCGGTGATGTTTTGGGTCGAGATGTCGACCCATCTTTTGTGTCCATCTTCAAAGCAATTTTGCAGTTGTTTTAATAACGGAAGGTATTCAAAATTTGTAAATTCTTTTGGGAAAGAAGTATTAAAATTAAAATTCCCTAAGAGACAATCATTTAATAATTTACGACGTCTGCTCAATATAATGCATTCAAACCAAACTGAAGATCAAAAACTATCAATCATATCGTTGGATGCAGAGAAAGCATTCAATCAGGTCGAATGGGATTATATGCTCAGGGTATTGCAAGAATTTCAACTGGGAGAGAATTTTATTCTATGGATTAAATTACTATATAATAAGCCAACGGGCAGAATATTAACAAACAATAATTTATCTACGAAATTTCAATTGTCAAGGGGAAACAGACAAGGATGTTCATTATCACCGTTGTTATTTGCCCTCATAATTGAACCCCTAGCGGAAAGAATCAGAACTCATCCGAATATCCATGGATATAAAACAAAATATTCCAATAATAAAATATCACTATACGCTGACGACGTACTATTGTACATCACAAAACCTCATATTACTATACCAAATATTTTAAAATTAATTGAGGACTTCGAATCATTTTCAGGATATAGAATAAATTGGAATAAAAGTGAAATCATGTCAATAAAACCGAAAGACTCTACGCATCTTTTACAGTTTCCTTTCAAAATAGCTACGGAAAAATGTAAATACTTGGGCATTGAAATTACTAGAAGATATCAAGATATGTTTGACGAAAATTATAACCCTCTACTTAAGAAACTATGTAACTTGATTAAATTTTGGAAAATGCTTCCGATGTCCTTAATAGGCCGAATAAATGCCATAAAAATGATTTTTCTACCACAAATTTTATACCTGTTCCAATCTATCCCAATATATTTACCCAAAACGTTTTTATAAAAACTTGACTCAGATATTACCAATTTTATTTGGGATTATAAATCCCACAGAATTCTGACCCACAAAATTTATTCAGAGCTCATCTGAATAAACCCAAAGTAGTAGGGGGATTAGCACTCCCCAACTTTATGTATTACTACTGGTCTGTAAATATCAGAAACATGACCCAATTGCTGGATAACTCTCCCCAACAATCGGATTGGATGATTATGGAGAGAGAGGATTGCTCTCCTTATAATATTGGAGCAATCCTTCTCTCTCCAATATCAATGAATAATATAAATTACAACAATAATCCAATTATATACAGTACAATCAGAATTTGGAAACAAATAAAACACAATCTAAAATTAAGAAATTTATCTCTCTTATCTCCTATCGGTAAAAAACCCTCATTTAAACCTTCAACTATAGATAAAACATTTATACAATGGGAAAGAGCTGGAATTAAAATCTTCAGAGATGTGTATGAATCAGGAAAACTATTATCATTTAAACAAATACAACTAAAATACAATTTGGGAAACAATCAGTATTTTAAATATTTCCAAATCAGTGACTCTCTGAAAAAATACGCACAAGATTATCACAATATGTCTCCAGATTTAATGGAAGAGGTAATGAATACAAAGGCAGAATCAGCAAACCTAATATCATATATATATAATATTATTCTAAATGCAGAAATACCAACAACAGATGGTATCAGAAGAGACTGGGAAAAAGAATTAAGTATAAAAATTCCCAAAGAAAGGTGGGAAGAATCTTTATTAAACGTGCATAAATGTTCAACTAATGTAAAACACACCTTAATACAATTTAAAATCCTACACAGATTATACTATTCAAAAACTAAAATAAGTAAACTTTTTCCCAACGTCTCACCTATATGTGACAAATGTCAATGTCAAGAAGCTAATATAGCACACTTATTTGTCTTTTGTACAAACATTCAAACATTTTGGACTGAAATTTTTGAAATTTTCACAAAAATATTTAAAATATAACTGACCCCGGAAGCAGACTGGATAATCTTCGGAATATCGGAAGATTGCCCCGAATTAAATGTGTTTCATAAGACTCTACTTGAACTGGAATAAAAAAAAAGCTAATCTTAAAATTCTGGAAAAATTCTCCGGTACCAAGTCAATATGTGGATCTCAACTATGTTCGAAACACTACACTTGGAAGATACGAGACTCTGACTAGCAGGAAAATCAGACTGTTTTTATAAGACGTGGTCTGCATTTATAAATCTATTACAAGGATAAGGTGCAAGAATACCTCAAAAATGTACCGGTGTCGGGTCTTGGTAAAGGGGGAAGAAAAACTGTCGAGTTGGTAGATTCCTTTTGCGAGATGTTTATAATAAAGTAACTGGCTTTTCTTCTTTCTTTCTCCATTTTTCCCTTTTTCTTTTTTCTTCTTTTTTTTCCTCTCCAGGGTCTATCTCTTAATTCCCGTCTCTAACTCTTCAAGGGTTTCCTTTCCCTCTGTCACGCTTTTGCACTTTCACATCTCCTTTTCACTTTTCTACTTTCTATGCTGCTATTTTTCTCTCTATTCTCGCTTTTCTGAAGCCTTAAAATAAAAAAATAAAAATTAAGGGGTACAATGACTGTAATACAATACAAGGGATGTACACTGATGTAACTGACAGTACCACTAATAAATAAAGATATTCAAATAAAAAGAGGTATTAAAATATTGAAGGATGACATAAAAATAAAAATTGTTAGATTTAGCTCTTAGGGCTAACGGAATCAAGGGAATTGTGGAGAAATACTCTGCCACAGAAGGCTGGTTGTGTTCAAGAAATAGTTAGATTTAGCTATTTAGCTAAGGGAATCAAGGGATATGGGGATAAAGTTAGAATGGGGTATTGATTTTGGATGATCAGCCATGATCATATTGAATGGCGGTGCTGGCTTGAAGGGCCGAATGGCCTACTCCTGCACCTATTTTCTATGTATCTATGTTTCTAAAAGAAAAAAAATAATTAGATTACTGTTGTAGTGATTATATTATAGATCGAGCGATTAGGGACCTGGACTATTGATCCATCAACATGTGTTCAAATCCCAGCAAGGCAGTGCAGGAATTTAAATGCAATTAAATAAATCTGGAAATCTGAAAATAATGCCAGTCTCGGGAGTGATGACCTTGGAAGTTGTTGGGTTGTGAAAAACGAGCTGTTGTTTCTTACAATCAATCCTTCCTTCAGGAAATCTGTTACCTTTACGCATTCTGGCCTCTCATTCCAGACTCAATATCCTCAGGACCGGTTACGATGGACAGTAAATGACCACTTTGTTTAGTTTAGTTTAGTTTAGTTTAGAGATACAGCGCGGACTCATGGAAACATAGAAACGTAGAGAATAGGTGCAGGAGGAGGCCATTCGGCCCTTCGAGCCAGCACCGCCATTCATTGTGATCATGGCTGATCGTCCCCAATCAATAACCCGTGCCTGCCTTCTCCCCATATCCCTTGATTCCACTAGCCCCTAAAGCTTCTATCTAACTCTCTCTTAAATCCATCCAGTGATTTGGCCTCCACTGTCCCTCTGTGGCAGGGAATTCCACAAATTCACAACTCTCTGGCTGAAAAAGTTTTTTCTCACCTCAGTCTTAAATGTCTTCCCCTTTATTCTAAGACTGTGGCCCCTGGTTCTGGACTCGCCCAACATTGGGAACATTTTTCCTGTGTCTAGCTTGTCCAGTCCCTTCGACCCACCGATTCCGTGCCGACCAGCGATCCCCGCACACTAGCACTATCCTACGCACACCAGGAACAATTTTTACAATTATAGCAAGCCAATTAACCTACACACCCGCACGGTCTTTGGAGTGTTGGAGGAAACCGGAGCACCCGGAGAAAGCCCACGCCGGTCGCGGGGGGAGCGGACAAACTCCGTACGGAGAAGCACCCTTAGTCAGGATCAAACCCGGGTCTCTGGCGCTGTGAGGCAGCAACTCTGCCACTGTGCACCATACCGCACATGAACATTTCGCCGAGCACCTGGACTCACTCCAATGTGATTCCGATTTCCTGCCACTTTAATTCCCTGTCCCACTCCGACCTCTCTCTCAGTGTCCTCCTGAACTGAAGAACAACACCTCATTGTTCATCTGGGCATGTTGCGGCCTTGCGGACTCAACCTTGGGGAACTCACTCGTACTCTTTGCCTGTGTTAGAACTGGCTACTTTTCGGAATTTTAGATTGCTTCTTCATTTTCTGTTCGTATAGTCCAGCTTGCTGGGCATGCCACAGGGCCTTGCTATCAACAACACATTACACAAACACAAAAGCCTAATCTGGTCAGCGTGGACATCGATAGGCCGAAGGGCCTGTTTCTGTGCTGTATCACTAAAGTCTAAAAGTCCAACGTCTCAAGTAAATATTGCAGCACTTTTGTGCCTTAGTGCTGAAGGGAATACGTGTTTAGGTGCTGAATCGCTGCCTCATTAAAGCTTTGTGCAGTTTATCTCTTTCTGATTTATGGTCTGCTTCATCACACCGTGCTCAGGCACCCACATGCCTCTGCTTTACCCACAGCTCCAGCATTGAGTCAGAGGATTTAGTGTTCAAATCGTTCTCCCGAGGCTTACATATGCACGGCTTACTGTCATCTTGGGCTGCAATTGCTCTGCCACAGATGAGAGCTGTTGTCCCTGTCAATGGTTGGTACATTTTGAGAGACGACTGGCGGGTTCGAGCTAAATCTATAACCCAAAACCCAATAAAAGAGTCCCTGCCATGAAAGATCAAGGGTGCAACCTGCAGTGTCCTGGAGAATGTCCATCCCAATCACCATTTCCATGCACGCTATCAGATCGTTAACACACAGTTGCTTAAGGGAGCGTGCAGGGCAAGAGACGCATACTGTCGTGTGTCAGAAGTAAATTGGCTGCAAGCGGCTACACATCGTCTGAAGAAGGGTCTCGACCCGAAACGTCGCCCATCTCCTTCGCTCCTTAGATGCTGCTGCACCCGCTGAGTTTCTCCAGCCTTTTGTATACCCAGCGGCTACACATCGCTGTGGAAATTGTGATCGAAATTCGTCTTTATTTTATGGGCGCACCACTCATTCTACAACTGTCAATGACCCATTATCCGGCGCACAACAGGCCTCTGATCTTCCAGTTCATTTAGAATCTTCTATGTTCCCTTCCTTACTCTTGCTTCTGCATTGAATTGCTTCAATCTTTGAAGCATCAGATTACATCCCACCTGCATACAGTTTAAGGCACATAGCCTGCTGCTGCCTCTCCAAATCAACATCAGAATGGAATTTTTAGTCAAAGGGATGGATGCGACAGGAGCGGGCACGATTGCCGCATCAATATGGATAGAAGGAGGTTAACGATAACATCCGGAAAGCTCGTGGTGAGCAGGCAAGATAGTGAGCTATTTAGGCGAATGAGAGAGGATGGTGATGAATGCTAATGTGATAATCCTGAAGGATTTCAGTATCCGAGGTGCAATAGATGAATTGGGCAGCAAGGTGTGCACCTGTAGACCTGTACGCATGGCCGGCCTTAGGAGGTGCGGGGCCCAATTGGGAACAATTTTGGTGAGCCCCAGGTTCCCAGTGGATTCATAGAAAGATAATTAAAGTCTATTTTAGACTTTATATCTCTATGGTAGAATGGAACGTAATCAAAATGTGCGCTTAAAAAGTGCCTGCGACTTAATGGGCCAAACAGATCTAAACTACATTTTAATATAAAATTCCATACATGTAAGCCTACAAGTAACAAACAAAGTGTGTAGATCACCTCTGAAAAGTACATAGCTACAATACCACTTGTTTTAGTGACTGTAAAATGAAAAAAAAAGTAATTTAATTAAATAGATCCTGGAAAACCAATAACCATTGGTGAAAAAACAGTCCAGGCATTAAAATTTGGGCTTCAGCCCCATCTGACCCTTTGGGCTTCTACCCCATCCTAACTTAGTTGTGTGTGTTAGTTGTCTGTGCGTGATGTTATGTGTGTGTGGGAGAGAAGGTGGAGAAGGGAGGGGGGGAGGGAGAGAAGGGAGGGAGGGAAGGAGAGAAGGGAGGGAGGGAGGGAGAGAGGGAGAGAGAGGGAGGGAGAGAGGGGGGGGAGGGAGAGAAGGGAGAGGAGGGGAGGGAGAGAAGGGAGGGAGAGAAGGGAGAGGGGAGGGAGAGAAGGGAGAGGGGAGGGAGAGAAGGGAGGGGGAGGGAGAGAAGGGAGGGGGGAGGGAGAGAAGGGAGAGAAGGGAGAGAAGGGAGGGGGAGGGAGAGAAGGGAGGGGGAAGGGAGAGAAGGGAGGGGAAGGGAGAGAAGGGAGGGGAAGGGAGAGAAGGGAGAGAAGGGAGGGGGAGGGAGAGAAGGGAGGGGAGGGAGAGAAGGGAGGGGGAGAGGGGGAAGGAGAGAAGGGAGGGGGAGGGAGAGAATGGAGGGGGGAAGGGAGAGAAGGGAGGGGGAAGGGAGAGAAGGGAGGGGGGAAGGGAGAGAAGGGAGGGGGAAGGGAGAGAAGGGAGGGAGAGAAGGGAGAGGGGAGAGAAGGGAGGGGAGGGAGAGAAGGGAGGGGGAGGGAGAGAAGGGAGAGAAGGGAGGGGGAGGGAGAGAAGGGAGGGGGAGGGAGAGAAGGGAGGGGGAGGGAGAGAAGGGAGGGGGGAGGGAGAGAAGGGAGGACACTAAGGATAATTTACAATGATACCAGGCCAATTAATCTACAAACCTGTATGTCTTTGGAGTGTGGGAGGTAACGGGAGATCCCAGAGAAAAACCCAGGAAGGCCAAGGGGAGAACATACGAACTCCCTACAGACAAGCACCCATGGTCAGGATCGAACCAGGTTCTCAGGCAGCAACTCTGCCACTGTGCCACCATGCTGCTTATGGAGGTGTCTTGAAGCAAAAACAAAGATTTGTGCTTGTAAATTGCCAGAAACGAACACTGAAAATGTAGGACATGGATACGTAATGTAATATCAAACCACACTGATGTCCGTGCCTTGCTGAGTTTCCTGGCACTCCGAATTCACTGGTGCTGAACGGGACTGTATCAGGATGGCTGTGTCATGACAAGGGTCCAACATGACATTTGGAAGAAGCCACGCGATGTTGGCACAGTTCGGCTTCAGAGCAGAAGGCAAAGTAACTGAAGCAGTGAAGCACATCCTCAGTGCCAAATACCCCCAGAAAAAGATCCACTCACTTTGCTCAATAACTCCAATAGGTTTTAAAGCAGTTTTAATCGCAGACTCTAAAATAGAGCAATGCTTTGTTCCTTCGATCTAAGATCTCATAAGAGTTTTGGCTTGGCATGCGATCCACCACCCCATTGATTTCAGGAATCCTGAGGCATTAACTAACTGAAATAATGTGGGTTTCCTCTCTTTAAATTAACTCCAGTTTGTATAATGTGTTTCAATTCCTTAGTTTTTATCATCAGATCATTTTATAAAAATGTTATGATTTTTAAGTTTCAAGGTGTTGTAGGTACATTTTGTGATGGGCATAACTGCTGTCTGTCAAAGGCTTTCTGGGCTTTTAGGTGCGGGTTGCAATAATCCATTGGAGACCTTGCTCTTCCTCAGGCTGAAGACTGCACAGATGAGTTGAGCAACAATGGTTCATGGGTCGGTGTGTTCGGATCGAAGGCATCAGTGGAGTGGGCCGCTGGAGGCCCTGCAACAGCCTGGGGCTCGATTGGATCGGGTGACGCTCCAGAAGGGGCGAGAGGGAAAGATAGATTAACCATGGATGAATGGTGGAGTAGGGCAGCACAGTGGCACAGTGGTAGAATTGGTCATTCTAGATGCCAGATGCCTGGGTATGGGTGCTGTCTGTAAGGAGTTTGTACGTTCTCCCCGTGACTGTGTGGGTTTTCTCCGGGCTCTCTGGTTTCTTCCCACACTCTAATGCCCCTGTCCCACTTAGGAAACCTGAACGGAAACCTCTGGAGACTTTGCGCCCCACCCAAGGTTTCCGTGCGGTTCCCGGAGATTTTTGTCAGGTTCCCGGAGGTTTTTTCAATTTTTTGAAATAATCGCCGGAACATAGAAGAAGCGGAAACCACTTTCGACCATTAGGGAGACTGACAGAAACCTCCGGGAACCGCACGGAAACCTTGGGTGGGGCGCAAAGTCTCCGGAGGTTTCCGTTCAGATTTCCTAAGTGGCGCAGGGGCATAAAGACGTACAGGTTTGTAGGTTAATTGGTTTGGTATAAATGTAAATTGTCCCTAGTGTGCGAAGGATAATGTTAGTGTACGGGGATCGCTGGTCGGTGCGGACTCGGTGGGCCGAAGGGCCTGTTTTGTGCTGTATCTCTAAACTAAACAAAACCCGAGGGGGGAGAATGGCCTACTTCTTCTCCCATGACTTGTGAAGTTATTGAAATGAAAATGGCGAGCCTGTGGATCGGTCGCGATCTGAAGCGGCACGGAGCAGTGGAGGACATCAACGACTTAACTTGGCCAGGCCGACCCTGCAATGTCGCCAGGGCAACGGGCCTCCATGACCAAGTTAAGAACTCTACATGTATAACAACATCCAGACTTGACTCTTGAAAAATGGCGCCATATATGGCGACTCTTGTATGCTGTCTCAGTGTACTATTCCCATACACTTGTCCCTAACTATGATTTAGTTTAGTTTAGTTTAGTTTAGAGATACAGCATGGAAACAGGCCCTTCAGCCCACCAAGTCCACACTGACCAATGATCACCCATTCATACAAATTCTATCCCACACAAAGAGGGACAATTTACGGAAGCCAATTGACCTACAAACATGCACAACTTTGGAGTGTGGAAGGAAACCGGAGCATCCGGGGAAAATCCACACAGTCACAGACTGTAGGTACAAGCTCCGTACAAACAGCCCCCGAGGTCAGGATCGAACCCGGCTCTCTGGTGCTGTAAGGAAGCAACTCTACCATGAAACCACCGTGCAAAATATTTGTAAGCTTGTGTGTAGCAATATTTTTAACATGACTAGGATTTCACCGTGTCAGTAAGGTACCATTGAAGGATCGGGCTGCTGGAGTGAATCCGTTTAATCTTTCACATCCTAACAAGGTGGGAGGAATCAAAAGTTGAAAGGATGTGAAGAGGGAGGAGGATGCAAAGGGTGTATCAAGACCATGGCAGAAAGAGAATAGCATGGAAAAATCTGAAGTCATCCAGCAAGCAAAGAAGCAGGCTTTTCTGACAGTGAGAGATCATACAATGTTGATGTTCAAAAGGAACAAGGGTGCTTGCACACATGTTAGAGAGAGGCAAAGGAGCTAATTGGCCTGGATCACAGAAGGATTTGACTTGTGCACAAGGGCACGAGATCCTTTTCAACATTGATATTTCCAAATCTCCCACCACTTACACTCCGCTTTTCTGTTTTTTGTACTGGTGATTGACCACAAAGATGGTTCACTGACAAGCGGAGAAACTCATTATAAGTGACAAAGGACATCAGACCCTGTCAGACTGGAACTGACAAGATGCCTGTAGGCAGTCAGAAAGTTTTTATTTTTCACCCAGGTTGGAAATGTCACAGACTAGAGGGCATAGCTTTAAGAGTCAAGAGAGTTTCACGGGCCTGTCCCACCTAGGCGACCTTTTCGGGGACTGCCGGCACCCGTCATAGGTCGCTGAATATTTTCAACATGTTGAAAATTCAGCGGCAACCAGAAAGACGCTACTTTGGCTGACAAGGGGATCTCTCACCTGGGGGTCGCCTGTGTGGTCGAGAGAGGTCACCAGGGTCACTTGTATGGTCGTGAGAGGTCTCCTCAGCCGCCCAAAGAGTCGTAGCGTCTTTCTGGTTGCCGCTGAATTTTCAACATGTTGAACATTTTCGGTGACCTATGACGGGAGCCGGCAGTTGCCGAAAAGGTTGCGTAAGTGGGACAGGCCGTTCATTGTCATATGAGGTCATAGCTTCAGAATAAAAGAACGTACCTTTAGAAAGGAGATGGGGAGGAATTTCTTTAGTCACAGGGTGGTGAATCTGTGGAATTCATTGCCACAGAAGGCTGTGGCGGCCAAGTCAATTAATATTTTTAAGGCGGAGATTGATACGTTCCTGATTAGTACGGATGTCAGGGTTATGGGGAGAAGGCAGGAGAATGGGATTGAGAGGGAAAGATAGATCAGCTATGATTGAATGGCGGAGTAGACTTGTGATGGGCTGAGTGGCCTAATTCTGCCCCTATAACTTATGAAAGGCCCTTAAAAGTTGCTGCTGACATAACATGACCCAGAAGGAGACGACTCATTGAATATCAGCTCCTGTGTGTTAATGATCTTTTAACCACAATAAACTTTAATAATATGAATTACTTTATTCTTTTCTCTCTTTTGACAAGTTGTTTCATTTCTGGAAAATGCTTTATATGTCCTTTACAAGTAGCAATTGACATTTTAAGGCAATATTCCATTATGTGTCAAAGAATGGAGGAAATTTTGCCCGAGGGACCTCATTAATAATATGCAGTAGCTTTACATTAAAAATGATCTGGATGGACTACTCTATGAGCTGTTTAATAGTTTAAGATGGTTAGAGTATTAAAGATGGTTAGAGTATTTTGTGTTCATTTCTTCTCCTCTGGTCTGTACTGATTGCGGAGAAGATTTGCGAGGATGTTGCGAGGATTCGAGGGCCCAAGGCGTAGGGAGAGGCTGGGCAGGCCTGGACCTTTGTTCATTGGGGTGCAGGAGCCTGAGGGGTGATCTTGTAGCGGTGTATAAAATAATGAGGGGAATAGATAGGGTCGGAAAATCAAGAAACATAGAAACATAGAAAATAGGTGCAAGAGGAGGCCATTTGGCCCTTTGAGCCACCACCGCCATTCATTGTGATCATGGCTGATTGTCCTTAATCAATAACCCGTGCTGCCTTCTCCCCATATCCCTTGATTCCACTAACCCCTAGAGCTCTATCTAACTCTCTCTTAAATCCATCCAGTGATTTGGCCTCCACTGCCCTCTGTGGCGGGGAATTCCATAAATTCACAACTCTCTGGGTGAAAAAAGGTTTTCTCACCTCAGTCTTAAATGGCTTCCCCCTTTATTCTAAGACTGTGGCCCCATAGGTTCAAGGCGAGAGGGGGAAGATTTAATGGGAATCTGAGGGGCAATCTTTTTCACTCAGAGGGTGATGGGTGATCACTCAGGAAGGAGCTGCCAAAGGAAGTGGTTGCGTCAGGTACCATAGCAGCATTTAAAAGACACGGACAGGTAAATGAATGGGAAAGGTTCAAAGGATGTGGACCGAATCTGGGCAAATAAGACTTGCTTAGATGGGGCATCCTGGTCGCACGGATGAGTTGGGCAGAAGATCATGCTTCTGTGATGCATTACTGTATGACTATATCCCATCTCTGGCTAACATAATGTACCATTGCCAGTGTATTCAAGCATTCAAGGAAGATTGTTCCCGATGTTGGGGAAGTCCAGAACAAGGGGTCACAGTTTAAGGATAAGGGGGAAGTCTTTTAAGACCGAGATGAGAAAAACATTTTTCACACAGAGAGTGGAGAATCTCTGGAATTCTCTGCCACAGAAGATAGTTGAGGCCAGTTCATTGGCTATATTTAAGAGGGAGTTAGATGTGGCCCTTGTGGCTAAAGGGATCAGGGGGCATGGAGAGAAGGCAGGTACAGGATACTGAGTTGGATGATCAGCCATGATCATATTGAATGGCGGTGCAGGCTCGAAGGGCCGAATGGCCTACTCCTGCACCTATTTTCTATGTTTCTATGTTTTTAAATGGGTTTACAAAAGTATAGCGTGCAGATAGTGCCCCATGGTCCCCTTGGGTGGACAGTTCCAAAGAAGCACTGTCCTTCAGGTGATGGAATTGTTTCTCATCTTGGTCCCAAGTGGCAAAGCATGGATGGAAGGGCTGAATGGCCTAGTCTTATACTAGTTTCTGTGTTGTCCCCTTATTGTGACAACGCAGCCCCGACCTATGTATAAGATCATGAGAGGAATCGATCGGGCAAACGTAGTATTTTACCCAGAGTCGGGGAATCAACAACCAGAGGAGCAGGGAATTATTTCATAGGAACCTGAGGAGCGATGGTTTGTTACACAAAGGGTGGTGGGTGTATGGAACGAGCTGCCAGAGGAGATAGTTGAGGCAGGTACCAGCACAACCTTCAATAAACATTTGGACAGGTGCACAGATAGGGCAGGTTTCGAGGGATATGGGCAAAACGCAGGCAGGTGGGACTGGTATGGATGGGGCATGCTGGGCGGCGTGGTCAAGTTTGCCTGTGTCCATGCTATATGACTCTGTGACTCACTGCAACCAGGAAAAGCATATCCTTCTATTTAGGTTGGAAAACCCCTTAAGAATTTGGTACATTTCATTCTGCCAAACCTAATAGAGGATGAACCAGTCTGAAGAAGGGTCTCGACCCGAAACGTCACCCATTCCATCTCTCCAGAGATGTTGCCTGTCCCGCTGCGTTACTCCAGCTATTTGTGTCTAATTTTGGTTGAAAATAGCATCTGCAGTTCCTTCCTACAGTCTGATTAGTCTCTCCTCACAGAATAACCCTCCCCCTATTCCAAGAATTAGACTTGTGAACCATTACTGCACTCTCAGGAGTCAGTATATTTTTTTCTTACATGGGGAGGGCACAAATGTATCCAATGTCCAGCCTCAGTTCTCACCTGTCCTCGGTAATTGGGCAGCTTACAACCCAACGGTATGTACATATAATAATTTCTCGAACTTCAAGCAACCCTTGCTTTCCCTCTCTCTTTGTCCCCCCCACCCTAGTTCTCCGGCTAGTTTCACTGTCCTCTTGATTAATTTTACTGTTTGTATGCCTCGTTGTCACTTATCCCCAGCCAACATTGAACCATTCTACATTACCTAGATCATGGTCTGCTTTAATCTGTCATTTTCACACCTTGCGTTCTCTTTGCACCCATCCATATGTCCAGTTTCCCTCTCCTCTGGCTCTCAGTCTGAAGAAAGGTCTCTATTCCGAAACGTCCCCCATTCCTTCTCTCCAGAGATGCTGCCTGTCCCGCTGAGTTACTCCAGCTTTTTAGAAACATAGAAACATAGAAACATAGAAATTAGGTGCAGGAGTAGGCCATTCGGCCCTTCGAGCCTGCACCGACATTCAATATGATCATGGCTGATCATCCAACTCAGTATTTTGTTTCCATCCTCTTATAATTTCAGTAAGATGTCTTTATTCTTGTACTCAAATCATCTGCAATGAAGGGTAATGTACTATTTGCCTTTCTAATTGCTTTGTGTACCTGCAGATTAATTTTTAATGATCACTGAACAAGGACACAAAGTTCCCTCTGACATCAACACCTTTCAAACTCACCGTTTGGGAATATATGCCTTTCTATTTTCTCTGCAAAAGTGGACAACGTCACATTTTTCCATGTCCTTGTTCATTCACTTAACCTGCCTAAACCAACTGCTGTAGCCCCATTTAGATCAGCCTCACAACTCTTCCTGCCACACAGCTTTGCATCATCGCCAAGCTTGGATATATTATACTTAACTCCCTTCAGATTAATGATAATTTTTTTCTTTTTTCGACTGTCAACAGAACACAGTGAGGCACCTTGGCGAGACAAGCGGCATCTTTGGAGAGAAGGAATGGGTGATGTTTCGGGTCAAGACCCTTCCTTAGACATCTCAACCCAAAACGTCACTCATTCCTCTCTGGAGATGCTGCCTGTCCCGCTGAGTTACTCCAGCATTTTGTGTCTATCTTCAGTTTCAACCAGCATTTGCAGTTCCTTCCTACACACATAGGTCTGCTACCTATGAATCCAAGCCAGAATCAGATCACCAGCAAATATTTTACCACCGTGTTCCTCATTAACACATGACGTGTTAAACAGGTGAGATGCAGCATCCATCAGAAGGGAAGGTGGGGAGTGCAATGTAGAGGGAATCTAAATGGAGAGGAGGGAATAGGAGACGTGGAGGTTTTAGTTTAGTTTAGTGAATCAGCGTGGAAACAGGCCCTTTGGCCCGCCGTGTCAGCACCAACCAGCAATCCCCACACATTAACACTAACCTATACACACTGGGGACAATTTACAATTATACCAAGCCAATTTCCCTACAAAACCTGCATGTGTTTGGAGCGTGGGAAAAAAACCAGAGCTACCGGAGAAAATCCACGCAGGTCTCGGGGAGAACGTAGAAACTCTGTACAGCCAAACACCCGCGGTCAGGATCAAACCCGTGTCTCCGGCGCTGTAAGGCAGCAACTCTACCGCTGCGCCACCCGGTGGTGCATGGTGGTGGGGGGGGGGGGGGGGGGGGGGGGGAGAGAGAGGAAAAATAGGGGACCCAGAGTAAGAGATTTGATAACAGGTTGCAGTGGTGGATTATACTGAACCCGAAATGAACAGATAATTACTGATCCGTCTGCACAATGCACCAGTCTAGTCACTTGTTTGTGTCAGTTCATTACTGGAGGTGGGGTGTTACAGAATATATTAGCAGAACATTGTCTGCAGGTAAGAATCTAACATTAATCTTGTGCATTGTTTCCTTTCCAGTGGCTTGTGCCAAGTGACAGCTGGTTGCCTCCTGCAACAATGCTTTACACATCAATCAATGCTTCTGGCCCCTCAAGTAGGATCTTAGTATGCACACTATGATTGAAGTTCATCATTTTCTAATTAACCCTACTGGGCAGTTGACCTAACTCACAATAAAGGAGTTTTATCAATGAAGTTTTACAATTTCTTTTCCAGTTCAAAGAAAAGTGAAGTTTTTGAATTAATAAAATAAGTTAATTTGATTCTCTTCATAAAATTGCATTTTCCAAATCAGCATTTCTCAATTGGGAATTTGCCAGACAGGTCTGGAGCAGCAGCCAATTGAAATGTGGTCTTCAGCTTGGCAAATCAAGTTAGTGTTGCAGAACTGTTTTTTATAATTAAGTTGGGTCCGCTCTTCCAACTTGCCTCTTCTTGTGGGTCAACTCATTCTTCTTGTCTCTCCTTCTGCCCTTGAAGTCCATCACATTTTTCTCATTGTTTGCAAATTTTGCAGTCTGGGAATTTCAAAATCTTGGCATTGGTAAAAATACATCTATTGATGCTTCTGAACACATAATCAGTGATGTAACCTGGGGTCATTGAGTGTTTCAGGTCTTTCACCCTCACCCAGGTGACCCAGCTGTGGTTGATCAGACCACAACTTGTGTTCAGGTGGTATTCACTCCTCCCCATGGACCTTCTCTCCTGATCCAGAGCCATCTCAAGGCTTTCTCCGTTGCCTCTGTGGTGTTCTTGATTGCTCTTCTCCTCGCCACTCCGTTGATGCCCAGTGCACTCAAGGCTTTGTAGAGCGGTTGCCCTGTAAAACCTCTGCAGCCAACCTCGATGGACAAACACCTTGCCTTCCAGCCCAGCTTACGGCAGTCTATGACCAGCTCTTCATACTTGGTCACCTTCCTCTCATGGGCCCCCTGCAGACGATCCTCCCACGGCACTGTCAGTTCCAACAAGACGATGTTTTGTCATGAATCTCTCCGACCATGAAGTGCTTTGAGGGAAGAGACACAAAAAGCTGGAGTAACTCAGCGGGTCAGGCAGCATCTCTGGAGCAAAGGAAGAGGTGACGTTTGGGATCGAGACCCCCTTTCGGACTGAGAGTCAGGGGAGAGGGAAACGAAAGATAGAGGGTTTTACAGAACTCTCGTTGGAGAGAGGAGGAGAACTTCTACAATGTAGGCACACCTTGATGAGGTATAGCTGTGGAGCCAACAAAATGTGTAGGAAGGAACTGCAGATACTGGTTTACTCCGTAGATAGACACAACAAGCTGGAGTAACCCAACGGGTCAGGCAGCACCTCTGGAGAAAAGGAATAGGTAACGTTTTGGGTCGAGACCCTTCTTCGGACTGACAGTCAGGGGAGAGGGAAACAAGAGATATTTGAGATGCTGGTTTGGGAATACATTAAGCCCAGTTTAACACGCATCATTGACCCATTGCAATTCGCCTACTGCCACATCAGGTCCATGGCGGTCATTTCCCTGGCCCTACATTCATCCCGGGAACACCGGAATAGGAGAGGCACCTACGTCAGACTTCTATTCATGGACTACGCTCTGTATTTAATACCATTATCCCATCCAAGTTCATCTCTAAACTCGTGGAACTTGGAGTCCCCACTCACCTCTGCAACTGGATCCTCGACTTCCTGCAGAAACCGACCGCAATTAGTGAGGATAGGTGTCAAATTATCCTCTATGATAATCCTCAAGATTGCTGCCCCACAGAGATGCATTCTCAGTCCCCCTTTTGTTTCATATATATCTCCATTACTGAGCAGCCAAATATCACTCCAGTACTCAATTTAGAAAATGCGCAGAAGACACCACCGTGGTGGGCCAGATGTCAAATAATGATGGTACAATAGACCATAGGCAATAGACAATAGGAGCAGGAGTAGGCCATTCGGCCCTTCGAGCCAGCACCGCCATTCAATGTGATCATGGCTGATCATCCCCAATCAGTACCCCGTTCCTGCCTTCTCCCCATATCCCCTGACTCCACTGTTTTTAAGAGCCCTATCTAGCTCTCTCTTGAAAGCATCCGGAGAACCTGCCTCCACCGCCCTCTGAGGCAGAGAATTCCACAGACTCGCCACTCCCTGTGAGAAAAAGCGTTTGCTCGTCTCCATTCTCAATGGCTTACTGCTTATTCTTAAACTGTGGCCCCTGGTTCCGGACTCCCCCAACATCGGGAACATGTTTCCTGCATCCAGTGTGTCCAAGCCCTTAACAATCTTATATGTTTCAATGAGATCCCCTCTCATCCTTCTAAACTCCAGAGTGTACAAGCCCAGCTGCTCCATTCTCTCAGCATATGATACGATGTAGAGAAAGGAGATTGAGAATCTTGTAACCTGGTGCCAAGGCAACAAACTTTCGCTCAATATTAGCAAGATAAATAAGATTGGAATTGATTGGAATCACTGGTAATTTGACCTTGACCACTCATACCGAAGCAATGGACAAGAAAGCAACTCCTTTACTTCCTTAGAAGGCTTAGGAGGTTCAGCATAACCCCAACAACTCTCACCAACGTTGTAAATGCACTGTAAAAAGTATTTTATCACAATGCATCACAGCATGGTTTGGGAACAGCTCCATCCAAGACAACAGGAATTGGCAGAAAATTGTGGACGCAGCCCAGACCATCGCGCAAACCAACCTCTCTTCCATTGACCCCATCTACACTCCCTCTTCTCCCCTCTCCCATCAGGTACGAGGTACAGAAGTGTCCAGAATCGGGGACATTTTCTTCACAGCTGTTATCAGGCAAGTGGTCCATCCTCTCACCAACCAGAGAGCGGTTCTGACCTACTATCTACCTGACATGTGTAGAAAAACTTGCCCCGCACATCTCCTTCAGACTTTGCCTCTCTTATCTTAAATCTATGTCCTCAAGCATTTGATATTTCCATTCTGGGAAAAAGATTCTGACTATCCCCCCTATTATGACTTAATATACATCGATCAGGTCTCCCCTCAACTCTAGGCTTTCTAGAAAACACAGTCCAAGGTGTACGACATTGCCCTAGTCATTCTGGCATGGTTCTGGTAATCCTCCTCTGCACCAAAGATCCTATAGCAAGCGAGATAGACCACTCCTTCTAAATGCAATGGGCTGACGTGTAGTTCGCAACGGAACGGAACGTGGGCCTTTTTTTCATCCATTTCAGTAACCCGACCCGACCCGACTCGCAGCGTAATCAACGTTGCGGGGGAACAGTTTGTGTTAATACATTATAATTCTGAAAATGGGGAGAAGATTTTTCCCAAATAACTCTTATTTTTACGAGGATGTTTCCGGAACCGGCTTCCGTCTCCGCACTATTATCCTATGGGATCTTTGGTGCGGAGGCAGAAGCCGGTTAAGGAAATGGGGCCGAAAATTACCCATGAATCTGCCCAGGACCGTACTACGCGTTTTTCGTCATGATCTATCTTGCTCGCTACAGAATCTTTGCTCTGCACCCTTTCCAAAGCCTCCACATCCTTTCTGCAATGGAGCAACCACGACTGTATGCAGTACTCCACGTGGCCCAAGGTGGTGCTCCAGTGGATTTCCTTGCATCTACTTAAATCCATGTACGATATCATTTGCCTGGATCGTAACCGTAACAAATGTATTTACTGATCTCACAACACGTGACAATAATAATCCAATACTAATATCAACTAATATTTTAAATGTCATACAGGGAGTTTAAACCAGCATCTGTAGTTCCTTCCTACCCATATATTTTCTTCAAAGATGCTGCCTGGCCCGCTGAGTTACTCCAGCACTTTGTGTCTATCTTCGGTATAAATCTGCAGTTCCTTCCTCCACTAAATGTGTCAGGCAGCATCTCTGAACATTTTAGGTGGGGGCCCTTTTTCCGATGGTGAAGTAGAGAAAAGAGAGCTGGTGGGAAGAGCCATCTAGCTTATAAGAAGTGGAGGGTACACAAAATGCTGGAGAAACCCTTCTTCAGACATTGCCTATCTCCTTCGCTCCATAGATGTTGCTGCACCCGCTAAGTTTCTCCAGCATTTTGTGTAAACCCTTGATTTTCCAGCATCTGCAATTCCTTCTTTGACACTTAGCTCATAGGAAGTGTTGAGGCAAGAGCTGGCAAGAGATGGTTGGATCCAAGTAGGGTGGGATTGACGGGCAGTCCAGGTCAGATGGGGGGGAGTGGGGCGCAAGGTGGGTGGCGATAGGAACTGAGGCTGGACAAAAGGTGTGCAAATAGTAAACCTGACTGGGACCAAAACGGGTGGCCTGGAAGGAGAGCTGGACGCCACGTGGGACAAGATGGTGATGGGGACAAGTACTGGGGAAGACCATGTGGCTGTGGCAGCAAGTCTGGGCGAGATCACGGTCGAGGAGCAGGAGAACCATAGGAACCACAGAAGGGGAGCAGGGTAGGGCGGCGTGGCGGTGTAGCGGTAGAGTTGCTGCCTTCCAGCGCCAGAGACACGCGTTCAATCCAGACGTGCGGAATTTTTACATTCTCCCTTGGACTTTATCCGGGTGCTCTGATTTCTTCCCACACTCCAAAGACAGGTTTTCAGGTTAATCAATCAAACTTTATTGTCATTTAGATATGCAATTCTAAACAAAATTCCGTTGCATTTGGCTCCCCGTGCAACACAATAATAAACAGAAGAATAAAATGGATAAAAAGATAAAATAGATAATCGTGGCAGCCCATTACATGGCATTCAAGAGTCTGATGGCTCGTGGGAAGAAGCTGTTGCAGAACCTTGATGTTCAGCTCCTTAAGCTATGATATCTTTTGCCCGAGGGCAGCAGAGTGAACAGTCCATGATGGAGATGTGTGGGGTCCTTTATAATACTGCTGGCCTTAGACACGCAACGTTTGGTCGCAATATCCCCGATTGAGGGGAGAGAAGTCCCGATGATTTTTCCTGCCATCCTCACCATTCTCTGCTTCCAGTCGGAGGCTTTACAGTCCCCAAACCAGACAGAGATGCAGCTGGTCAGAATACTCTCTATGGTGCCCCTGTAGAAAGTGATGAGGACGGGATGGGGGAGGTGAGCTCTTCTCATCCGGCGCAGAAAGTGCAACCACTGCTGCACTCTCTTAACTATTGATGTGATGTTATTTGACCAGGTCAGACTGTTTGTGACTGTTAATTTGCTAAGCAGCTTCTGTGAATTATCCCTAGTATGCGGCATAGTGCTCGTCGGTCCAGATGCGATGGGCCGAAGGGCCTGTCTCCTCGCTGTAACTAAACTGCTCCAATTTCTTGCAGTCTACTCTTCATCTTGTTCCAACACTTCATAAGTGATAGGAGCAGAATTAGGCCACTCGGCCCATCAAGTCTACTCCGCCATTCAATCATGGCTAATCATGCTATATTTAAGAGGGAGTTAGATGTGGCCCTTGTGGCTAAAGGGATCAGGGGGTATGGAGAGAAGGCAGATACAGGATACTGAGTTGGATGATCAGCCATGATCAGACTGAATGGCGGTGCAGGCTCGAAGGGCCGAATGGCCTGCTCCTGCACCTAATTTCTATGATTCTATGTTTCTATCTATCTCTCCATCCTGACCCCATTCTCCTGCCTTCCCCGCACAATCCCTAACACACGTACTAATCAAGAATCTATCAATCCCTGTCTTAAAAACATCCACTGACTTGTCCTCCACAGCCGCCTGTGGCAATTAATTCCACAGATTCACCATCCTCTGACTGAAGAAATTCCTCCTCATCTCCTCTCTGAAAGAACGTAATTTTATTCTGAGGCTGTGTCCACAGGTCCTAGACGCTCCCACTAATGGAAACATCCTCTCCACATCCACTCTATCATAATTAGCAGTCAGTTGCTTATGATATTTACCACAAAGTCATTTCCCGCAAGGATCCAGTCTTCAATCTTGGTTTTCCCATTTTCCAATGCCTGCTGTGAGTTACTCAGCAGTAGTTACCCCAAACCCAATCATTTCTCACAAACAGGATTCAAGAAACAATCTATAATTCATATTTTAAACACCATACAAAGAGCTAAACAAGGGAACATAAAATTTTAAGTAGAAACTGAAATATCATAAACATTAAAAGAAACCAAATAACATATTTCTAAATATGAGATTTTTAAATATATTCATGTTGGGGGAATTGCAATGAAAACAGGAGAAATTAGTTTCTGAGGGCCTGATAATTTGCTAAGCAGTAACTGTGACCAGTGTGCAATTAAACTCAGTTGGATTCTAACTAAACACACAGGGTACTTTACAGCAGAAATGGTTTGTAAACATAGGATATTTGCATCAGTTCTTGAGCTTCTCATGAATCTGGTTGAGAGAACTGTGGACAGAGAGATGAATCACTAAAACCAACCTCAGGATTCAAAACTACAAAGGAAATTAGCAAGAGTAGGCCATGTAGCCTTTTGAGACGGTTCCACCTGTTAATATGATCAGCATAGAACATAAAAGGCCTGTCTCACTTGGGCGACCTAATCCGCGAGTTCTGGCGAGTTTGCCCTCGACTCATATTCGCAGCATGGTCGACACGAGGTCGTAGGAGGTCTTCGTAACTCTCCTTCATGCTCGAGAGTGGTCTCCGCGTACTCGAGGCCTCAGCTAGGTCGCGGCGTTTTTTTTCAATATGTTAAAAAAATGCCCGCGAGGAAAAAAAAGGTCGCCATGGAAAAAATCGATACTTTTTTTACTCGTAGGTTTAGTCGCAGTAGGTCGGCATGTTAGTCGTAGGTAATCGAGGGTAGTTGAAGGTAGTCGTAGCTAGTCTTCATCGTAGTCGAAGGGAGATCGAAGGAGATCGAAGGAGGTCGTCTTCACTCTCCACTATTCGGTGTCCAATTTTCCCGAAGTTAGTCAAAGCTAGTCGAAGCCGGTCTTCAACATAGTCGAAGGAGGTCGAAGGAGGTCTTCTACATGGTCGAAGGAGGTCTTCAACATGTCATTTTTAAAAACTCTTCTAAACTCACAAATTAGGCCACCCAAGTGGGACAGCCCCTTAAAGCATTGAACAGTACAGCACAGGAACAGGCCCTTTGGCCCACAGTGTCCATGCCAAGGTAAGTTAAACTCGTCCACCTGTATGGGATTTATATTACCTCCATTCTCGACATCTTCATGTGCCTTTCTAAAAGCTTCTTAAATGCCAGGACTCCCATCTATATTCCTGCCCTCTCCCCATATTCCTTAATGCTCTTTGCCTCCAGAAATGTATCTATCTTCCTAAATAGGACATGGCCTCTGTTTGTAGACAAAATTGCTGGAGAAACTCAGCGGGTGAGGCAGCATCTATGGAGCGAAGGAAATAGGACATGGCCTCTGTGGTAGTCTTCACCTTGCGTTTGAGGCAGCAGAGGTTATGTAACGCCCTCCAGGAGCTGCAGCCAGTGATGCCTTCCGCGTCCAGCTGCAGCAGGGCGATGCCATCCGGTTCGACATCCGTAGGTGCCCGCCCTAAAAAGGGCGCATGCTCCGGGTTGGTGCCGAGCTGCAGCGACTGAGGTTGCATTATCACTGCTGCTGTCTCTGTTTGTTGTCGTTCACCTGACTGTAGGTCGTGAATGTCCACTGGAGAATAAATCTCTCCTCATCTCAGTGTTGGACGTCTCACTCCATTTCCTGAGACTGTGGACACTGGTTATAGACTCACCCTCCAGCTGAGGGAATCATCCAGTCTGCCTGGCCCCATCAAAGGGGTGCACTCCCTTAATATCTGGACAGCTATCAATCTCTGCTTTGAGTAAACACGATAACTGAAACTTCAACCAAATCATTCTCATGGAGTGTGGGTAGTTAGATAAAATGTTCAAGAAGGAACTGCAGATGCTGGAAAATCGAAGGTAGACAAAAATGCTGGAGAAACTCAGCGGGTGCAGCAGCATCTATGGAGCGAAGGAAATAGGCAAAGTTTCGGGCCAAAAAACCCTTTCTTCAGACTGATGTAGGGTGAGGGGGGGGGGGGGGGGGGGGGCGGGAAGAAGAAAGGAAGAGGAGGAGCCAGAGGGCTGAGGGAGAGGCACTGATTTCTGGCAATACCCGGACTAGTCGCAGTTCACCAACCTGAGAACAGCCATTTACTGTATTCCCATTGTTAAAGAAGGAACTGCAGATGCTGGAAAATCGAGGGTACACAAAATGCTGGATAAACTCAGCGGGTGCAGCAGCATCTAAGGAGCGAAGGAGATAGGCAACGTTTCGGGCCGAAACCCTTAGGGTTTCGGCCCGAAACGTTGCCTATCTCCTTTGCTCCATAGATGTTACTGTATTCCCATTCTTTGCCTCTGTCCAATAATCAATTATCATTCCCGGAGGTGGATGCAATTGCAACGGTTAGGGGAGATCTGGGCAATTAGATGGGAGGCAAATGAGAATGGCCAACATGCTAACTCGGTCGGCATTGGGCAGGGTGGGCCGAAGGGCCTGATTCCATGCCGAATAGTTCTATGAATCTATGACTATGAAATAGTTATTGGATTGGAGATGGCTGTGAGGAGTCCGAGGGAATTCTGGCACAGGAGGCTTTAAAAACAGCATTTGAATGTACATGTAAATTGTATCTGGAACTAGATGGGCCACAGACCAATACTGCTTTCGGTGAAAGCTAAAAACATATTTAAGTAATTGCACTTTCTGAATAAAAATGACACTTTGCCTTGTAGAACAAATTTGTATTCTTTAGTAACACGTCATTATATTCTGTGTGTCACTCCCTTTTATTTCTCCTTCCATCTCATTGATAACAGAGAGATAATTATAAACTCGGGGCATGGAGGAGTTATGCAAGGTATAATTCCCAAGCTGACAGTTACATATTGGCTCATTAAATCAACCGAGTGGCTAAGTGCTTTTACTTTTGGATATTACACATTTCACTGGAAATTGGGAGATGGTACATGAACAAACTGGCTTCTTGTTTGAGGTCCGGCTGTGTAAAACAAAACATGCGTTCTGTAGATGTCAGAGAGCACAATCAAGGCATTGGAGCACGTCAAACGCAAGAGAAGATATTCTCTGTTGGTCGTGCAATACTGACCACCACACATAGATTTGCTTCTGTTTCGTGTCATTTAGTTTAGAGATGCAGCGCGGAAACGGGTCCTTCGGCTCACCGCACACGAACACTATCCCACACACACGAAGGACAATTTTACATTTATTCCAAGCCAATTAACCTACAAACCTGTACGTGTGGTAGGAAACCGAAGATGTGGGTGCAAAACCCACGTGGGTCACGGGGAGAACGTACAAACTCCGTACAGACACGCACCCGTAGTCCGGATCAAATCCATGTCCCTGGCACTACACGCGCTGCAAGGCAGCAACTCTACCGCTGCACCACCGTGCCAACCATAAATACATGAATTGCAATCATAAATTGCCTTTACGCTGACTGGTTAGCACGCAACAAAAAGCTTTTTACTGTACCTTTAGTGACAATAAACTAAACTGAACTTAGGATCTGAGAGTCTCATCTGAATGGTATTAGCACAGCACACTGAAGAAGCTAATTTTCAATTAATAAAATGCTTGCAACATCCTGAGAGTTTTAGGATCAATACAAGTTCTCCATGGAATTTAAACTCACAAATACAACTCCTGACCTCTGAATGACTAGTCCAGTAATGTAAGGAATGTGGCTGAATGTGAATGAACTTTCCATGTAACACGAGGTCCCTGCACTCAAACAGGAGATACTTCTCCAAAGCTCTCGCTCGGAGGTGAAAGGGATAGTTTGCTGGAGCTTTGCCGCACAACAGCTCAATTTTAATCTGGTCGGCCTAATGAAACAAATTCAGACCCACAATCTCACTGGAGGGAGAGTATCACAGTGCTGAAGGACTGGGTTTTTTCTCTTCAGAAATAAATTTAATTAATTGTTGCAATGATATATGTAATACAAAACAATACCCAACAAACCCACCATCATAATACAAAATCATCCAATTATCTAAACAAATATTCTTCAATGTTACTATACTCTTAAACAAGTCTATTACAATCCTTGTCAAGGATGCATTCCACCCCCCACGGTGCCCAGCGGACCCGGAAATCCCCCAGAGCGTCCGTGGACAGCGCGTAGTCCCGGACGTAACCCCGGGAAAGGGGCGGGCAGCCGGTTCGGGCAGAGCCCTCTTCCGCCTGGCGACGTGACTCGCGGATGGCCAGCTTGGCCAGGCCCAGTCAGGTCAAGTCAAGTCAAGTCACATTTATTTATAGAGCACATTTTAAAAAACAACTCTCGTTGACCAAAGTGCTTTACATTTGTTATAAGAGTAGTCAACACAAGCAGGCTACATACGTATATACAAATAGCCCTCGCTCAGAGCACGTCAGGAAAGGCTTGGGAGAACAGATAGGTTTTTCAGTCTAGACCTAAAGGAGTCAAAGGAGCCTAGGAGCAACCCAACCAAGACATCTTCAGCCCCTACCCTCTCCCCTACGCATAGGGTGTCCAAAGATAAGGACGGTGGGTGTGAAGTGGCCAAAGCACTGTGGGTTTGAGGGGGGAGAGCAAATGTTTGCAGCTGCTTTGAACGCCTTCTGAATAATGAACATGGAGATTTCTATCTGCCGCTCCGCTAACAATGCTTACTGACAGGCAGAGAGCGCTACAAAAAATTATTTATTTTGACAGTGTGGAGTACGACTATGTTACTGTTTGAGATTTATCCAGCACTTTTTCTCTATGCTGGCAGTAACAATGCAGTTTCTATGAACTGAAGTTGCTGCAGAACCAGATTGTGTCTTCTGCCATCAGTGCCAGTGGATTAACAATTTATTTCAGACTGCACCAAGGTCAAATAGGTTAGAATCAGTTAGACAGGTACATGGATAGGACAGGTTTGGAAGGATATGGACCAAGCGCAGGCAGGTGGGACTGGTGTAGCTGGGAGACCCAAAATGCTGGAGTAACTCAGAGGGTCAGCCAGCATCTCTGGAGAGAAGGAATGGGTGACGATTCGGGTTGAGACCCTTCTTCAGACTGATCTTCGTCAGACTTAAGACCCACGTCTTAACCTTAGTGCGGATGGGACATATTGGCCAGTGTGGGCAAGTTGGGCCGAAGGGCCTGTTACCACACTGTATCACTCTATGACTCAAATAATTGGAGAAATACCCAGCAGATTAGGCAGTATCACTGGAAAGATTTGGAACACACATAAGAGAAAACTGCAGATCTTGTGATCTGGAACAACAAGCAATCTGATGGAGGATCTCAACAGGTCAAGTAGCTTCTGTGGAGTAAAATGGAATTAATTTAGTTTAGTTTAGAGATACAGCGTGGAAACGGGCCCTTCGGCCCACCAAGTACGCGCCAACCAGCAATCCCCGTACACTAGCACTATCCTACACACGAGGGACTATTTACAATCTTTACCAAAGCCAATTGACCTACAAACCAGTACATCTTTCGAATGTGGGAGGAAACCAGAGCACCCGGAGAAAACCCACGGGGTCCCCAGGAGATCATACAAATTCTGTACAGACAGCACCCGTGGTCAGGATTGAACCCGGGTCTCTGGCGCTGTGAGGCAGCAAATCTTCTGCTGCGCCACCGGAATTGCTAAAGTTTCAGGTTGAGAGCCTACATTGGGACTGAGGGTGTAGAGGGGTGATGGCCATTTTAAAGAGCAGAGGGGAGAGGTGTGGTATAGAAGTATGAGGGCCAACCAAACACATGCAGGTGGGCCTAGTGTAGATGGGCAATCATGTTCAGCATGGGCAAGTTGGGCCGAATGGCCTGTTTCCATGCTGTGTGACTCTGTGACCCCATTAAGAATGTGGAATGTTCTAATTTGTGCAATAATTTAGGCCAATATTGAAGATAATTACAACATGCTGCGGTACAATTAGCGCGTCAGGCAGCATCTCTGGGACCCTTTGAAGGGTTTGAGACTCATCTCTGAGACTGTGAAGAAGGGTTTTGACTCAAAACTCCACCTATTCCTTTTCTCCAGAGAAGCTGCCCGACCCGCTGAGTTACTCCAGCATTTTTAGCCTATCTTCAGTGTAAACCAGCATCTGCAGTTCCTCCCGACTAATAACATTGATACAATTAAAGAGATAGACAATAGACAATAGGTGCAGGAGTAGGCCATTCGGCCCTTCGAGCCAGCACCGCCATTCAATGTGATCATGGCTGATCATCCCCAATCAGTACCCCGTTCCTGCCCTCTCCCCATATCCCCTGACTCCACTATTTTTTAAGAGCCCTATCTAGCTAATCTAGATGCTGGATAAATACAAGAGAGAGAAAGGAATGGTAGGAATTTAACAGCAGTGTTGGGATGAAGACATGTGCGAAGACCGCTGTGTATGGGATAGATCTGTTGGACTCACTGGACCTTCCTTTTGTTTTCCATTCCATCTCCAGTAACTTCTCGCCTAAGGGCGACACGGTGGCACAGCGGTAGAGTTGCTGCCTCACAGCGCCAGAGACCCGGGTTACGGCTGCTGTCTGTACGGAGTTTGTACATTCTCCCCGTGGGTTTTCTCCCGGATTTCCAGTTCCCTCCCACAATCCAAAGACGTACAGGTTTGTAGGTTAATTGTCTTGGTGTACATGTAAATTGTCCCTAGCGTGTGCGGGATGGAGTAAGCGTGGCGGGGATCACTGTTCATCGCAGACTCGGTGGGCCGAAGGGCCTGTTTCCAAGCTGTCTCCCTGAACAAAACCAAAAACTAAACTCTCAATATGCGCGTTGTGCCGAGCGTTGTATCTGAGGCTGAGGATATTGGCAGCGGGTTCATTCTTCCACAACCAATCGACGATGCATCAGCCTCACTCAACTCTCATTTCAGCATGTTTGGAGAAAAATAAATAACAGGAAAACAATTTCAGGCCGTTCTACTGAATCTTTTCTCCATTCTCTGTTTCCAAGTATCAGGTTGAATGATTGTGCCCGTGATATCTGCTATCCATATCATTTAACATTCATGTAATCAGCATCAGGAACTTCACTCTGCTGTTCAGAGAGCTCTGATTGAAAGGCACTGTTTCATTGCAGCAATGCCATTATCTAACTTTGGAGTGAATCATTTTAATAAAAAGCTCCAAGTGGTGCCCTGTTTTATCTCTGCTTGTGTTCAATATTTAAATTTGCTTGGGAGAAGAACAAAGACAAAGTGAAGCAGGCGGCTGACTTCATTAACAAACTGAACTGCCTGGGAGAGTGGAAATCAAAAGGAAATTAATCCAGGGCGGCTCAGAGGCGCAGCGGTGGAGCTGCTGCCTCACCCTGACAGAGACCCGGGTTCGATCCCGACTACGGGTGCTGCCTGTATGGAGTTTGAACGTTCCCCCCCCCCCGTGACCGCGTGGGTTTTCTCCGGGATCTTCGGTTTCCTCCCGCACTCCAAAGACGTACAGATTTGTAGGTTAATTGGCTTGGTATAAGTGTAAATTGTCGTTAGTGTGCGTGGGACGGTGTTAATGTGCGGGGATCGCTGGTCGGTGCGGACTCGGACTGTTCCCGTGCTGTATCTCTAAAACTCAGGCTAAAAATGAACTGCAGATGCCGCAAATCTGATTCGAAATGAGAAGAGCCCTGAAATAGGGGCGGCTCATTTGGCTCAATTTACCTCTGCCATTGTAGGTGACAACCTATAAGATGCACAGTGTCTCTTGCCCAGAGTAGGGGAATCGAGGGCCAGAGGACAGAGGTTTAAGGTGAAGGGGAAAAGATCTAGTGACCGTGCTTTTGCGGTTGCAGCTCCTAGACTGTGGAGCAGCATCCCTCTCCTCGTCAGAACTGCCCCCTCCATCGACTCCTTTAAGTCGAGGCTCAAAACCTATTTCTACTCCCTAGTGTTTTTGAGGCCCTCTGAGGGGGCACTGTAAACAGTTTATGTATGTATTGTTAGGTCTGTGTGCCAGTGTATGTAGCACATTAGTACATGCACAGATGTACCTTAATTGTACTGGGCTTAATTAGGAAAGGAAAAATAGATTATGAAAGAAAACTGGCAGGGAACATAAAAACTGACTGCAAAAGTTTTTATAGATATGTGAAGAGAAAGAGGTTAGTTAAAACAAATGTAGGTCCCTTGCAGTCAGAAACAGGTGAGTTGATCATGGGGAACAAGGATATGGCGGACCAATTGAATAACTACTTTGGTTCCATCTTCACTAAGGAAGACATAAATAATCTGCCTGAAATAGCAGGGGACTGTGGGTCAAAGGAGGAATTGAGTGAAATCCAGGTCAGTCGGGAAGTGGTGTTGGGTAAATTGAATAGATTAAAGGCCGATAAATCCCCAGGGCCAGATAGGCTGCATCCCAGAGTACTTAAGGAAGTAGCTCAGGAAATAGTGGATGCATTAGTGATAATCTTTCAAAACTCTTTAGATTCTGGAGTAGTTCCTGAGGATTGGCGGGTAGCAAATGTAACCCCTCTTTTTAAGAAGGGAGGGAGAGAGAAAACGGGGAATTACAGACCAGTTAGTCTAACATCGGTAGTGGGGAAACTGCTAGAGTCAGTTATTAAAGATGGGATAGCAGCACATTTGGAAAGTGGTGAAATCATTGGACAAAGTCAGCATGGATTTACAAAAGGTAAATCATGTCTGACGAATCTTGTGGAATTTTTCGAGGATGTAACTAGTAGCGTGGATAAGGGAGAACCAGTGGATGTGGTATATCTGGACTTCCAGAAGGCTTTCGACAAGGTCCCACATAAGAGATTAGTATACAAACTTAAAGCATACGGTATTAGGGGTTCAGTATTGATGTGGATAGAGAACTGGCTGGCAAACAGGAAGCAAAGAGTAGGAGTAAACGGGTCCTTTTCACAATGGCAGGCAGTAACTAGTGGGGTACCGCAGGGCTCAGTGCTGGGACCCCAGCTATTTACAATATATATTAATGATCTGGATGAGGGAATTGAAGGCAATATCTCCAAGTTTGCGGATGACACTAAGCTGGGGGGCAGTGTTCGCTGTGAGGAGGATGCTAGGAGACTGCAGGGTGACTTGGATAGGCTGGGTGAGTGGGCAAATGTTTGGCAGATGCAGTATAATGTGGATAAATGTGAGGTTATCCACTTTGGTGGCAAAAACAGGAAAGCGGACTATTATTTAAATGGTGGCCGATTGGGAAAAGGGGAGATGCAGCGAGACCTGGGTGTCATGGTACACCAGTCATTGAAAGTAGGCATGCAGGTGCAGCAGGCAGTGAAAAAAGCGAATGGTATGTTAGCTTTCATAGCAAAAGGATTTGAGTACAGGAGCAGGGAGGTTCTACTTCAGTTGTACAGGGTCTTGGTGAGACCACACCTGGAGTATTGCGTGCAGTTTTGGTCTCCAAATCTGAGGAAGGACATTATTGCCATAGAGGGAGTGCAGAGAAGGTTCACCAGACTGATTCCTGGGATGTCAGGACTGTCTTATGAAGAAAGACTGGATAGACTCGGTTTATACTCTCTGGAATTTAGGAGATTAAGAGGGGATCTTATAGAAACTTACAAAATTCTTAAGGGGTTGGACAGGCTAGATGCAGGAAGATTGTTCCCGATGTTGGGGAAGTCCAGGACAAGGGGTCACAGCTTAAGGATAAGGGGGAAATCCTTTAAGACCGAGATGAGAAAGACTTTCTTCACACAGAGAGTGGTGAGTCTCTGGAACTCTCTGCCACAGAGGGTAGTTGAGGCCAGTTCATTGGCTATATTTAAGAGTGAGTTGGATGTGGCCCTTGTGGCTAAGGGGATCAGAGGGTATGGAGAGAAGGCAGGTACGGGATACTGAGTTGGATGATCAGCCATGATCATATTGAATGGCGGTGCAGGCTCGAAGGGCTGAATGGCCTACTCCTGCACCTAATTTCTATGTTTCTATGTTTCTTACCTCACTTTGGTCAACCTGAGTTGTTTCTAAATGTGCTATAATTGACTGACTGACGGAATAGGAATCTGAGTGGTAACATTTTTCAAACAAAGGGTGGCGGGTGTATGGAACAAGCTGCTAGAGGAGGTAGTTGAAGCTGGGACTATCCCAATGTTAACTTCTTCTTGTGTGTGGCGTGCACAGCCTAAAGTTGTTGGACAACTTGTTCTATTTGATCTTCCGTTTGTGCGCTGTGTCGAGTTGATTGCATTAGTCGAAACAGGGCGGACCACGTGAAGGTTGCAATCTTCCACCCCTCCCAATGTTAAGAAACAGTTAGACAGGTACATGGGTAGGACGGGTTTGGAGGGATATAGGCCAAATGCAGGCAGGTGGGATTAGTGTAGCAGCTGCAACATGTTGGCCAGCATGGGCGAGTTGGGCCGAAGGATCTTTTTTCCACGATGTATCACTCTGTGACTCCAAAGGGACTACCTGTTGGGATTTGATGCTTCGGGTTGTATCATATCAGTTCAACAAAAATCATCTGGTTTTGAATGTGCGTTGTTCGAAACATTTCCATCATTTTTTGTGCTGAATGTACATTTATAACGGCACAATGCAATGCTGCATTACATGTCTGTTATTAGATTCTAGTCCTCTCGAAATAAATGTTAGCTTCTGGCAGCCTTTGCACCACACCCATCTCTCTTTCCCAGTTTTCGTCCCCTGTTCAACCGAAGACAGACACAAAATGCTGGAGTAACTCAGCGGGACGGGCAGTATCTCTGGAGAGAAGGAATGGGTGACGATTCGGGTCGAGACTCTTCTTTAGACATTCCAACCCGAGACTCAACCCGAAACATCACCCATTCCTTCTCTCCAGAGATGCTGCCTGGCTCGCTGAGTTACTCCAGCATTTTGTGTCTATCTTCCACTCAATCTGAAAATGGGCATGGAACCAAAATGTTGTCTGTCCATTCCCTCTGCAGATGCTGTCTGACCCACAGAGTGTATCCTGTCTTCCTTTGCCCACGGTGTGTTTATTAGATACTTGGCGGATTATTTGTCACGGCTGAGTAACTGCTCCTCATGTCTCAACTTGTATGAAAGATGTTGGTGAGGCAAACGCAGCCCTCTCACCTTCCTTCAAAGCAAACCTTCACCCCAACCCCCCTCCCCTCCATTGGAGCAGTGTGTGGTAGCAGAGTGCACCATCCACAATAGCCTCACCCAAGTCTGTGTAGACAGGGTTTGGGTTCCGATATAATGCACTCAGCCCCGCAATAACCTGGAGCAAACACAAGATTTGAGCCACTGTAACACAATTTGACATTACCAGAAGGCAGCTAATTCCCATTGAAGTACATCCATGTAATAGCTGTCAACTTGGTTCCAGTGCAGAGGCTGTGAGGAGTTGGGGGGTGGGATTCGGCGGCAGCAGAAGCCTCGGCAGCAGCATGACCTCGGCAGAAGCAGGAGCCTCGGTGGCAGCAGGAGCCTCGGTGGCAGCAGGAGCCTCGGTGGAAGCAGGAGCCTCGGTGGAAGCAGGAGCCTCGGTGGCAGCAGGAGCCTCGGTGGCAGCAGGAGCCTCGGCAGCGGTGGGGCCTCGTGATCAACCCGCGATCAGCGGTAGATGAACGTGAGGGGGACCGCCATGAATAACAATGGGGACCCGGCTTGGGGTACTGCCATGAGGGTCGGTGGGAGATCAAAGGGGGACCCGGTGTGGGGGAGGGGAGGGAACTAGTTTTCGAATCCTCTGCCCAGGAGATAAGCCAGCGTTTGGTTGCTTGTTTGTTCATTTGCGCTGTGCACACAGCAGCCAGCCAACAGTCGCTTTTTTTTCACTTTTAATTTAATTTTTATTTCAAGTTTCCATGTAACTTGTGTGTTGTAACTGTTGGCAGCCCAATTTCCCTCCGTGGTTGAATAAAATTCCATCGTATCGTATCGTATCATATTGCAAATAGATAGAAATCCATCACAGAACTACCAAACAAAGACTTCAAATTCTAATGTGTAAGAAGGAACTGCAGATGCTGGTTTAAACTGAAGATAGACACAAAAAGCTGGCGGGACAGGCAGCATCTCTGGAGAGAAGGAATGGGTGATGTTTCGGGTCAACCCGAACCGTCACCCATTCCTTCTCTCCAGAGATGCTGCCTGTCCCGCTGAGTTAAGGGCCTGTCCCACTTGGGTGTCATTTGCGTGTCATGCACGAAGATTTTGTGAATCCCAGAATCCTGGGGCACTGCGCGCGACCGCGCGTCTCTGCCTACGCTATCACGTCTCACCACGCGCGCACCATGCACGCGTCACATGCGCGTCACGCGTAAATGTTGTCGTGTCATGCGTCACGATGTCGCGTAAATGACGCGCAAATAGCGCCCAAGTGGGGCAGGCCCTTTACTCCAGCTTTTTGTGTCTCCCTTCAAATTCTAATCCTCTTATTCCCACACCAATTCCATTCTTCTGCCTTTTACAGCAGTCCACTTGTTACTTCAGAACACATCTCTAATCAGCGAAACATTAAATTTAAAGCTTAAATTGAGATGGTTGCTCACACTATCAAGTCTGTGCTTCTATCCTTGACCTTGCTTGAAGTTATTGAGGTTTTGTGTTTACTGATGGTACCTGGAATCTATTTAACGAGAGGCCACAATTCAGCTTCAGCTTTTGATAGATTTCACAGCAGGAGACGACACTGCTCCTTGGAGCGCAAAGGCGACATTGCGTTTTGCTTAAAGCTGAAATTGAATCAGACTGTTGCTGTCAATTCATTTGCAATATTCTCTTCCCTCAATTATAAGACAGCTTCAGCAATATAAACACACGATACGGGATTGGAGAAGAAAATGGGAATTCACAAAATCAAAAATGTTGTTCCACCCACACAATGTGTTTGATGAAGGGTCACGACCCGAAACATCATCTATTCTTTTTCTCCAGAGGTGCTGCCTGACCTGCTGAGTTACTCGATCATTTTGTGTCTATCTTCTTTGTCATTTCCTACAGCCTTGAGCAGAATTGTATTAATTGTGTGTTTTGGTTTTTTGCTGTTATGACTGCCGGAATGAAATTTCGTTTGAACCTTGTATGTTTAAATGACAATAAATGGCATTCTATTCTATAGGATACTTGCAATGCTGCATTCAATTATGGGATTTGAGTAGGTTTAATGTAAATGGATGGTTGATGTTGACTTTCCATTGAGTTTAGTTCATTGAGGTACAGTGAAAAGCTTTTGGCGTGTGCTAACCATTCTGCAGAAAGACAATACTTGATGACAATTGAGCTATTTACAGTGTACAGATACATGAGAATGGAATAACGTTTAGTGCACGGTAAAGCCAGCAAAGTCCGAGCAAGGATAGTCTGAGGGACATCAAAGTAGTTCAGCATTACTCTCTGGTTGTGGTAGGATGGTTCAGTTGCCTGATAACAGCTGGGAAGAAACTGTCCTTTAATCTGGAGGTGTGCGTTTTCACACTCCTATACCTTTTGCCTGATGGGAGAGGAGAGAAGAGGGGGTGGCCAGGGTGCGACTCGTCCTTGATTAGCTGCTGGCCTTGCTGAGGCAGCGCGAGGTATAAATGGCATCAATAAAAGGGAGGTTGGTTTGTGTGATGTTCTGGTTTGAAGTGATGTGATGTGATGGGATAAGTGTGTGATTCAGTGTGTTTGACTGTGATTTATCTGCTGAACTGATCATTGGGTCAAGGTTTTTGTTTTGTTTTGCCTCACATCAGTGTCGAAGACCTGCGTGAAGGCAATAATGGTTCCTCCCGGTTAAAAGGCCTACTTTTCTTGGTTTATCAATAGGATTACATTTATTGTGCCTTTCGCATGAATTGCTGTCACTGCTAAAACGTAGAATGTAATATTGAATTGGATTACCAGCCAAGGCTTTGCATTGAAAACCTTGAGTGGTGATTCAACCTTCTACAATTTCAAGAGTGAAACCAAGGCAGCAAAACCAAAGTGTCCATTGTGTCACCTTCCATTAAAATAGGTTAAGCAATCCCCCATCATTGGTTTTGACAAAGACAACAGTCACAGCCAATATTTTTGCAGATTGAGAATATGCTCACACTATTGAGCGGTATATAAATGGAAATGTAGAACTTCACAAGCAACTAAGTCACAGTGAACACACACACACACAAAATGCTGGAGTAACTCAGCGGGACAGGCAGCATCTCTGGAGAGAAGGAATGGCTTTACCTTTCTGCCATTCCTTCTCTCCAGAGATGCTGCCTGTCCCGCTGAGTTGCTCCATCATTTTGTGACCAACTTCGATTTCAAGCAGCATCTGCAGTTCTTTCCTACACATGAAGTCACGGTGAACCTTTACTGTCACAAAAATGCTGTTTGGCTACAGATGGACACAAAATGCTGGAGTAACTCAGCGGGTTGGGCATCATCATCTCTGGAGAAAATGGATAGCTGGCGTTTCGGATCGGGACCCTTCTTCAGACTGATTGTAGGATGGTGGTGGGGTGGTGGGGGTGGGGGGGTCGTGGGGTGGGGGACTGGACGCAAGACCAGGGCAAATCAGGGGCAGCAGCAGATGACCTCCGGCAGGGAGGTTCCCTGATAGGCCAATTGTTGGCTGGTGACAATTGTTGGCCAATTGGCCTATCATGGAACCACCCTGCTGGAGGCCATCTGTTGCCAGTCCTGATTTGTTCAGGTCATTTTTTGCTTCCAGTCCCCTCCCCCCCAATCTACAATCAGTCTGAGGATCTGAAATGTCACCTATCCATTTTTTCCAGAGATGCTGTCTGACTCGCTGAGTTACACAGTTCAGTTCAGTTTAGTTTATTGTCAGGTCATTATTATAGTTTATTATAATAATATTCCACAGCTCCACTCTTGCTCCCCCTCCCCCCATTCGCAACAGGGACAGAGTCCCCCTTGTCCTCACCTTCCACCCCATCAGCCATCGCATACAGCATATAATCTTCCAACCCTTTCGCCACCTCCAACGGGATCCCACTACTGGCCATATCTTCCCATCTCTACCCCTTTCTGCAGAGACCGTTCCCTCCACAACTCTCTGGTCAACTCGTCCCATTCCCCACTTTCCCCTGCAATCGCAGGAGATGCAACACCTGCCCCTTTAACTCCCCCATCGACTCCATCCAAAGGTCCCTGACAGTTTTTCCAGGTGAGGCAGAGGTTCTCTTGCACCTCCTCCAACCTCATCTACGGTATCCACTGTTCCAGGTGTCAACTTCTGTACATCGGCGAGACCAAGCGCAGGCTCGACGATTGTTTCGATGAACACCTCCGCTCAGTCCGCATTGACCAAGCTGATCTCCATGTGGCCAAACACATCAACTTCCCCTCCCATTCCCAATCTAACCTTTCTGCCCTGGGTCTCCTCCATGGCCAGAGTGAGGCCCAGCGCAAATTGGATGAACAGCACCTCATATTTCGCTTGGGTAGCTTACACCCCAGCGGTATGAACATTGACTTCTCTAACTGTATATAGCCCTTGCTTTTCCTCTCTCTCCATCCCCTCCCCCTTCCCAGTTCTCCCACCAGCCTTACTGTCTACATTCTGACTACATTCCATCCTCTGTCCCGTCCGGCTACGGGAGTCCAGACCGTCCCGTCAACAGAAGGCGCGAGGCCGCCGACTGCGGGAGAACAAAGAAGGGAAGACATTGAACTTTTTTTCACCTTCCATCACAGTGAGGAATGTGGAGGAGTCACTGTGGTGGATGGTTATGTTAAAATGCATTTTGTCTGTTTTGTTGCCTTTTAAAATTTGACTGTATGGCAAATCAAATTCCTCATATATGTTGCAAAACATACTTGCCTAATAAAGTATGATTATGATTATGATGATTATGAAAGCATGCAAACTCCACGCAGGAAACTGGAGCTCTGTAGCAACATCTCCACTTGCTGAGCCTCCGTGCCCACATTGAACGATGACAGTAGATTGAAAGGAAACAGCCCCATTGGTAAGTGTGTCCAGATCTAGGGGACATGGGTTTTTCTTACACACAGAGTGTTGGGAGATTGGAATGTATTGCCAGGAGTGGTGGTGGAGGCAGATATGCTAGTGGTGTTTAAGAGGCTTTTAGACAGGCCCATGGAAATGTAGGGTATAGAGGGATATGGATCACTCGCAGGCGAAGAAGATATGTTCTGGCACAAACATCGTGGGCTGAAGGGCACGTTTCAGTGCTGTACTGTTCTGGGTATTAAGCCACTTGGCGATAAAGGGACACATCTTTTAACAAGGAGAGTGGTTGGGATTCGGAATACATTGCCAATGGATTAAATTCTTGGGCTCATATAGGATTCATCATCATCGTTGAAAACACCAGCGACGCAGTGGCGCTGGTTTCCGATGGGAACGGTGACGGACCGCACCTCACGTCTCTGTCCTCCAGTTCCTGCGGACTTCCGCCGCTGGAAGTACAGGGTTTTGGTGTGTGTGTGTGCTTTATCATCATTCCTTACAATGCCGTGTACGACAGTGATCGCAACTTCTACTGAAGGGTGGATGGCCGTTGGCTCGCTAGAAGCTCATCCGCCCTTTGACAGGTCTTATTTTTGGTCTTGCTGGGGGTCCACAGCCCCCTCCTCACCTGGCAAACCAGCCGACTATCCAACCATGGAGCGGGTAGCACGGGATTACATGGGACCCGTGGCGGGGGGGAGCTCCACCCCGACCAGACCTCATATAGGACCTTGATACACCTCCAAAGTCAAAGAACATGCAGGATATGAGGGAGAGCCGTTGGAACAAGCTGCCAGAGGAGGTAGTTGAGGCAGGTACGACAACAACATCTAAAAGAAGATAGACACAGAATGCTGGAGTAACTCTGCGAGTCAGGAAGCATCTCCGGAGGAAAGTTTCGTGTCGAGATACTTCCTCACACTCTTTAGTCTGTTCTTCAGAGATTAAAAAGACATTTGGATAGGTACATGGATAGGAAAGGTTTAGAGGGATATGGGGCAAACGTGGGGAGGTGGGAGTAGTGCAGATGGGGCATGTTAGTCGGGTCGAAGGGCCTGTTTCCATGCTGCTTTACTCTGAGGACAAAGAATGCAACTAGGTAGATTGCTATACATTGGGCTAGAATGAATTTAATTGGTCAAATAATCTCCTAAATTACTGCTATCGGCGAGATCTTGTTTTTCTCTTAGACTTCACATGAAAACAAAGGGGAAGAATGGGATTAACAGGAGTTGTGGAGGTTAATGGGACATATCCTGCTACATGATGTTAGAGCTATTTAAAGTTAAAAGAATATTTAATTAAAAACAGCTAACTCCATAAACCGGTGCTTAAACAATTAACTCAGTGGCCTAATCAGAGGCTAATGGAATGGCATTCTGATGTAGCCCGTAAGTATTGTTTTAGAAACGTAGAAACATAGAAAATACGTGCAGGAGGAGGCCATTCGGCCCTTCGAGCCAGCACCGCTATTCATTGTGATCATGGCTGATCGCCCGCTGTCAATAACCCGTGCCTGCCTTCTCCCCATATCCCCTGACTCCACTAGCCCCTAGAGCTCTTTCCAACTCTCTCTTAAATCCATCCAGTGATTTGGCCTCCACTGCCCTCTGTGGCAGGGAATTCCATAAATTCACAACTCTCTGGGTGAAAAAGTTTTTTCTCAGCTCAGTCTTAAATGACCTCCCCTTTATTCTAAGACTGTGGCCCCTGGTTCTGGACTCACCCAACATTGGGAACATTTTTCCTGCATCTAGCTTGCCCAGTCCTTTTATAATTTTATATGTTTCTATAAGATCCCCCTCATCCTTCTAAACTCTAGTGAATACAAGCCGAGTCTTTTCAATCTTTCCTCGTATGACAGTCCCGCCATTCCAGGGATTTCCCTGACATCCCTGACATTTCAGTCAGATTATACTCTGCATGAGTGCAATTGAGCTGTACACAAATACAACAGGTAGTGAGTGCAAAGAGGAAAGTACCAGAGTGCAGAATATAGTGTTACACGCTCACAGAAAGCGCAGATTGAAAAAAAGTTCAAGGGCCCAAGAAGGTAGGTTGGGAGATCGGGACTACATCCTTAGTTTGTGAAGGGATCATTCAGTTGTCTGATAACAGCAGGAAATAACCTGTTCTTGAAACTGGTGGTATGTGGGTGCCACGGTTTAAGAATAAGGGGTAAGCCATTTAGAACGGAGACGAGGAAACACTTTTTTAGAACGGAGATGAGGAAACACTTTTTCTCACAGAGAGTTGTGAGTCTGTGGAATTCTCTGCCGCAGAGGGCGGTGGAGGCCGGTTCTCTGGATGCTTTCAAGAGAGAGCTCTTAACGATAGTGGAGTCAGGGGATATGGGGAGAAGGCAGGAACGGGGTACTGATTGTGGACGATCAGCCATGATCACATTGAATGGCGGTGCTGGCTCGAAGGGATGAATGGCCTACTCCTGCACCTATTGTCCATTGCGGTTTCCTGCACCTTTTGTCTATTGTGTTGACATTGACAATTGGCAAACCAATGCCAAGGACAGGAAACTCTGGCGAACCTTCATCCAAGAAGGAACAGCGAACCTTCGAAGCCAAGAGATGCGCAGAATTAGAAGAAAAGAGAAGAAAACAGAAAGAGAGGCAGCAACAACCAAAGCCCGATCTGCCGTCTGGAATTACCTGTCCTGAATGCCAAAGAACTTGCAAAGCCAGGATTGGACTCATAAGCCACCTGAGTGTCCATAAAAACAGAATGTAGACTATCATCCTTGACCTTGAGGGATCGCCACGACGACGATTGTGGTTTCAAGCTTTTGCATCTTCTGCCCAAAGGGAGAAGCATGGATGACTAGGGTCTAAGCGTTTAGTCTAGGGATACAGCGAGGAAACAGGCCCTTCAGCGCACGGAATCCGTGTTGACCAGCGATCCCCGCACTGTCCTTCGCACAATAGGGACAATTTATCATCATACCAACCTAATTAGCCTGCAAACCTGTATGTCTTTGGAGCGTGGCAGCATCCCGGAGAAAACCCACGCAGGTCACGGGGAGAACGTACAAACTCCATACACACAAGCACCCATAGTCAGGATCGGGGCGGGAGATTGCAACCTTCACGTGGTCCGCCCTGTTTTGACTAATGCAATCAACTCGACGTGCACAAACGGAAGATCAAATAGAACAAGTTGTCCTAGAACTTTATGCTGTGCACGCCACACGACAGAAGAAGTAGTAGTCAGGATCGAACCCATGTCTGGCGCTGTAGGGCAGTAGCTCTACCACTGTGCTACCATGCTGCCCATAATCAAGCGGTCCTTGATTTTGTTGGCTGCTTGCTCGAGGCAGCTTGATGAAGTGTAGATGGAATCGATGGGGAGGAGCAGGGAAAGAGTTGGCTAGTCTCATGTACTATGTGTGCTGCATCCACAACTCTGTAAGTTCTAGCTGTCTTGAGCAGAGCTGATGCCAAACCGAGCAGTGATGCATCCCAATAGTTTGGTTGTTGCGGTGCATGAAGTTTGTGTTATAGGAGCAGAATTAGGCCATTTGGCCCATCCACCATTCAGTCATTCAACCCCATTCTCCTGCCCCCTCCCCATAACCCCTGACACCGTTACTAACCAAGAATCTGGCATTCTTTGCCTTAAAAATACCCAGTCTTGGCTTCCACAGCCATCTGTGGCAATGAATTTCACAGATTCACCACCCTCTGACTAAATACATTCTTCCAAGGTAGACCAAAATGCTGGATAAACTCAGCGGGTGAGGCAGCATCTATGGAGCGAAGGAATAGGTGATGCTTGGGGTCGAGACCCTTCTTCAGGCTGACCCGAAACGTCACCTATTCTCGATCCAAAACGTCACCTATTCCTTTGCTCCATAGATGCTGCCTCACCCGCTGAGTTTCTCCAGCATTTTGGTCTACCTTCGATTTTTCCAGCATCTGCAGTTCTTTCTTAAACAAAAAATAAATTCTTCCACATCACTTTTCTAAAGGTTCATCCTTTTATTCTGAGGCTATGGCCTGTGGTGCTAGACTGTAGCATGAAAACATTCTCTCCACATCCACTCTATCCTGGCCTTTGGTAAGAGTCTTTGAAGAGAGGACAATTCTCCTCGACCAAAGGTCGACTGTGGAAGTTGAGGGCTTGGTGTTGCATCCAGACAGCTGTTGTAGTAGGAGTCCCAGGGCAGTCCCACTTGGGCGCCATTTGCGCCGCATTTACGCGTCATGTAGAAAATTGGTCCATGCGTGGGGGGCACGTGGGTAGCACGTGGTGAGGCGTGGAATCACATGTAGTGGCGCGATATCGCGCGGCGCTCCAGGATTTCGTAGTGTACCGAAATCCTCGCACGCCACCTGCGTGAGGTATCGCGTACACACGCTGACGCATTGGCATTGCACGCTGTATCGCGTGGTGACGCATGGTTACGTCGCCGTGCATCAACGTCCGTAAACATGCGCCGCCGCGCGCCGCCCATACGCAGTCGGCCCGCCTTTTACACGTCATGTAACATCTAACCTCGTCCACACAGACCTCTTCCTGGGTTTCTTGCTAGCCTTTCTTGTTGTACTCCTGCCTGGCTGATCTGTAAGTATGAGGGCTGCTGCTAACAGACGTCTCTGTTATTGCTGTAGCAATAAAATCTGTAGCTCTTCCATGTTGGTCGTGATGCAGAATAGGGAAGCAGGGTGTTCTAATGACGTCACGCGCACCAGACAGCTGTGCTGACGCGTGATAGAAACATAGAAACATAGTAAATAGGTGCAGGAGTAGGCCATTCGGCCCTTCGAGCCTGCACCGCCATTCAATAGGATCATGGCTGATCATCCAACTCAGTATCCTGTACCTGCCTTCTCTCCATACCCCCCTGATCCCTTTAGCCACAAGGGCCACATCTAACTCCCTCTTAAATATAGCCAATGAACTGGCCTCAACTACCTTCTGTGGGAGAGAATTCCACAGATTCACCACTCTCTGTGTGAAAAGTGATTTTCTCATCTCGGTCCTAAAAGACTTCCCCCTTATCCTTAAAGTGTGACCCCTTGTTCTGGATTTCCCCAACATCGGGAACAATCTTCCTGCATCTAGTCTGTCCAACCCCTTAAGAATTTTGTAAGTCTCTATAAGATCCCCCCTCAATCTTCTAAATTCCAGCGAGTACAAGCTGAGTCGATCCAGTCTTTCTTCATATGGAAGTCCTGCCATCCCAGGAATCAGTCTGGTGAACCCTCTCTGTACTCCCTCTATGGCAAGAATGTCTTTCCTCAGATTAGGAGACCAAAACTGTACGCAATACTCCAGGTGTGGCCTCACCAAGACCCTGTACAACTGCAGTAGAACCTCCCTGCTCTTGTACTCAAATCCTTTTGCTATGAATGCCAACATACCATTCGCTTTCTTCACTGCCTGCTGCACCTGCATGCCTACTTTCAATGACTGGTGTACCATGACACCCAGGTCTCGTTGCATCTCCCCTTTTCCTAATCGGCCACAATTCAGATAATATGATGCGTGATGACGCGTAATTTGGGCGCAACAGTCGCTCGTCAGTCACTACCGGCCTGTCGCGTAAATGACAGGCCCTTAAAGCATTGATTGTAAGACCAACAGAAGCGGCTAAGACAATGCACACATTTGCATTTCAAGAGAACCAAATGCTTTGATTCATGCTACTGTAGATGGTGCACCAGGCTGCACTGGGAAGGGGCAGCAGTCACATTCCTGTTATGTTTAATCCTTGCCGCCAACATTATTCATCTCTCACAAATTCAAAACATCATGAAAGTGTTGAAATTACTTTCAGATTTTAAATGCAAATGTGGCTTTAAAGTTCAATTTCCTTCTAATTTTCTATTACCCAACACACACACACTCTCTCTCCCTTTTTCTCTCTCTCCCCCTCTCCCTCTCCATCTGTTTGTCTGTCTCTGTCTGCCTCTGCCTCTGCCTCTGTCTCTGCCCCTCTCTCTCTCTCCCCCTCCCTCTCTCCCCCTTTCTGTTCCACTCTCACTCCCAATCTGCCTGTCTCTTTCTGTCTGTCTGTCTCTCTCTCTCCCTCCCTCTACCCCTCTCTCCATCTGCCAGTAAGTCTCTCTCTCTCTCTGCCTCTATGCATCTCTCTCTGCCTCTCCCTCTCTCTCTCTCCCCCCTCTCTTTATCCCTTTTCTTCCACATCTCTTTTCGAAAGGATCATCCTTTTATTCTGAGGCTATGGCCTCTGGTGCTAGACTGTAGCATGAAAACATCCTCTCCACATCCACTCTATCCTGGCCTTTGGGTAAGGGTCATTGAAGAGAGGACAATTCTTCTTGACCAAAGGTCGACTGTGGAAGTTGAAGGCTTGGTGTTCCATCCAGACAGCTACCTCTCTCCCCCTCTCCCTCTCTATCTGCCAGTCTCTCTGTCTGTCTATCTCTCTCTGTCTCTGTCTGTCTGTCTCTCTCTGCCTCTCCCTCTCTCGCTTTCTCTCTGTCCCTCTCTCTCTCTTTCTCTCTCTCTCGCTGTCTCCCTGTAACTTCCACAGTTCTCTAGCAATTCACCCCATCATCTGTCCATCTTTCCCACATGAACACAGAATAAATTAAATCAGGAGAGAGGAGGTATCACATTTCAAAATGCCATAGAAAGCATGTTATCTATTCACTACAGCTTGGTTTGAGAACAGCTCCATCCAAGACTGCAAGAAATTGCAGAGAATTGTGGCCACAGCCCATACCAGCACACAAACCAACCTCTCTTCCGTTGACTCCATACACATCTCACACTGCCTTGGCCAGGCCACCAGCATCATCAGCATAAAAAGCTTTTTAATCGCGCGCTATCCATTCAGCGGAAAGCCAAGTGAGGTAATGGTAGGTCAGGAATGCTCTCTGGTTGGTGAGAGGATAGATCAGATGGCTGATAACAGCTGGGAAGAAAGTGGGAGGTGTGCATTTTCACACTTCTGTACGCCTTGCCAGATGGGAGCGGGGAGGAGAGGGAGTAACCGGGGTGAGACTGGCCTTGATGATGCTGCTGGCCTTGCCGAGGCAGCGTGAAGTGCAGATGGAGTCAATGGAAGGGAGGTTGGTTTGTGTGATGGTCTGGGCTGTGTCCACAATTCCCTCCAATTTCCTGCGGTCTTGGATGGAGCTGAGGCAGTGATACAGGCTCACTTACCAGGGTCGTGAAATTATTCTCCAGACACAAGAACTGAACACTGTATGTTGGCAACAGCACTGTACATTGTCTCTCGAGGTGAATATCAGATGAAATACAATGCACTGCGAATTCCATAGAGCACAGATCTATGAGTATAGACGTTGGGAGGTCATGTTGCACTTGTATAAGACGTTGGTGAGGCCACACTTAGAGTATTGTGTTCAGTTCTGGGTACCGTGTTTTAGGAAAGATATTGTCAAGCTTAAAAGGGTTCAGAGAAGATTTACAAGGAAGTTGCCAGGACTAGGCCCGAGCTATGGGAAGAGGTTGAGTTGGCTGTGTCTCTATTCCTTGGAGCACAAGAGGATGAGGGATAATCTTATAGAGGTGTATCAAATCACGAAGGGTCGAATGGCCTACTCCTGCACCTACTGTCTGTTGTCTATTGTCTATTGAATAGATCGGGTAGATGCACAGTATCTCTTTCCCAGAGTGGGGGAATCGAGGAGCAGAGGACATAGGTTCAAGGTGAAGGGAAAAGATTTAATAGGAATCTGAAGGGTAACCTTTGCACACTAAGGGTGGTGGGTGTATGGAACAAGCTGGCAGAGGAGGTAGTTCAGGCTGGAACTACCGCTAAATTTTAAGGAACAGTTGGACAGGTACATGGACGGGACAAGTTTGGAGGGATATGGACCAAGCATAGGCAGGTGGGACTAATGTAGCTGGGACATTGTTGGCCGGTGTGGGCAAGTTGGGCCGAAGGGCCTGTTTCCACACTGTATCACTCTGTGACTAGTGTAGATGGGGCATGTTGGCCAGGGTGGGCAAGTTGGGCCTAAGGGCCTGTTTCCACGCTGTATCGCTCTGTGACTAGTGTAGATGGTCTTGTTGGTCAGGGCTTGTTGGTCAGGGTGGGCAAGTTGGGCTGAAGGGCCTGTTTCCACACTGTGACTAGTGTAGATGGGGCATGTTGGCCAGGGTGGGCAAGTTGGGCCTAAGGGCCTGTTTCCACACTGTGTGATTCCATGAGGCTATGTCCCACACCCAAGGTGAACCCGCAGTCATGGAGCTATAGTCTACTGTTTACTGGGCCCAGTAACATAATATCGCCAATAAAATAAATTTATTACTAAATCACAACCCATGATTGAAAATGCACTTTATATAATTAACACTCCATTTATGGTTAATATATGTAAAAAAACCTACTGCGTTAGTCCATCTTGATGCTGAGCAGAGGATAATTTATTCTCATCATGGATTACATCCAAGCTTCATATTTCTCCATCTGCCACCTCCTCCTCTGCTGAAGCATCGACTAAGGCTGGAATGAACGGTGACCTGCAAAACAGACACACAGGCACATCACCCGAGGTGTCAGCTGTGGCTTAGCGGGCCGCATTCTCACCTCTAAAGCAGAAGGTCGTGGGTTCAAGTCCTGTGCCAGGAAATTGGGCGCACAAATGGTGGTCCGAGTGCAGTTTAGTGAGCGTGGTTCGGAGGATGTTTGCGTCCATCATCAGGTTGATGATGGACACAAAATGCTGGAGTCATAAGATCAGAGGTGATAGGAGTAGAATGAGGCCATTCAGCCCATCAAGTCTACTCCACGATTCAAACATGATCTACCTCTCCCTCCTAACCCCATTCTCCTGCCTTCCCCCCCTAACCCCATGCACATTGCGTAGGAAGGAACTGCAGATGCTGGTTTAAACCGAAGATAGACACAAAATGCTGGAGTAACACAGAGGGACACCTGTAATAATTGAAGCAGTACAAAAGAGTACAACCTAACAGTATGAACATTGAATTCTCCAATCTTAGATCTAACAACCTCTAACAACCTCCCTCCCTTTCTCCTTTCCCATGCCCCCCACCCCATCTGGGCCCGCACCTAATTCTCTCCCATCCACCCCCTATATTCCTTCCTCTCACTTCATCAATTTGCTGGAGTAATTCAGAACATATGGGTAATGTTTTGGGTTGAGACCCTGCGTCCCGACCTGAAACGTCACCCATTCCGTCACTCCAGAGATGCTGCTTGTCCCGCTGAGTTACTCCAGCATTTTGTGTCTGCCGTCAGAGGTAAACCGTCATCTGCAGTTCCTTCCTACACATTTAGACTCAGGTTCGTGTTTCTGGTCTTTTAACACGTTTTTTTGATGGAGGGGGGGGGGGGGGGGGCGGGAAGTTTCCCTGATGCGCTTCGTAAAATTTATCTTTCAACCAAAATAATTAAAGCCAATTAACCGGTCTGAACATTGTCACATTGCCGTACTTTCTATTTTGTACTCAAGTCAAGAGAGGTTATTGTCATGTGTCCCAGATAGGACAATGAAATTCTTGCTTGCTGCAGCACAACAGGGTATAGTAGGCATAAACACAGAACAGGTCGGAGTGTCTATATAGCATAGACCATATATATACACATAAATAAACAGATAAAGTGCAATAGCAGTTATAGTTCAGAGTTCAAACAATAGCGAGTTTAATAGCCTGATGGCTGTGGGGAAGCAGCTATTCCTGATCCTGGATGTTGCAGATTTCAGGCTCCTGTACCTTCTACCTGATGGCAGCGGAGAGATGAGTGTGTGGCCAGGATGTTGTGGGTCCTTGATGATGTTGGCCGCATTTTTAAGGCAGCGACTGCGATAGATCCCTTCGATGGTGGGGAGGTCAGAGTCGATGATGGACTGGGCAGTGGTCACAACTTTCTGCATTCTTTTCCGCTCCTGGACGCTCGAGTTGCCGAACCTAGCCACGATGCAACCGGTCAGCAAGCTCTCTACTGTGCACCTGAAGAAGTTCGAGAGAGTCCTCTTTGACAAACCGACTCTCCGTAATCTTCTCAGGAAGTAGAGGCGCTGATGTGCTTTCTTTATTATTGCATCAGTGTAATCAGTGTAGGATATATAATGGCAGTCCTGTCAGAGGAGCTGTTTAAGAAGGAACTGCAGATGCTGGAAAATCGAAGGTAGACAAAAGTGCTGGAGAAACTCAGCGGGTGCAGCAGCATCTATGGAGCGAAGGAAATAGGCAACATTTCGGGCCGAAACGTTGCCTATTTCCTTCGCTCCATAGATGTTGCTGCACCCGCTGAGTTTCTCCAGCACTTTTGTCTACTGTCAGAGGAGCTGTCTATCAAGTTGGACGCAAAACAAATAATTAGTATCCGTTAGCTCTCTCGGGTTGATGGAACAGAACACATGGTGTTGCTTGGAGGAATAATTATCAGTGCTCTGGCCGATATCTAGTCATCACTGCGACATTTTCTGCTTCCTAGTGTATGGTGGTTTTTGGGAGCTTGCTAAGCGCAAATCAGCAATTCTGTTTTCAACACAACATCTCAATCAGATCACCCCTCATTCTCCTAAACCTCATTGAGTATATGCCTCACCCGCTTCATCTCTCCCCTTACGTTAGTAAACGCACTTAGGTTTTATTTAAGAAGGAACTGCAGATGCTGGAAAAATCGAAGGTAGATAAAAATGCTGGAGAAACTCAGCGGGTGAGGCAGCATCTATGGAGCGAAGGATTCCCTTCGCTCCATAGATGCTGCCTCACCTGCTGAGTTTCTCCAGCATTTTTATCTACCTTAGGTTTTATTTCATCTTCTTTAGTCCCAAAGTCAGATTTGTCACTTTAAGTTTGGTTTAGTTTAGAGATACAGCGCGGAAACAGGCCCTTCGGCCCACCGAGTCCAGCAGCGACCAGCGATCCCCGCATACCACCGCTGCCCTACACACACACACTGAGGACAATTTTTACATTTATACCAAGCAAATTAACCTGCAAACCCGCACGTCTTTGGAGATGTCGGAGAAAACCCACGCGTGTCACGGGGAGAAGGTACAAACTCCGCACAGACAAGCGCCCGTAGTCAGGATTGAACCCGGGTCTCTGGCGCTGCGAGGCAGCAACTCTCCCACTGTGCCTCCTCTCATCCTAATAGCCCTGTCCCACTGTATGAGTTCATTCAAGAGCTACTCCCGAGTTTAAAAAAAAAAATCAAACTCGTGGTAAGCACGGAGAATGAACGTAGCGGGTACTTCGGAGCTCGGGGACGTCTCTTAGCGGCTCATAACGCTAACGACAGGAACTCGGGAAACGCGGTAAGCATGGGAAGACTCGTGAAGATTTTTCAACATGTTGAAAAATGTCCACGAGAGCCCCGAGTACCTGCGAGCGGCCATTACCGTAAATCTCCAAGTTCGAATCAGGGCAAACTCGGGAGAGCTCTTGGAATGAGCTCGTACAGTGGGACAGGGGTTTAAGAATGTTTGAATGCCAGTCCTTTTCCAAGGCAAGTGTTCCTCCCGTGTGTGTGGAAGCAAAATGAACTTGCATTTCTCCGGTTATAATATCACAAAAGCAGCACAAATTTGCATCTGTCATTGTGTATCACCAGTTTTCTCTCTCTGAGGCACTGGAAGATAATCATTTAATTGACCAAAGGTATTTCAATAAAGAAAAGAAAAGCTTATACTGAGATATTTCCTTCTGGCCATTCCTTCTTCTCCCCCTTTCCATCGGGCAGAAAACACATGAATCTTGAAAGCATGCACCAACCAGACTCAGGAAGAACATGCAAAAAGGCTTTTCACTGTACCTCAACCGCAGGAACAACGTCCTATACTGTATTCCACTTGGGTGCCTTACAACCTAACAGTATGAACATTGAACTCCCCAATTTTAGATAACCTCTAATAAATTCCTCGTATGTTGCAAAACATACTTGGCTAATATTATTAGTATGATTATTATGATTATGACAATCTCCCTCCCTTTCTACTTTCTCGTGCACTTCCACCTGGATCCGCACCTAATTCTCTCCCACTCTCCCCCTCTATTCATTCCTCTGGCTTCACAATTTGCAACTCTACAACCTGTCTGCCTCACCCCTCTGCTCCAGCATTTTGCATCTACCTTGGATTTAAACATATGGCGACTATCATATGTTGATAGATTGGAGCGGCTGGGTTTCTATACTCTGGAGTTTAGAAGGATGCGAGGTTATCTTATTGAACCATATAAGATTATTATGGGTTTGGACACACTAGAGGCAGGAAATATGTTCCCAATGTTGGGGGAGTCCAGAACCAGGGACCATAATTTAAGAATAAGTGGTAAGCCATTTAGAACGGAGATGAGGAAAAACGTTTTCACACAGAGGGTTGTGAGTGTGTGAAATTCTCTGCCTCAGAGGGCGGTGGAGGCCGGTTTTCTGGATGGTTTCAAGAGAGAGTTAGATAGAGCTCTTAGGGATAGTGGAGTTAAGTGATATGGAGAGAAAGCAGGAACGGGGTACTGGTTGTGGATGATCAGCCATGATCACATTGAATGGTGGTGCTGGCATGAAGGGCCGAATGGCCTACTCCTGCACCTATTGTCTATTGTCTATTGCTTTAATCTCCAGCCTTTGTTCCAACCATTTGCCTGTCAACAACCCCCCCTCGCCTCTGTCCATCTATTACCTACTACGCTTTGTCCAACCTCTCCTCTCTTCCAGCTTTCCTCCCCCCCTACTCTCCCCACCCACCACCGACAATGACACCGAGGAAGGTTCCCGACCCGAAAATTCGCCCGTCTATGTTTTCCAGAGATGCTGTTTGACCTGCGGTGTTGCTCCAACACTTGGTGTCCTTTGTAGAAATAAAGAACTGCAGATGCGGGTTCATGCACAAAAGGACTCAAAGTGCCAGAGCAACGCAATAATCAGGCAGCATCGCTGGAGATCGTGGATTGGTGACGTTTCGGGTCGAGGCCCTTCTTCGGATTCTCCTTTTTTTGCACCTTGGTACACATGACAATAGTAAACCTAAACCTAAACCATATTGAAGAGGCAATCACCAATGGCACATCTTTAACACTGGTCCTCAAGAATATACAACGAGGTTGGAATCAGGGTCATAGAAAAGTGGTCTCTGCTACTGCACCACGGCGGCAGGTTGGAGCAGCGGTAGAGTTGCTGCCTTAAGGCCCTGTCCCACATTGCGAGTTGACACAAGATCTCTCCCGAGTTTAAAACTAAATCAAACTCGTGGTAAGTACGTAGAATGTGCGTAGCAGGTACGTCGGAGCTTGTGGATGTCTCGTGGCGGCTCGTAGCGCTAACGGCAGGTACTCGGGAAACGCGGAAACTCGTGACGTTTTTTCAACAGTGTGAAAAATTTACAGGAGTAAAAACATACTCGTGATGAAGTCACACGAGTTTGATTTTTTTTTTAAAAACTCGGGAGAGCTCTTGGGTAACCTCGCATCGTGGGACAGGGGTTTAACAGCGCCAGAGACCCTGGTTCGATCCTGCCCACGGGTGCTGTCTGTACGGAGTTTGTACGTAACCCCCATGAACTGCGAGGGTTTTCTCCGGGTGCTCAGCTTTCCTCCAAAGGCGTGCAGGTTTGCAGGTCAACGGGCTTCGGTAAAATTGTAACTTGTCCCTAGTGTGTGCGGGACAGTGCGAGTGTGCGGGATGATCGATGGTTGGCGCAGACACGCACCCGCGCTGTACAGCTAAAGTCTAAAGCAGGACTACCAAGGCAGGAAGGTGACTGCTGTGCAGATTGTAGTCTGGTCATATTTCATCTACACTGCACGAATCAGCTGTGTAATACAAACATGAGCATTGAGCGCACACAAGACGATGCCTGTTGTGAAAGGCTTGGACATGGATTTCAGCATCAGTGGCATGTAATTTATATTACCTACTAGTGACAGCCACGTTATCCTGATTCCTTGGGTAATTTCAAAGCTGCTATATTACACAACTTCGGCTTAGAGTAGAGATATCATACTGCCGCAACGCCTGGCACTTACAGAGTGACTCCCTCTGACTGGGAGCATTATTGACTCATTAAAGAAAATGTACAGTAAGTTTTCCACTATTGAGAGCCGCTGTTTCCCGCGGAGATAGCACCTCTGTACTCTGACACTAATCAGGGACGATAATTGGCAGAAGAACCAGGAGTATATCAAGAAAAAAAATCTTAATCGAGCAATTTATTAACTTGTGGCTTGGCTGAAAGGATTGAGAAGAAAGATTCAAGAGTGGCTTTGTAAAATGAATTGGGCAGGGGGGGGGGGGGGGGGGGGGGGGGGGGGGGGGGGGGGGGGGGGGGGGAGGATTAGTTCACTCTGAAAGTTGTGCTATGAGGGCAGTATGGTTGGACTAAAACCCCTGTCCCACGGTACGAGTTCATTCCAAGAGCTCTCCCGAGTTTGCCCTGATTCGAACTCGGAGATTTACGGTAATGGCCACTCGTCGGTACTCGGGGCTCTCGTGGACATTTTTCATCATGTTGAAAAATCTTCACGAGTCTTCCCGTGTTTTCCTGCTGTTAGCGAGTCTTCCCGAGTACCTGCCGTTAGCGCTAAGAGACGTCCCCGAGCTCCGACGTACCCGCTGCGTTCATTCACCGTGCTTACCACGAGTTTGATTATTTTTTAACTCGGGAGAGCTCTTGGAATGAACTCGCACCGTGGGTCAGAGCTATTAGGCTGACATGGTGACTCAGCGGTGGAGTTGCTGCCTTACAAACCCACAAGGTCACACGTTCTCCCTGTGACCTTGTGGGTTTTCTCCAGGTGCTCTGGTTTCCTCCCACATTCTGAAGACATGCAGTCTGAAGAAGGGTCCCTACCCGAAACGTCACCCACACGTCACCTTCTCTCCAGAGATGCTGCTTGTCCTGCTGAGTTAAGCCCCTGTCCCACTTAGGAGATCTAAACAGCAACCTCTGGTGACCTTGCCCGCCACCCAAAAAAAAATCAAAGTGGAGGTGACCTGCAACCTCCTACCACCTCCTACGCATGTGTTGAAAACCTTCCTCGACTATGAGGAAAACTGGTTTCGACTAGACCTGCGACTAAAAAATTATCGATTTTTAAAACGATAACCTATTTTTAGTCGAGGCCGGTTTTCATCATGATGAAAAAATAGCAGCAACCTAGATGAAGCCTCGACCACGCGGAAACCACTTTCGACCATTAGGGAGAGTGACCAAAACCTCCAGTGACCTCATGGAAACCTTGGGTGGCAGGCAAGGTCACCAGAGGTTGCTGTTTAGGTCCCCTAAGTGGGACAGGGGCTTAACTCCAGCTTTTTGTGTCTATTTTCAGATTAAACCAGCATCTGCAGTTCCTTCTTACACACTACTTTAGACTGACCATTCTTTAGAAGACACAGTGTAGGAGTAGGGTACACAAAATGCTGGAGAAACTCAGCGGGTGCAGCGGCATCTATGGAGCGAAGGTGATAGGTAACGTTTCTGGCCGAAACCCTTCTTCAGACAAAAGCTCCATAGATCCTTCGCCTTTTCCTTTGCTCCATAAATGCAGAGTTTCTCCTGCATTTTGTGTACCCTCGATTTTCCAGCATCTGCAGTTCATTCTTGAACACAGTGTAGGAGAACCTCAGCAGGTCTCAGGAGGTGGATACATGATGTTTCCGGTTGGGATTCTTCTTAATTTCTGAGCTGATCAAGGGTCATGCAGAAACAAGGAACTGCAGATGCTGGTTTACAAAAAAGACACCAAGTGCAGGAGTAACTCAATGGTGCAGGCAGTATATCAGGAGAACATGAGTAGGAAACGTTTTGGGATGGGACCCCAAGGTCTTCTCAAGAAGGGTCAGTCTGAAGAAGGGTCCCGACCCGAAACGTCACCGATCCATGTTCTCCAGAGGCGCTGCCAGACCTGTTGAGTTACTCCAGCACTTTGTGTCTTTTTGTGGCAAACCAGCACCTGCAGTTCCACGGGTCTCATATTTATCCAATTTTATTTTGAGGCAGCTTTCAGGGAGGACATGCACAATTATTCTCTGTGTTAATAAACCTCCTGTGTAAGAGGAACTGCAGATGCTGGTTTAAACTGAAGATAGGCACAAAAAGCTGGAATACTCAGCGGGACAGGCAGTCTGAAGAAGGGTCTCGACCGGAAACTCACTCATTCCTTCTCTCCAGAGATGCTGCCTGTCCCGCTGAGTTACTCCAGCGTTTTGTGTCTACCTTTAATAAAAGAGGAGGAAGTAGGTAACAATAATAACAAGTCAGTTTGTTTAACTGCAGTGGTGGACAGATTAATTATCATTTAGAAAAGCACAGATTAATCAAGGGCACGAGGCACGCATTTGATAAGGGAATCTTGCATCCGCCTAACACTGTTGGTTACCAACAGGGCATCAAGGAATCATCTACCACAACCGGTGAGCAGCGCTGATCTACAATCTACCTCTTTGGTGACCTTCAGACTATCCTTGATCGGGCTTTGTTGGCTTTACCTTGCACTGAACGTCATCCCCTTGTCATGTATCTGTACACTGTAAATGGATCGATTGTAATCAATAATTCATGTATTGTGTTTCTATGAACTGGTGAGCAGGCAACATAAAGCTTTCGCTGTACCTCAGTAAACGAGATTATAAACTATACTGAAGCCAGTGTGTTTATTATTATCCACTCAAATTTCTAGAAAGGCTTTAGACGCGGTTCTGCATAGAAGGCTGGTGATTATGTTAAAGAATAGAAATGACAAGCCACATGGGATGCTCACCTTCATTAGACCAGGGACTAAAGTATAGGATAGAGAGATAGTCATAGAGTGATACAGTGTGGAATCAGGCCCTTCGGCACAACTTGCCCACACCATCTACACTAGTCCCACCGGCCAGCATTTGGTCCATATCCCTCCAAACCCGTCCTATCCATGTACCTCTCTAACTGCTTCTTAAATGTTGGGATTGAGACTACCTCCTCTGCCAGCTTGTTCCATACATCCACCACCCTTTGTGTGAAAAAGTTACCCTTCAGATTCCAATTAAATATTTTCCCCTTCACCTTAAACCTATGTCCTCTGGTCTTCGATTTGCCTACTCTGGGCAAGAGACTCTGTGTATCTACCAGATCTATTCCTCTCATGATCTTATACATTATAAGAACACCCCTCATCCTCCTGCAGTCCAAGGAGTTCCAACCTACTCAACATCTGCCTATAGCTCAGGCCCTCTAGTCCTGGAAACATCTTCGCAAATCTTCTCTGTACCCCTTCCAGCTTGACAACATATTTCCTATAACACGGTGCCCAGAACTGAACACAATACTCTAAATGTGGCCTCACCAACCTCATACAACTGCATCATGACCTCCCAACTTTTATTCTCTTGACACAACTATATAAAACATTGGGTTAAACCACAGTTAGAACATTGAACAATACAGTAAAGGACCGAGCTCATTTGCCCATAATGTTTGTGTGGAACATGATGCCAAGGTAAGCTCATCTCCAGTGACTGCATATGATCTATATCCCTCTATTCCCCGCATACCTATGTGCCTATCTAAAAGCCTCCTAAACACCACTATCATATCTGCCCCCACCAATACCCCTGGCAATGCATTTCAGGCACCCATCGCCCACTGTGTTAAAAAAAACATTATGTCCCACACATCTCCTTTAAACTTTGTAGGACCTGCAGATGCTGGGTCTACACTGCAGAGAGATGCAAAATGCTGGAAACCCACGCGGCCACAGGGAGAACGTGCAAACTCCACACCGAGAGCACCCGAGGTCAGGATCTCTGGAGCTGTGAGGCAGCAGTTCTACCAGCTGTGCCACCAAAATTCTATGAGACTATGACTCCATGCAAGACTAACAAAGGCAAAAACCCTCTCCACATGTTAACAGTAGTTGGCTGCGGTCTTGAAGTAATGTGATGGGGCACTAATGATGATATTGGCTTTATTAATCAAATTTGCTTAAATGTTCCCCAACTGCTGTGATGAGATGTGAGCTTTTGATCATTGGCTGGTAGTCCAATCATCTGGATCTGTAGGCCAATAACATAAAGTATTCAGACTGAAGAAGGGTCTCGACCCGAAATGTCACCCATTCCTTTGCTCCATAGATGCTGCCTGTCCCGCTGAGTTACTCCGGCATTTTGTGTGTACATTCAGTTCAGTTCAGGTCAGTTTCAGTTCAGTTTAGTTTATTGTCATGTGTACCGAGGTACAGTGAAAAGCTTTTGTTTCGTGCTATCTGTAATGGCAATTTCTTAACTTTCCAATGTCCAACTTTCGATCGCCATTACTACTCGGGGATGTAGAAGAGATATAGCTTACGCACTCGCAGATAGTACACCCCTACACTGTCACAGTCAGCAGAAAGACAAGGAGTCTGAAGAAGGGAGTCAGTCCGAAACGTTGCCTATTTCCTTCGCTCCATAGATGCTGCCGCACCCGCTGAGTTTCTCCAGCACTTTTGTCCACCTTCAATTTTCCAGCATCTGCACTTCCTTCTCGAACAGCAGAGAGACAATATGTGATTACAATCGATCCATTAACAGTGTATAGATACATGATAAGAGGATAACGTTTAGTGCAATGTAAAGCCAGCAAAGGATAGTCAGAGGATCATCAAAGAGGGAGATAGTAGTTCAGCATTGCCTTCTGGTTGTGGTAGGATGTTTCTGTTGCCTCAGTTCCCATCGCTTCCTTAAGGGCCTGTCCCACTTGGGCGTCATTTGCACGTTATTTACGCGACATCATTTACACGTGATGCGCGCATTACCCCCGCATGGTGTGTGGTGATGCGCCCCAGGATTTCAGGATGTACAAAATCTTCCCGTGCCATCTGCATGACGTGCAAATGATGCCCAAGTGGGACAGGCTGGAGGCGTATGGAGTTGTGCGGGGCTGGTCCCGACATCGCGCGGGGCTCCAAAAAACTGACACTGTTCAAAAGTCCCGCGCGGCAACGGCTTGTTGGCCCGCAGCCGCATTGACGTCGTACGCAGCGTCTCGACATCGTACGCAGCGTCATGCCGCCGTACACAGCGTCTGGACGCCGTATGCAGCATCTTGACGGCGTACGCCTAGCGCGTGGCATTGCGCGATGACGTCACCGCCCGGCGTACAGTTGCGTGATGAAGTCACCGCCAGACGGCATGCGACGTCCAAATTCAGTCGGCCCGCCTCCTGCCCAGCTGATTGGTGAGTAAGATGTCGGGACCAGCCCCGCACAACGCCATACGCCTCCGCGGTTCGAAGTGGAACTAGCCCCGCGAGGCCGTGCGGCTCAAGTGACCACGTTTGGTCGCGCTCGCCGCATGCAGTCACATGCTGGTGGGACAGACCGTTTACTCTTTTACATTGCTTTGGGATTTACATCTGAGCGCATCCTTCCTACAGCCCCACTTTGATATGCAATTGAGCACAGCAGATTTTTTACATATATTAAATGCAAATGGAGTGCTAATTATTTAAAGTGCATTCTCAATCATACAAGCCATTACTTAGCAATAAATCGGTTTGCCCATGGGCATAGCCATTATAATCGGTAAGCACCATAGCAAATCTTACCATGGCAGGTGAGGGGGTACAGGCATTGTATTAAATAAATCTGAGGTTTAAAAGCTGGTTTTGAAAATGGCAACCGTGATTGCTTGAAAAATTCCCATCTCACTCACTTAGCATTTCGCCTCATTATTAGGATCTGTCTTGCTTTAGATGTCCTCCTGTCAAAATGAGGAGACTCTTAAACAGCGGGAACAAACTTGTATTTTAATATCGAGGAGAAGTTTTTTAAAAAAGATTTCATCTTTTGCCTGCAGTCATCAGTATTGACTGCTCTTCAGAAATATCTTGCATTAGGGCATCTCGCAGTAATTCACCGTTATGTCACAACTGTGGGTAATATTAATCATTAATGCTGTAGCCATGCCAAACTCCCATCTAACACACCATAATTTTTAAGCCTTCAATAAAATGTAAATGCAACGAAGCTTAACGTTGACATTGCTGGAAGCTCAGCTTCATAATTTATATATTTCCCCAGGGGTTAGGTGGCCAGTCTTCAATTATATTTGGTCAGCCAACAACTTGGTTCAGAAAGAGCGACGGAATTTCTATTATAATTCCCCCTTTTAAATTTACAAATTGTTGTTCTGGAGAGAAAATAAAAAAGTCCTTAGCATTCACGGAACGCCTTCAAGGCAATAGAGAGTTGAATTATTAGATTTTAGTCGGAATAGCTCCATTGCGGTGATAAAGGGGAAAAATCTGATAGGTCAGTAAATCCTTATCATGAGTTTTTATGTGTGATTAACTGAGAGATACTTCAGATCAGCCTTTTATTTTTTTCGTGTCAGTTTTCTCTCTTCTTCCACTGAAGATGTTTGTTCATTGAGAATACCAGGCTGTTTCTCTCAAACGTGTGTCTTATTCTGAAACAAATCTTGTGAATTCCTTCCTGAAACAAATCTTGTGAATAAAGCCAACATTTTCTGTCTTAAGAAAAAGGGCTCAAGTCAAGGGCTGTCCCACTGTACGAGCTAATTCAAGGGTTCTCCCGAGTTTCCCCTGATTCGAACTCTGAGAATTACGGTAATAGCCATCGTAGGTACTCGGGGGGGGGCTCTCGTGGACTCTCTCCGCACTGTTGAAAATACTTCACGAGCTTACCACGTTCCCCGAGTACCTGCCGTTAGCGTTACGAGCCGCTAAGAGACGTCCCGAGCTCCGACGTACCTGATACGTACATTCTACGTACTTATGGCCCTGCCTCACGGAGCGAGTCATCCCACGAGTGACCCCAAGTGAAAGAAAAAAAAAGACTCGTGGTTATGTACGAGATTTCAAGTTTATGATCAAGTGTTTAACCGAGTTCCCACGGGTATGTCATTGCTGCGATGTTCCAAGTTCCTCTCCCGAGTTACCAAGTTCCTCTCCCGTTACTCTTGAGCCAACCGTTAATGAAGGTAAGTGTGTGAGGGTGTCCAGGTGCCGGCCGCAGCCGCTGTTCTTTCACATCAGTTGCACATCAGATTGTTGGGAGACGGAGCTCAGGGTTCGCGTCCTGAGCTGCTTTGGTGCCCAGGCGTAGGTTGAGGTGGAGGTTGGTTGGGGGTGGGGGGTGACAGACAAGGCTCTTGGGTGCTGGGATCATTCTCTGCGGGATGGTCTTAGTGCGGGAGACATGTGTAGGAGAGGTGTGCTGACTGCAGGCAGACACTTTGGTAGTGATTGCCCACCAGTCTCAAAAGCCGCTGTGTCTCGCTCTCCCTATGATAGCAGGGGGCAATCAAGCAGCACAATAGCCCCCTCCCCCTCCACGCCAACACAAAGGGCAACGATCCCAAGGCTTTAGGGGCAGAAACAGCGGGCAGGCGACAATCACCCGCCATAACGCGAGAGAGATCATGTGCTATTGTAGGTCTCCTTTGCACGTCGGTGTTTCTGTATTTCTCCATCTCATTGTTGGCCCTGTCTGTCACCAACCCCACCCCCACCCCTCTGCTTCCCGGCCATGTGTGTGACCCCTTCCCTCCCCTCTCCAGCTCCCCGCCCATTGCACCGGGCGCGGGGGCTTCGCACTGTCTTCACGTCGGCGACGATCCCAAGGCTTTAGACGGAAGGCAGACGCAACAAGCTGGAGTAACAACGCGGGCCAGGTAACATCTCTGGAGAATGTGGATAGGTGATGTTTCGGATAAGGGCTCGTCTTCTGAAGAAGGATCTCGACCCGAAAAGTCACCTATTCCTTCTCTCCAGAGTTGCTGTCTGACCCGCTGAGTTACTCCAGCTTTTTTGTGTCTATCGTTGAATGGGTGACGTTTCGGGTCGAGACCCTGTTTCGGACTGAAAATAAAACTTGCCTCACGTGAAGCGGCTTGTAAATTAAAACATAAAATCAAGAAATGTTAAAGGTTGACTCATGTATGTGCTGCTATTCATTCACCTGGCCTATTGCTGTCCTCCCTCGTCCACCGTGACCGCTGGACAATTCACCGGGTGCAAACCTCCGCTGCATCCCGGGCGGAGGGCGATGATCACCGGACTGACCGGCAAGTAGAGGCAGCGGGTTGGCCAAACCCGGCTCCCCGCCACCGGGATAGACACCAACTACTGGAGTAAACTCAGCGGGATCTCTGAGAGTAGGGGTCTCGACCAGAAATCTCACCCGTCCCATCTCTCCAGAGATGCTGCCTGTCCCTTGGAGTTACTCCAGCATTGTGTGTGTCTATCTTCGATGTAAACCAGCATCTGCAGTTCCTTCCCAATCCCACACTCTCGGCCCCGGGGGGGTGGATGGACCATCACACGTGGACACATCCCACCCACCGCCCCAGACTTGCCCCTCCGGCAGGTCTTTAACCGCGTCCTAAAGCCGTTCATTGAGACAAAGTGACGAATACGAAGCCACGGGGCAGGCGCCTCAGTAATAAAGGACAAGTAGCAGATCATCGTAGAAAGGCCGAAGATAGACACAAAATGCTGGAGTAACTCGGCGGGACAAGCCGCATCTCTGGAGAGAAGGAATGGGTGGGGTTTCAGGTAAGTCTGAAGAAGGGTCTCGACTCCATTCTTCTCTCCATAGATGCTGCCTGGTCCGCTGAGTTACTCCAGCATTTTGTGTCTATCTTTGGTTCAGTCTTTACTCGATCGAATGAACAGATTATAAGAAAGTTCCCACGGTAGACTCACGAGTCACTAAGGTAAACGCACGGGGCCATTACGTTATTACTACGAGTTTAAATGTTTCCATTTTTAACTTGAACAGTTAGACTCGTGGAAAAAAATCAAACACGTTTGATTTTTTTCGCTGGTTAACAAGTTTCCCGAGTATCTGCCGTTAGCGCCACTAGTCGATAAGTTGCTCGTGCAAGTTCCGACGTTCCCGCTACGTGATCACCACGAGTGAAAACTCGGGGTCACTCGTGGGCAAACTCGCACCGTGAGACAGGGGTTTTACCACGAGTTTGTTTTTTTTTAAATTTGGGAAAGCTCTTGGGTAAACTCGTATAGCGGGACAGGCCCTTAACCCAGCAGGTCTCTGGAGAGCGTGGGTAGGTGACGTTTCAGCTCAGGACGTCTGAAGAAGGGTCCCAACCCGAAATGTCACTTGTCCATGTTCTCCAGAGATGCTGCCTGACCTGCTGAGTTGCTACTGCGCTTTGCGCCTTTTTGTGTAAGCCAGCACCTGCAGTTCCTTGATTCTATAAATGTTCTCCTTTGGTAATCACCACCAGCAGTCGCAATTCGTTGGCAAGAGTGCCCACAAGAGTGTTGCTTTAATTCTCCATCTTATTCCCAGTCATTCTCTGGTGTCTTACACTGTTCCAACAAAGCTCAGTGCAAGTTGTAGGAACAGCGTCTCATTTTATAACTGGTCGCACGTGAATTCTCAGAACTCAATGTTGAATTCAACAATTTCAGGTAATCAGACATTCTGGATCTGAATCTCGCATTTTCTGACTTCAGTGAGTGGGAAGGAACTGCAGATGCTTGTTTAAGCTGAAGATAGACACAAAATGTTAGAAAGCAATTTGAAAGACAAATAGTACATTACCCTTCATTGCAAGATGATTTGAGTACAAGAGTAAAGACATCTTACTGAAATTATAAGAGGATAGAAACAAGATGCTGGAGTAACTCAGCGGGACAGGCTGCATCTCTGGAGAGAAGGGATGGGTGACGTTTCGGGTCGAGACCGTCTGAAGAATGATCTCGAACTGAAACGTCGCCCATTCCTTCTCCTCAGACTTTAGTTATTTTTTCTCTCCTATTGTCAAATATTTCAGATTTTGTGGTGGGATAACACAGCATGGCGATTCAGTTTCTGAGAATTTAGGACCATCGGACCTGATGCATATATTTGACTCCCAACATTGGAGGTGGCAAATTATACTACAAATCACTAAATAAGTCTGGATTTAAAAAAAAAAAACCATACCTGTAAAAATGCACAAATCCAATTAAAAAATATGGATTATGGAAATGTCGGAGACCCTACACCTGGAAAGAATCAGATTTGTCTTAATGGACAAACAAGAACTTTTTGTTAGAATATGATCTTCATTCATCGATTATTTGAAACGGTAGATTGGTTTGGCACGGGAACCTAACTGAAACTTGAACTCAGGATTAGATGATGTTATACTTTATAATCTTGGAACCTATCTCCAATGATGTATTATTAGTAAATCATTCCATTCCTTTTTTTTTTAATCTTACATTTATGGTTTTTTTTTCTTTCTTTCTTACTTTCTATCTATATTTAAAAAAATTAGAAGCAGAATTAATTCACAATTGATAATATTAATAATGTATGATTGATATATATGAAATGTTTTTACCATAATATGTGTTTGCTTCTAATAAAAATATATTAAAAAAGAAAAATGCACAAATAGCTGTCTGTGTGGAGTTTGCACGTTCTCCCTGTGACCGGATGGGTTTTCTCCGGGTGCAGACACAAAAGGCATGAGTAACTCAGCGGGTCAGGCAGCATCTCTGGAGAGAAGGAGTAGGTGACGTTTTGGGTCAAGACCCGTCTTGAGACTGAGAGTCAGGGGGAGAGGGGAACGAGAGATATCGGCAGTACTTAGGAGAAATGAATGGAAGATATGTAAAAGCAACGATCAAGGAAGTGTAGGGCACACAATGGTCTATTGTTGGCTGTGGAACAGATGATAACGAGTAAACAGACAAGAGGAACTCAACAGAACAACAGTAAAGCTAGTAGGATGACTAGGGTGCGGTGGGATGGAGAGAGGGGGGGATGCGTGGGTTGCCTGAAGTTAGAGAAATCATATTGGGGTGGGAGATTACAACCTTCACGTGGTCCACCCTGTTTCAACAAATGCAATCAACCTGGCATACACAAACAGAAGATCAAACAGAACAAGTTGTCTTACAACTTTAGGCTGTGCACGCCATACGCAAGAAGAAGAGAAATCATATTCATACCTTTGGGTTGTAAGTTGCCCAAGCAAAATATGAGATGCTGTTACACTAATTTATGTTTGTCCTCACCCTGCCAAAGCTCCAGTTTCCTCCCACACTCCAAAGACATACAGGGTTGTAGGTTAATTGGCTTTGGTAAAATTGTAAATGGTCCCTAGTGTGTATAGGATAGTGCTAATGTACAGATCGTGATCTTAATTAAAGTATGTGTATTATCAACCAAAGTAGTTACAGTGCACCTGGCTGTCCAAGTCTCACTGGCATTCATCTACACTCACACTCTGCCCCAGATTATTTCATCTATCATTAAAAGATTCAAAGCCATTTGGCCTGTGCGGTTCATGTGTTTGCTCACAGGACAATCTCGTTAGACACATTTCACTGCCATCTATTCTCTCTTACACATCCAATTCCTACTGCCCAGCCACACTGAGAAACAACTTCATAGGTTCATATGTCAAAGGAGCAGAATTAGGCCATTCAGCCCCATCGAGTCTACTCTGCCATTCAAGCATGACTGATCTATTTTCCCCACTCAACCCCATTCTCCTCCCTTGTCCCCAATAACCCTTGACACCATTGTTAATCAAAAATGTGTCAATATCCGCTTGAAAAAATACACAACGACTTGGCCTCTACAGCCGTCTGTGGCAATGAATGCCACAGATTCACTCTAAAGGTGCGTCCTTTTATTCTGAGGCTGTGCCTCCTTGGCCTAGACTCTCCCACTAGTGGAAACATCCTCTCCACATCCACTCTAGCCTGGTATTTCACTATTTGGTGAGTTTCAATGAGTTTCCCTCCCCCCCTTCCTTCTAAACTGCAGTGAGCACAGGCTAAGAGCTATCAAAGGTTCCTCATACATTCCAAATAACCCAAACATTCCCGGGAACATTTTCGTAAACCTCCACTGGACTACCTCCAATGCAGTCACATCGCTCCTCACATATGGGGCCCAAAACCTACCGCTTACTGAGGACAATTAATCTACCAACATGCACGCTTTTGGCATGCGGAAGGAAAACCAAAGCACCCGGAGAAAACCCAAGCCATCATAGGGAGGGAGAATGTGCAAATTCCACGTGGATAATATTGAGATCGGGTGAGCAGTAGCGCTAAAGCTACTGCCTGACAGCGGCAGAGACCCGGGTTCGACCCTGACTACGGGTGCTTGCCTGTACATTCTCCCCGTGACCAGAGCAGGTTTTCTCGAGATATTCGATTTCCTCCCACTCTCCAATGACATACCGTTTCGCAGGATAATTGGCCAGGTTTAATATGTAAAATTATCCCTGGGGTTTGTAGGGTAATGTTAATGTGAGGGGATCGCTGGTCGGTGGGTCGAGGGGCCCGTTTCGGGGGGGGGGGGGGTGCAGGGGGGAGAGGGTGGGAGTTAAACAACCATAAAGCATTGGTTAGGCCGCAATCATACGTTTCTCGTCAGGGCCGCACGTTGGCTCAGTGGTAGAGTTGCTGCCTTACAGCGCCAGAGACCCGGGTTCGATCCTGACTACGGGTGCTGTCTAAGTAAGTAAGTAAGTAAGTTCACATACAAGGAATTTGCCTTGGTGCTGCGCCCACAAGTAACAACATGACATACAGTGACAGTTACGAATGACTCAGGAAACACTAAACATTAATAATAATAAGACATTAATGATAAAACACCATTGATCAAGCATGTGAACCAACAAAATACCAGATCAAAGGGAGGCTACAGATTTTTGGCTGTTGAGTAGAGCAACTACTCGCAGAGCAACTATGCAGAGTTTGTACGTTCTCCCCGTGAGCTGCATCGTTTTTTTCCGAGGCCTTCGCTTTCCTCCCACACTCCAAAGACGTACTGGTTTGTAGATTAATTGGCTTGGCATAAATGTAAAAATTGTCCCTAGTGTGTAGGTTAATGTGCAGGGACCGCTAGTCGGTGCAGACTCGGTGGGCCAAAGGGCCTGTTTCTGCGCTGTATCTCTAAGCGAAACATGAAAAGGACACAAAGGACCTAAAATAAAACAGAGTTTACATAAGATTTAATCAAGTGGTTCCAATCTGGTGGGATTTTAGCTCGAAAGAAGGGTTGCAGAAGCCAGTCAGTGAACAACTCATTAAGCCAGAAGCCAACCATTGCCTTTAAGTTTTCTATTTCTAAACGATAGCTTCGAGGGTTAAATGCAAACAATTACTAATCGTCAGGAAATAACACACTTCCCAGAATCTCCCCCCAGGGTATCGTAGTTAAGGATTTCAGCTGGAGTCATTAGCATTAATAAACAGAATAATTAATTAAATGGTTCTGTATCTGCTTAGGTGACTGATTATCTGACAATTTTGAAAAAGATACAGCTAAAAATCTCCAGAGATTCCAAAAACACATGGCAGCCAGCAAATGGCAAATGTTTCAAAAAAAAAACTCTGACGGAAATTTTAATTCAGAGCCCTCAAACATAGGTTCAAATCTTAGCGCAGCAGCTGGGAATTTTATACTTTATTTATTTAGTAATTCTGAATTAAAATAAACGTGACATTAAAATAAAAAGCTTGCATGTATTTTAAAAATCCATCCTATTCACTAATGTTCTTCAGAGGAGGAAATCACCCACCCTTATACTCCGTGTGGCATATGTGTAGGCACAAGGAACTGCCGATGCTAGTTTACAAAAAAAATACACATGGAGATGTTTCTGAAGGATGTTATCCAAATCCAAGTCTATTGGAAATCCACAAAGCATCTGAGAGAAGAGACTTTTCTTAAAGTTCTGAAGAAGCTTGGCTGACAAGGGAAATTGAGGCATCGATCAAAAACAAGGAGGATGCATGGGATGAAGCTGGGATCAAGTGCATCCCTGGAGGACTTTCGGGAACTAAGGAGTGAACTGAAAAAAAGGAGATCAGAAGATCAAAAAGGAGCCTGGAGATAGCTCTGGCAATAAGGACAATCCCAAAAGATTTTATAAATATATAAGGGGGAAAAGGGGAACTAGAGAGAGAGAGAGAGAGTGGGACCTCTCAGGAATCAAGTGTGGTGTCAATTTGTCCTCAATGAGTATTTCTCCTCTGTATTTAGTGAGGAGAAAGAAAGTAGGATGGAGGAACTTGGGGCCAGCCAATGGAAGTGTCTTGAGAGCAGTCAATGTTACTGTCAAGGAGTACTGTAGGTACCATCATGTACGAAGGTAGACAAATCTCCAGGGCCTGATCAGATATACCCGAGGACATTGTGGGAAACTAGAGAGGAAATTGTGGGATTCCTGGTTGAAATTTACGAGCCGTCCTTAAATACAGGAGAGGTGCCGGAAGACTGGAGGGTGGCAAATGTTGTGCCTCTTTTCAATGTTGGCCGGTGGGGGCAAGATGGGTCGAAGGGCCTGTTTCAACACTGTTTCACTCTATGACTCTGAGAGTCTCAACCCAAAACCCTCTCTCACCCATTCCTTCTCTCTAGAGATACTGCCTGTCCCCGCTGAATTACTCCAGCATTTTGTGTCTATCTTCGATGTTAATGTTTAGGTCTGAAAAAGGTTTTTGTGGCCTGAAACGTCACTTATCCATGTTCTCCTGAGTTGCTGCCTAAAGGGCCTGTCCCACCAGCATGCGACTCCATGCGGCGAGCACGACCTAACGTGGTCGCTTGAGCCGTACGGCCTCGCGGGGCCGGTCCCACTTCGATCGCCGGAGCCGTATGGAGTTGTGTGGAGCTGGTCCCGACATCGCGAGGGGCTCCGAAAAATGGACCGTGTTCCAAATTCCGAGCGGCAACAGCCTGTCAGCCCGCAGCTGCCTCGACGCCGTATGCAACGTCTTGACATCGTGCCTCCATGTCCCTCTCTGTGTGTCCCTCTCTGTGTGCCTCCGTGTCCCTCTCTGTGTGCCTGTGTGTCCCTCTCTGTGTGCCTCCGTGACCCTCTGTGTGTGCCTCCGTGTCCTCTCTCTGTGTGTCCATGTACCTCTCTGTGTGCCCCGTGTCCCTCCCTCTCTGTGTGCCTCCGTGTCTCTCTGTGTGCCTCCGTGTCCCTCTCTGTGTGCCTCCATGTCCCTCTCTGTGTGCCTCCATGTCCCTCTCTCTGTGCCTCCGTGTCCCTCTCTGTGTGCCTCCGTGTCCCTCTCTCTGTGTGCCTCCATGTCCCTCTCTGTGTGCCTCCGTGTCCCTCTCTGTGTGCCTCCGTGTCCCTCTCTCTCTGTGCCTCCGTGTCCTCTCTATGTGTGCCCTCCCCCCCCCCTTTCCATGTCCCTCTCTGTGTGGTGCTCCGTGTCCCTCTCTGTGTGTGCCTCCGTGCCCTCTCTGTGCCTCCGTGTCCTCTCTCTGTGTGCCTCCAAGTGTCCCTTCTCTGTGTGCCTCCATGCCCCTCTCTCTGTGTGCCTCCGTGTCCCTCTCTGTGTGCCTCCGTGTCCCTCTCTCTGTGTGCCTCCGTGTCCCTCTCTCTGTGTGCCTCCGTGTCCCTCTCTCTGTGTGCCTCCATGTCCTCTCTGTGTGAGCCTCCGTGCCCCTCTCTGTGTGCCTCCGTGTCCCTCTCTCTGTGTGCCTCCGTGCCCTCTCTCTGTGTGCCTCCGTGGTCCCTCTCTCTGTGTGCCTCCGTGTCCCCTCTCTCTGTGTGCCTCCGTGTCCCTCTCTCTGTGTGCCTTCCATGCTCCTCTCTGTGTGAGCCTCCGTGTCCCTCTCTCTGTGTGCCTCATCTCTCTCTGTGTGCCTCCATGCTCCTCTCTGTGTGAGCCTCCGTGTCCCTCTCTCTGTGTGCCTCCGTGCCCCTCTCCGTGTGCCTGTCTGTCCCTCTCTATGTGTGCCTCCATGTCCCTCTCTATGTGCCTCCGTGTCCCTCTCTGTGTGCCCCTCTCTGTGTGCCTGTGTGCCCCTCTCTGTCCTTGCGAACCTCCCGCGGACTTCGCTCGAACTTCACGTCAGGTCACTCCCCCGCTTCCCCCGCGGTTTAGTCGCGCTTGCAAATCGCATGCCCGTGGGACAGGCCCTTAACTCATGGAGTTACTCCAGCACTTTGTGACTTTTATTGTTTCGGGTTGAACCTACCATTAGAATCTAGATCTTTAACCTCCTGTTAATGCTAATTGATCTATGTTTACCATTTTTGATGTAGAGATTAAATGACGGACAGTGTTGGGCAATTAAATACTGATTAATTACATCCTGTACAAATGTGATCTTTTTATGGTATTGGTGCAGTAACATAATTACAAATAACTATATTCTAATGCAATTGAAAAGTTAATTACTGAGACATTTTTTCACAAACGTTCCCAAGGCTTCTCTGATGGCAGTTTTTGCATGTTCTACTTAGGCTAATTAATCAGCACTTCAACCTCTGTCATTTCACAAGCAATAACATTTTGGAAATACATGATGGATGGGTTAGGGTCTTATACAATCTTGAAGGCAATTGACATGTTTTTCAATGTCACGGTGAGCTGATAAGAAATGAGGCAGCAGTGGATAATAAAGGATGGCAACAAAAGAAAACAAGTTCATTTATTTAGTGTAGAAACAAAGAACTACAGATAATGGTTTACAAAAGGAGACACAGACTACTCAAGTAGTAGTTAACTACTCAAGGAGTACTTAACAGGTCAGGCAGCATCTCTGGAGATCACGGATAAGTTCGTAAGTTCAAAAGTCATAGGAACAGAATTAGGCCATTCAGCCTATTGAGTCTACTGCTGATCTCTCAACCCCATTCTCCAGTCTTCTTCCCATCACATTTGATACCCTTATGCCAGGCACGTGCCGTGAGTAATTACTCAGGGTAGGCACTCAGTCCACTTAAAAGAAATATTAAACCGCGCATGCGCAGATTGTTCGCTCCCGTTAAATAAATAAATAAACAAAAACAGTGACATTTCAATTTGTCCTAGTCCTAGACTAATTGGGGGAACAGTTCCTTTCACAGCGTGTGGAGAGTCTGTGTCAGGGGTAAAGTTGTGGGGAGGGCACGAGTGTTGACAAGGAGGGTGTCGGGGATAATGCCAGAAACTTACTCACCGCTGCCGCAGCTCTCCGGGCACGAAGCCCCCGCACTGTAGCTGGGGATAGAAGCAGCTCGGGTAGCTACGAGCGGCCGCCGGTACCCGACGGCAGAAACTGGCCGCCACTTCAGCGCCTTCTGCTGGCCCGCTCACCTCTGGCAGTGCTCTCCGTCGGGGACACCTGTCACTGCCATTCGCCGACTTCACTCATGTCAGCGGCTTCCTGCAAATCTTAAATTCCACAGCCGAGTAACCTCAATTGCGCTGTCGGAATTTAAGGACATGAGTGAGGCCAGCGAGTGGCAGGAGAGTGGTTTGTAGACGGAGAGCTGCCAGAGGTGAGCGGGGGCCGGCAGAAGGAGCTAAGGTGGCGGCTGGTTCCGCTGTCCGGCCCGGCGGCCGCACAGCCAACCGAGCTACTTCTCCCCCCCCCCGACCTCAATGCGGTGGCATTCCACGCCTCCCTGCAAGGAGCGTCGCAAGTGGCATTATCCAAATCCCCTCATTCATAACATTCGTGCCCTTCCGTGCAGTTCCCGGAGGATCCCGGAGGTTTTTGTCAGTCTCCCTAATGGTCGAAAGTGATTTTCGTTTGAAAAATCGTTAATTTTTTTAGTCGAAGCCGGTTGTGATGCTAGTTGTAGGTGGTTGCCGGAGGACAAAAACCTCCGGGAATCTCCGGGAACCGCACGGAAACCTTGGGTGGGGCGCAAAGTCTCCAGAGGTTTCCATTCAGGTTTCCTAAGTGGGTCAGAGGCACTAATCAAGAATTTGTCAATCTGTGCCTTAAAAATATCCATTGAATTGGAGATAGACACAAAATGCTGGAGTAACTCAGCGGGACAGGTAGCATCTCTGGAGAGAAGGAATGGGTGACGTTTCGGATCGAGACCCTTCTTCAGACTTAGCCTCCACAGCAATCTGTGCCAACGAATTCCACAGATCCATCATCCTCTGACTAAAGAAATTCCTCCTCATCTCCTTTATGAAGGTATGTCCTTTTAATCTGAGGCTATGCCCTCTTATCCCAGCCCCTCTCCAGAGTGGAAATTTCCTTTCCACATCCAGGAAATGTTTCAGGTCAAGACCCTTCTTCAGTGTGAAAAAGGGTCTTGACCCGAAACGTCGCCTACCCATGTTCTCCTGAGATGTTACCTGACTCAGCGGGTGAGGCAGCATGTATGGAGCGAAGGAAATAGGCAACGTTTCGGGTCGAAACCCTTCTTCAGACTGATGTGAGGATTGGGGGAAGAGGAAAGGAAGAGGCGGAGAGAATGGGCCGAGGGAGAGCTGGGAAGGGGAGGAGAAAGGGACTACCTGAAATTAGAGAAGTCAATGTTCATACCACTGGGGTGCAAACTGCCCAAGCGAAATATGAGGTGCTGCTCCTCCAATTTATGGTGGTCCTCACTCTGGCCATGGAGGAGGCCCAGGACAGAAAGGTCGGATTTGAACGGGAGGGGGAGTTGAAGTACTGAGCCACCGGGAGATCAGGTTGCTTATTGCGGACCGAGCGGAGGTGTTCGGCGAAACAATCGCCAAGCTTATGCTTGGTCTCACCGATGTAGAGCAGCGGATGCAATAGATGAGGATGGAGGAGGTGCAGGTGAACCTCTGTCGCACCTGGAAAGACTGCTTGGGTCCTAGAATGGAGTCAAGGGACAAGTGCAGCATTTCTAGCGGTTGCAAGGGAAAGTGCCCGGAGAGGGGGTGGTTCGGGTGGGAAGGAATGAATTGACCAGGGAGTTACAGAGGGAGCGGTCTCTGCAGAAAGCAGACAGGGGAGGAGATGGGAAGATGTGGCAAGTGGTGGGGTCACGTTGGAGGTGGTGAAAATGTCGGAAGATTATTTGTTTTACGAGACAGCTGATAGGGTGGAAGGTGAGGACAAGGGGGACTCTGCCCTTGTTACGAGTGGGGAGGATGGGGAGTGAGAGCAGAGTCACGGGATATAGAAGAGACCCTGGTGAGAGCCTCATCTATGGTGGAGGTGGGGAACCCCCGTTCCCTGAAGGAATGAGGACAGCTCCGATGCCCTGGTGTGGAACACCTCATCCTGGGAGCAGATGCGGCGTAGACAGAGGAATTGGGAGTAGGGGATGGAGTCCTTACAGGAAGCAGGGTGGGAAGAAGTGTAGTCCAGATAGCCAATAGGAGTCAGTGGGTTTATAGTGGATGTCGGTCAGGAGTCTATCACCTGCGATGGAGATAGTGAGGTCAAGAAATGGTACGGCAATATCGGAAATGGTCCAGGTGTATTTGGGTGCCGGATGGAAGTTGGTGGTGAAATGGATGTAGTCAGTGAGTCGTGTGTGGGTGCAGGAGGTAGAACCAATGCAATCGTCGATGTAGCGGAGGTAGAGGTCGGGGATAGGGCCACCGTACGTCTCAAACAAGGATTGTTCAACATACCCTATAAAGAGGCAGGCATAGCTAGGGCCCATGCGCGTGCCCATAGCTACATCTTGTATTTGGAGGAAATGGGAGGAGGCAAACAAAAAGTTATTCAGGGTAAGGACCAGCTCCGTTAGGTGGAGGAGAGTATCAGTAGACAGGGATTGGTTGATTCTCCGGTCGAGGAAGAAATGGAGGGCTTTGAGACTCTCCTGGTGGGGGATGGAGGTGTAGAGTGATTGGACATCCATGGTGAAGATGCGGGAATGGGGGCCTAGAAAATGGAACTCTGGGAGTCGCCGAAGAGCGTGTGAGGTGTCTTGAACATAGGCAGGGAGGGATTTAACCAGGGGGGATAGGATGGAGTCCAGGTATGTGGAAATAGGTTCGGTAGGGCAAGAACAGGCAGAAACAATGGGTCTGCCAGGACAGTCAGGTTTGTGGATTTTAGGGAGACGGTAAAATCGGGCCGTGCGGGGCTGGGGAACGATGAGGTTGGAGGCTTGGGAGGGCAGGGAGCCAGAGTTGATGAATTTAGTGATGGTGCTAGAGACGGTGGCCTGGTGCTCGTCTGTGGGATCGTGGTCCAGGGAAAAGTAGGAGGAGGTGTCTGGAGAGTTGCCGCGTGGCCTCACACGTCGGCCCGAAACGCTGCCCATTTCCTTCGCTCCACAGATGCTGCCTCACCCGCTGAGTTTCTCCAGCAATTTGCCTACCTTCGATTTTTCAGCATCTGCAGTTCCTTCTGAAACATGTTACCTGACTCGCTGGGTTACACCTGCACTCTGTGTCTTCCAACTTATTTGGTGTGTTTATAGTGTGTTCAATTTTTTTGGATTGACTTTATACTGTTTTTACTGGTTGTTCAGTTTGTTCTAGTTATTATAAGAATAAGGAGTAAGCCATTGAGAACGGAGACGAGGAAACATTTTTTCTCACAGAGAGTGGTGAGTCTGTGGAATTCTCTGCCTCAGAGGGCGGTGGAGGCAGGTTCTCTGGATGCTTTCAAGAGAGAGCAGATAGGGCTCTTAACAATAGCGAAGTCAGGGGACATGGGGAGAAGGCAGGAACGGGGTACTTAACATAGAAACATAGAAATTAGGTGCAGGAGTAGGCCATTCGGCCCATCGAGCCTGCACCGCCATTCAATATGATCATGGCTGATCATCCAACTCAGTATCCCGTACCTGCCTTCTCGCCATACCCCCTGATCCCATTAGCCACAAGGGCCACATCTAACTCCCTCTTAAATACAGCCAATGTGACTGGTCTCAACTACCCTCTGTGGCAGAGAGTTCCAGAGACTCACCACTCTCTGAGTGAAAAAAGTCTTTCTCATCTCGGTCTTAAAGGATTTCCCCCTATCCTTAAGCTGTGGCCACCTTGTTGGACTTCCCAACATCGGGAAACAATTTCCTGCATTTAGCCTGTCCAACCCCTTAAGAATTTTGTAAGTTTATATAAGATCCCCTCTCAATCTCCTATATTCTAGAGAGTATAAACCAAGTCTATCCAGTCTTTCTTCATAAGACAGTCCTGACATCCCAGGAATCAGTCTGGTTCACCTTCTCTGCACTCCCTCTATGGCAATAATGTTCTTCCTCGGATTTGGAGACCAGAACTGTACGCAATACTCCAGGTGTGGTGTCACCAAGACCCTATACAACTGAAGTAGAACCTCCCTGCTCCTATACTCAAATCCTTTTGCTATGAAAGCTAACATACCATTCGTCATACTGACTGGGGATGATAAGCCCTGATCACATTGAATGGCGGTGCTGGCTCGAAGGGCCAAATGGCCTACTCCTGCACCTATTGCCTATTGTCTATTATCATTGCTTGGCAAGAACAGGTATTTTTTTGGATATTTTTTTGGAGCGATCAGGACAAGTGCATCAACTTCCAGTTTTGAAGATAAAACAACAATTACACTGAGAATAATATTTGCATCTCCAAGGCCACTCATTACCATTTGTATGTTCACTAAAACATCCACCCCACTGAGTTCAATGGTACGCATATATAATTACATATCTCTGTAGAAACAGACAATTTGTCAATAGTTTCTGCCCATTAACTACATTTTAACAACCTCATTTGTAAAACAAAGTACAAGTTGGCATTGTAAAATACTTGGCCAGAGTTCCATCAGGGTAAAAAAAAAAAAAAAATTAAGCCTTTGGGGCTGTTTTCGAAAATACTTTTGGAAGTTTTAAAAATAATAAGCAATATGGCAAATGCATCAACAATATAAGAATTAAAATTTGGAATGGGTGAATTTTTAGATAATTTATTATCGTCACGTGTACAGAGGCACAGTGAAAAGCTTTTTTTCCGAATGATATCCAGTCAATGAAAAGACTATACTGTACGTGATTACAATCAATCGTTCACAGTGCAAAGATGCAGGATAACGGGAATAATGTTTCATCCAAGAGAAAGTCCTGTAAAGTCTGAGTAAGAATTGTCTGAGGGTCTCCAATGAGGCAAATGGAAAGTCAGGACCACTCTCTAGTTGATGATAGGATGGTTCAGTTGCCCGATAACAGCTGGGAAGAAACTGTCCCTGAATCTGGAGGTGTGCTTTTCAAAGGCCCTGCCCCGAGTAACTTTCCTGAGTTACTCACAAACTCTCCCAAGTTTTGCCCTTGATTCAAACTCGGAGATGCCAGCTGTAGGTACCTGGGGCTATTTTTTTTTTTACTCGCGGACATTTTTCAACATGCTGAAAAAAACGTCCCGACTTACCTGATGCCCCGAGTTCCTACGGCTGGCATTACGAGCCGCTACGAAACATCTACGAACTCCTACGGACTCACTACCGACATTACCCGACATTCCCCAAGTTCGAATCAAGGGGAAAACTCGGGAGAGTTCGTGAGTAGCTTGGGAAAGTGGGACAGAGCCTTTAAACTTCCACCTCCTGCATGATTGGAAAGATAAGAGGGATTTTGCACCAAGAGCCTTATCCTCTCTTCAATGTACCACGGTTGATCATAGACCTCAGTGCCACTTTATGTACAAACTAATGTCCCTTCAAACTCTTTACATCCAAACAAACCTCTGTTGTTGAACACACTCAACAACTGCACTTCCATAACCCTCCAGGGGACTGGATGTCAAAGATTCACCATTCTCTGGGTGAAGAGATTTCTGCTCATAGCTGTGAATGGCCAGCCATGTATTTTGGGACGGTGGACCTTGCTTTGAGACATCCCAGCTGGGGTGAACATCAAAGCTGCTTCTACAATGCAATAATGCTATATCTTTCAATGAAATCACCTCTCGTTCTTCTTATATCGAGCAAGTACAGGAATAGTCAAGATTCAAGAGAGTTTATTGTCACGTTTCCCAGATAGGACAACAAAATTCTTGTTTTGCTTCAGCACAACAGAATATAGTAGGCATGGATACAGAACAGATCAGTGTGTCCATATACCATCATATAAATATATACACACATGAATAAATAAAACCAAGCAGGTAAGATGCTTGTTTCTGTAAGTAATCATCTTCTGTTTGGCTGTTAGCAAAAAGGACAATCTCTCCTCATATGACAAACTCACCTCCATCAATCAACGTGGTGAACTTTCCCTGGAGTCCTTCTGCAACGAGTATACACCTCCTTGGGCAGAGACCTGACCTATACACAACATTTCATGTGTAGTCTCAATGGGGCCCCAATATGAGAAAGGTTTTGAAGCCGGGTCTCTGATGCTGTAAGGCAGTGACTCCACCACTGCGCCACCGCCATTGACCTATCACTTCAGTAGACCACTTTGTATGCTAACGGTATGAGCAATGCCTCACCACACGAGTGAAGGTAAAGAGGTTACCGAGCCTTTCTTTGTGCCAGCACTTTGAGGTGAAGTGCCGTGAACCTATCCAATAAGGAAGAATGTCTACACTGGTGGGCATCAGCAGAAGGATCTCCGTTCATCAACAAAACACCTTCTTCCCCATTTGATAGTCTGCAGTCAACTCCTTCAGGTCTTTGAGGTTCGCATTGCCATGGCGACAGCATGCTTCATCCCTGCATTCCCGGATGAAGAGAGGTTACTGTGGCTAAACCGCTGCTCTACGAGCTGTACCACCATACCGACAACAATAAATGTGGCATTGACGTTCATAGTTAGTCATAATTATGATAAAACATCCCAAAGCATGAAACAGGGGTTTTGTGTACAAAATCATGACAGGAATAGATCAGGCAAGTACACAGTCTTTTGCCCAGAGTAAGGAAATAGAGAACCATAGGACATAGGTCTGAAGTGAGGGGGGGGGGGGGGGGGGGGGGGAAGGGGAAGATGAGGAACCTGAGGGACAACTTTTTTTACACAAAGTGTGGTGGGTGTATGGAGGAGATAGTTGAGGCAGGTACCATCACAACGTTCAATAAACATTTGGACAGGTGCATGGATAAGAAACATTTAGAGCCATATAGATAGGATAGGCTTAGGGGGGTATGGGCCAGATGCAGGTAGGTGGGACTAGTTTAGATGGGGCATGTTAGTGGGCATGGGCAAGTTGGGTAGAAAGGCCTGTATGATTGAGTTAGACACAAAATGCTGGAATATCTCAGTGGGTCAGGCAGTATCACTGGAAGAAATGGACGGGTGACGTTTTGGGTTGGGTCCCAATCTGAAGAAGACCTCCGAATCAAACCGTCACCCATCCATTTTCTCCGCAGATGCTGCTTGACCAGTTGAGTTACTCCAGCATTTTGTGTCCATCCTTGGTATAAACCAGCATCTGCAGTTCATTTTAATTCCACGAAATGGGACTGTCTCCCAACAAAACGTGAAGAGATACTTCAACTTGGAGCAGGAGGAAACGTTGTGAAGGAAAAAAAGCTTGCGAGAGAGATGAAGGGAGAAAGTTGGCAATCAGTACATCACATCCACGTATACTTCCCATCATCGACTTATGCAGAGGCTTAACTACTGGGAATTGTGACAAAATTAGGTGTTATATCGCGAGGTCAACTCAATTATTGGCCTTTCACATTGACAGGCAGTACCAACCGAATAAGCATTGTTGAGTTATAGAGTCAAAGAGATGCACATCACACAAGTTGGCCCTTCAGTCCATGATATCCATGTTGACCATTTTGTGTAGGATGGAACTGCAGATTTATCCCAAAGACAGACACAAAATGTTGGAGTAACTCAGCGGGTCAGGCAGCATCTCTGGAGAAAAGGAAGAGGTGACGTTTGGGGTCTGAACCCTTCTTCACACCAATTCTGATTGTACCCATCCTTCTATGTCTTGCCAATTCAAGTGGTTGTCTAAATGTCTTTTAAATTCAATGTTTGAACCTAATTCCACTGCTTCCTCTGACAGCAAATTCCAGATATCAACCATTCATAGAGTCATACAGTGTGGGAACAGGCCTTTCAGCTCAACTTGCCCATACCGGGCAACATGACCCATCTACTCTAGTCCCACCTGCCTGCGTTGGGCCCGTATCCCTCTTAACCTTCCCAATCCATATACCTGTCTAAATGTTTCTTAAAGTCACATCAGTAACTGCCTCAACTACCTCCTGTGCCAGCTCGTTCCATACACCTACCACCCTTGGTGTGAAAAAGTCACCCCTCACTTTGAACCTATATCCTCTGGTACTCTGGGTAAGAGGTTCTGTGCATCTATCCAATCTATTCATACCCGATCTATTCCCTTGGCTATCTATATATAAAAAAAACACTCCCCTCAAATCCGCATTAAAACCTCTTCATCTTACCTTAAACATTTGTCCTCCTGCTTTTGCGTCTCTTTACATGGGTAAAAAGATTCAGACAATCCTAACTATTTTTCTTCTAATTTTTCTTCTTGTCTATACAGAGCTAATACATTCTCCCCGTGACCTGCGTAGGTTTTCTCTGAGCGCTTTGGTATCCTCCCACACTCCAAAGACGTACATGTTTGTAGGTTAATTGGCTTGGTATAAGAAAATGTAAAATTGTCCCTAGTGTGTAGTATATGTAAAGGGTCTGTCCCACTTTACGAGGTAATTCAAGAGCTCTCCCGAGTTTAAAAAAAAAAAATCAAACTCGTGATAAGTACGTAGAATGTGCGTAGCGGGTACGTCGGAGCTCGGGACATCTCCTAGCGGCTCGTAACGCTAACGGCAGGTACTCTGGAAATGCGATGAGCTCGCGAAGACTCGAAGATTTTTCAACATGTTGAAAAATGCCCACGAGAGCCCCGAGTACTTACGAGCAGCTATTACTGTAATTCTCCGAGTTCAAATCAGGGGAAAAATTGGAGAACTCTTGAATTAGCTCGTACAGTGGGACAGCCCCATAAGTGTGCGGGGATCGCTGGTCAGTGCGGACTCGGTGGTCTGAATGTCCTGTTTCCACGCTGTATCTCTAAACTGTGTCTAAACTAAGCACGTATATATTGTTAAGGCAGAGATTGATAGATTCTTGATTAGGACAGGTGTCAGAGGATATGGGAAGAAGGCAAGGAGAATGGAGTTAGGGGAGAGTGATAGATCAGCCATGATTGAATGGTGGAGTAGACTAGATGAGTCTACTCCTGTCTCATATGACCTGATGATCTTATGAACTCAATTAAAAGACGGCAAGAACTTACTTGGGAAGAACAAGATGGCAAGATGGCAAGAACAAGATGGCAAGAACAAGAGCGGTGCTGACCCGAAGAGCCGATTGGTCCTACTCCTGCACCTGTTGACTATTGTCTATTGTTTATGAAATGGGAGAGCATAATCTCAAAAATCAGGCGCCATTATATCTTTCCATAATTTCCTGGATTCCACCATCTTCCTTGGTGCATCTTACTTCACCTGCAGGGTAGACACAAACTGCTGGAGTAACTCAGCGGGACAGGCAGCACCTCTGGGTAGAAGGGATGGGTGACATTTCGGGTGGAATGAAGACCCTTCTTCTGCCACAAGAGGCAGTGGCTCTGTGGTTGAGAGTTGGGAGTTCTAGCTGCATTCCAGGCCAATACTACTCGCCGATAATACTCCACAGTTTTTATTTTTGCTGCCTTTGCCAATTTTCTGTCTTCCACGTCCCCTGGCTGCCGACCCACACTTGCCACCGCAAACTAATTTCTTTCAAGTACATTATTAAAGCACCTTCATAACTTTTGAACATCTCAACTAAATCTCTCTTTCAGTTTCTCCACTCTAACACAGACAAGTCAGATTGGACAAAAGAAATCTTTCAGGGAAGGACAAGAGAAGATAATGTCAGTATTATTATTTAATTAAAAGGTTGCCAATGAGACAGGAAAGCTTTGCCATTTAATATCCATCGTAACTCACTATCCAACAGGTTCTCAGCAACGTTCAAAATATGAAAGGATGCAAAATCGCAGCGTGATTCATTTATCAGTTGAATTCTGTTGTTGATATAAAGAAAAGGGTTTAATGGTTTCAATATGCATTGAGCGAGCATTTTCTCTCAGACCCAATCTACATTTTTCATGTTTCGAATTATATGGAGATGCTATGAATAACAGAGCTGGCAAAAGGTTTATCTGAGTGAGATACAAAATGCTGGAGTGACTCAGCGGGACAGGCGGTATCTCTGGAGAGAAGAAATGGGTGATGTTTCAGGTCGAGACCCTTCTTCAGACTGATATCAGGAGAGTGAGCAGGACAGAGATGGAATGTAGTCTGAGACAGTAAGACTGGTGGGAGAACTGGGAAGGAGGAGGGTGTGGAGAGAGAGGGGAAGCAAGGGCTATTAGAGGTTAGAAGTTCCAAGATGGCGGCGCCTCGTGGCCACTGCAATCCGCCCAGCTTTTCTTTTTTCGTCCTGTTGGGTGCATGTTTTTGGTTTTAGTTTTATTTGATTTTTAGCTGTGTATATGTTGGGGGGTGGGGGAAACTTTTTAATCTCTTCCCTGCATGGGGGACTTGACTTTTTCCTTGTCGAGTCTCCGTTGTCGTTGGGGCCTAACATCGTGGAGCCGGCGGCCTCCAACTGGAATCGACCTGGGGCTCCAGTCGCAGAGCCTGCGGACTCACCATCTTGGAGCTGGCCGACTTCGGAGCGCTGTGGCGGCCTGACTTCAGACCTTCGGAGGCCCTGCGGACGGTAACATCGGGACCGCTTTTTCTAGCTCCCACAACGGCAACTTCTCCCGCCCAAATTGAGGGGTTTAAATCGACCCTTTACATCGCCCAGCGTGGCTTAAACGTCCGCGGGACTTACCATCGCCCGTCGGGGGGCTCTAACATCTAAAGCCTCGATCAGCTCGATGCAGCAGTTTGCCTTCCATCACAGTGAGGGGGGTGTTTGGAGATTCACTGTGATGGATGTTTGTGTGGAATTGTGTTAATTGTGTGGATGGTTTCTTTTGCTGTTATGACTGCAGGAACGTAATCTCGTTAGAACGTTGTATGTTTAAATGACAATAAATGGCATTCTAGCGTTCATAGCGCTGGGGTGTAAGCTACCCAAGCGAAATACGAGGTGCTGTTTCTCTAATTTGCGCTATCTACCTACCTGATCTCCTGGTTGCTCAACACTCCCCCTCCCATTCCCAATCTGACCTTTCTGTCCTGGGCCTCCTCCATTGTCAGAGTGAGGCCCAGCACAGAGCTGCCAGACAAAGTGGTTAAGGCAGGTACAATAACAACATTGAATAGACACAAAATGCTGGAGTAACCCAGCGGGTCAGGCAACATCTCTGGAGAAAATTAAATTGGTTTCACTTTGGGTCAAGACCCATCTTCAGTCTCGACCCGAAACGTCACCCATTCCTTCTCTCCAGAGATGCTGCCGGTCCCGCTGAGTTATTCCAGCATTTTGTGTCTTTCAGTAGAGATAGTCTCCTCAATCCCTCCGCGCATGTTCTCATACCAGAAATGGCAGCAAATTGCCATGGATCCATTCTTAATATTCTGAGAGCAAAAAAAACATGGACGACAAATCTATAATCCCACCGCTCCCATTCACTTCCATTGAATGCATTGCATACCCTGACAGGCTGTTAACAGGGAACTAATCAGACACAAAGGTTTTGTTTCATTTAAAACGCACCGATTAGTGCTAGTCCTGGTCCACAGCTATGCCACTACCCGACGCTGATCTAAGACGACTATTCACCACAGTGGCACAAAGAGTGGTTTCTTCCTCATACCTCTAGCCAACACGGGTTCGATCACGACCTCTGGTGTACCTTGCGTAAGGTTTGCACGTTCTCCCCCAGCTACAGTGCTGGTTCCTTCGGGATCAACCACGTCCCAGAGTCATGCAGGTTGAGAGGTGAATTGTCCCCTGCTGAACAAGTGGCAGAACATGGGGTGCTATGTTGAGAACGTGGGGGAGAAAGAAATGGGACGAGTGCAAAATGGTTGCTTGGTGGTCGGTACAGGCCCGATGGGCTGAAGGGCCTGTTTCTGTGCTGCATGACTCCATGACACTCATTATCTCCTGCACCTCGGTTATTTTAATGCAACGGTCTTTATTTTTGCCATTTCTATTTTATTAAAGGCATTGGAGAGAGTGCAAAAGGTGCTGGCAGGATGTTTCCTGCGATGGAGCATTTGTTATGAGGAGACCTGACCTTATTTTTTGGTCCTTTATTATAGTTTTTACAGAGTACATCTGTAGTGCTGCCGGATCGAACCTGGGTCTCTTGCACTGCAAGGCAGCAACTCCACCTGTGGCAGGCAGCAGGTTGTACGGCAGCAGAGTTGCTGCCTCACAGCGGCAGAGACCCGGGTTCGATCCTGACTGCAGCTGCTTGTCTGTAAGGAATTTGTACGTTCTCCCCGTGACATGCGCATGTTTTCTCCAAGAAATTTGGTTTCCTCCCACACTCCAATGAATTGCAGGTTTGTAGGTTTATTGGCTTGGTATTCATAAAGTCCGGTACCTTAAAACATTTGGATATTGTGCATGTAAAGACATTAGAAATACCTTTCCGAGTTAGGAATAAAAGCCTTCCTGTTAGTATTCAAAACAAAAAAAAATAATGAGAAGGACATTATAATGTCAGAGGGTTGTGTATTTTTGAACCATGTAAAGTGAGAACCAATGTAAAATATAGATTTGTCTCAGTTTTGGGAGTCAAATTATGGAACGTGCTTAAGGGCCTGTCCCACCAGCAGGCGACTGCACGCGGTGAGCGCGACCAAACGCGGTGGCTTGAGCCGTACGGCCTCGCGGGGCCGGTTCCACTTCAATCCGCGGAGGCGTCTGGAGTCGTATGGAGCTGGCCCCGACATCATACTCACCAATCTGCTGGGCAGGAAGCGGGCCAAGTGAATTTGGACATCGCATGGCGTCGGGCGGTGACGTCATCGCGGAACGGCACGCCGGGCAGTGACGTCATCACGCAACAGCACACGCTAAGCTTACGGCATCATGACGCTGCGTACGATGTCGAGACGTTGCGTACGGCCTCGATGTGGCTGCGGGCCTGTCGGCTGCTGCCGCGCGGGATTTTGAACAGTGTCAGTTTTTCGGAGCCACGCGCGATGTCGGGACCAGCTCCGCACAACTCCATACGCCTCCGGTGATCGAAGTGGGAGGGCCACGCGAGGCCGTACGTCTCAAGCGACCACATTAGGTCGCGCTCACCGCATGGAGTCGCATGCTGGTGGGACAGGCCCTTTAGTGATGAGTTGAAATTTTGTAGCTCTCTCTTGAGTTTCAAAAAAGCCTTAAAATGTAAAATAATTAAGGATTATAATGTAAAATGATTAAAATGTAAAATACATAAGGATTACAATTTAGAGTAAATTTTATTTTTTTCTTTCCTTTGTAATGCTGATATTCTGGGCTATCTTATGGATTGTATAGGATAGGCAAAAATAAGCTTTGTGGCTTCAGCCTATTCCTTTGTAAAAAATGTCCCTCGTGTAGGATAGTGTTAGTGTGCGGGGACCGCCGGTCGGTATGGCCTCGGTGGGCCGAAGGGCCTGTTTCTGCACTCGTAAAACTATCTATGCGCCAAAGAAAACACACACAGCCATTTCCATTAGGTTCACAAAAAGCAGAAATCTTTGAGTCTTATTGGGGCCTGCCCAATGTCCAGCCTACCATAACCACGTATCTATGCAAACCACACAGTCCTTATTGCCTGAAAATTCCCTCGGCTGTTATCAAATAACGCCTGAACGAACAGTGGAACAGTCTGACATCGGTAGCTTGGGCCAAAGGGTACAAGAAGTGAAATGAGCCCATACAGTAGCCGCACAAATATATTGAGTTGAACATTTTATACTTCTTAACTAAAACAAAAACTGTCTAACTGCCCCCCCCCCCCCTGTGTGATTCCCCCTTCCCTCCAACTAAAAAAAAATGTCGCTTTACCTCCCCCCTCCACTCCATTCAAGGACCCAACCAGTTTGTTCCAGGTCTGACAGAGGTTCACCTGCACCTCCTCCAACCTCATCTATTGCATCCGCTGCTCTAGATGTCAACTGATCTATATCGGTGAGACCCAGCGGATGCTTGTTAATCGTTTCACCGAACACCTCCGCTCGGTCCGCAATAACCAACCCGACCTCCCGGTGGCTCAGCACCTCAACTCCCCCTCCCATTCCGTATCCGACCTCCCTGTCCTGGGCCTCTTCCACGGCCAGAGTGAGCAACAACGCAAATTGGAGGTACAGCACCTCATATTCCGCTTGGGGAGTCTGCATCCTCTTGGCATGAACACAGTATTCTCTCAATTCTGTTAACCCTTGCTGTCTCCTCCCCTTCCTACCTCTCCCTCAGCCCTCCTCCTTTTTCCTTTCTTCCCCCCGTCTCACCCCACCCCCCATCAGTCTGAAGAAGGGTTTCAGCCCGAAACGTTGCCCATCTCCTTCGCTCCATAGATGCTGCTGCACCCGCTGAGTTTCTCCAGCATTTTGTGTACCCTCAATTTTCCAGCATCCGCAGTTTCTTCTTTAACACTTATACGTTTTACATTTTCAATTATTCTATAAACACTTTATATAAAGCTATTCTCCTTAGTCTCTTACGATTCGGGTTGAGACCCTTTTTCTGACGCCCCTCAACCCAACACGTCACCTATTCCTTCTCTCCAGAGATGCTGTCTGACCCACTGAGTTACTCCAGCTTTTTGTGCCTATCTCCGGTTTAAACCAGCATCTGCAGTTCCCGCCTACACTCTTTTAGTCTCTTGTTCGTTTGCAATTGTTTGCATTGTTTCGGGGTGTGAGAGCTACTTGCATCTAGCACAACTGACAGTTATTTTTAACGGGTTATTGATTTTTAGGAGCAGCGAACCAAGGGGCCTCCTCTCCCAGAGATCTGGAGCTGCTTTCAGTCAAGAGGGGTGGAATGTAACAAGCTCCTCGGTGAATGAGTGAGTCCAATCTTCCAAGATGTACGAGGCTGTCCCAATTTCCCCGTTCCCTACCCGTCCGAGTGCACTCTTTGGGCAAAGGTGGACCTTCTGCCATTCCCTCCAGGCCAAGACAGATGCGGAGACAGCAGACAAAATGCTAGAGGTAGTGATCAAGAAATGACGTGCCGTGCAACAAATCTTCTCCGGCTTTGCACACTATAATCGACGGCTATGGAGCACGTGGGGGTAAATTTAAGATTTTTTTTTCTAGTTTTAGCTTTTAGAGATACAGCCCACCGAGACCACGCCGACCAACAGCCACCTGGACACGGCGCGGTGGCGCAGCGGTAGAGTTGCTGCCTTACAGCGCTTTCAGCGGTAGAGTTGATGCCTTAGTGCCAGAGACCTGGGTTTGATCCTGACTATGGGTGCTGTCTGTACAGAATTTGTCCGTTCTCCCTGTGATTTTCTCCGGGTGCTCTGGTTTCTTCCCACAATTCAAAGACACGCAGCTTTCTCAGTTAATTGGCTTCTGTAAATCGTCCCTAGAATGTCGGATAAAACTAGCGATACAGATATATATCGCAGAAACAGGCCCTGCGGCCCACTGAGTTTGCATTGATCAGCGATCCTCGCCTATTAACACTATCCTACACACTAGAGACAATTTACATTTATACCAAACCATTAACCTACAAACCCGTACGTCTTTGGAGTGTGGGAGGAAACCAAAGATCTCGGAGAAGACCCACATGGTCACGGGGAGAACGTACAAACTCCGTACAGACAGCACCCGGAGTCAGGATCGAACCTGGGTAGCAATTCCACTGTTCGTTCAGGCGTTATTTGATAACAGCCGAGGGTTTCAGGCAGTGAATTTCAGGCCCCATTAAGACTCAAAGTGCTGGGGTAACTCAGCGGGTCAGGCAGCATCTCTGTATGGGTGACCTTTCAGGTCTGTGCCCAACTTTAATTTGAGTTTCAGGCCTGAATTGAGTAATAAAACCTTCTTCGACAGCCCCTCAAATCCTTCGACCGATCCGTTGAAATCTGTGACTGCAAGAGGCATGGCACAGTGGCACAGCAGTAGAGCTACTGCTTGACAGCTCCAAAGACCCGGGTTCGATCCCGACCACAGGTGCATAAAATTTGTACGTTCTCCCCGTGACCCGCATGGGTTTTCTCCGAGATCTTCGGTTTCCTCCCACACTCCAAAGATGTACAGGTTTGTAGGTTAATAGTAAGATTATACGAGAACTTACCAGTTCAAAGTTTGATCATTATTTTATGAGGAGTAACGATGAGGGATTACGTGAAGAAGCCCCGCCTGGCGCATGATCGGCATACTTCAAAGCAACGGCATGAAAAACACAGAAACAATGGCCGGAGTAAGATAGTAAGGCTCAATATAGACTTCCGGTGGCGCTATGGAGTGAGTGGAACTCGCGCCATTCAGCTCCGCTAAAACTGCATTAAAAAATGGGGGTAAAAGGGGTAAATTGAAGCTACTCACCAGAGGAGAACGGTCGTGAACGGCTCCGGTAGCGTTGAAAAGGTGCGTGATGTCATCAGGCGCGAGACTTTAATAAGAAAAATGTCGCTGCATCGCTCCCCCCCCCCCCACCAAGGGAAAAAGCCTGTGAAAAGGGAAGTAGGCCTCACTGGAGCCTCGGGCTCGAGTTTGAGTGCCTCCCAGGAAGATATTTTAAAGATGGACGACCTCAAAAAAATCATTATGGATGAGCTGAAACAAATCCTTAAGGACATGAAAAAAGAATATAAAGAGGAAATAAAGACTTTAAGAGCTGATATTTTGGTGTATCATGAGAATTTGAAAGAAGAGTCTAAAAAGGAAGTTATAGCCGGCGTAAAGACTATGATGGACGAATGGAAAGATAAAGCGGGTACTGATTTGCAACAACAGATGGAGGATGTAAACCGTAAAACTGGTGAGATGGAGGTGCTGCTGGAAACCAAGTTGGAACCTATTATAACTTCACTTAACCATTGATTCACACTGAAGGAGGATCCGCAGGGAAGGGGGAGGAACAATGGACATGGACTCTATCGTGGGGTCAAGGAGGGATGGATGGATTATTAATAAATATAGTTTTGTATTAGATACCCCTCAAAAATGTATGTTAGCTCTCCTAACATAGTGCTACGACACTAATTATATTTGATATTAGTAGTATTATTAACTACTAAGTACATAAATTTAATACCCCACCCCGATATATATAGCCCTTAAGGCAAAAACGGAGCTGGAATTATTAACATCTTTTTTTTTCTCACGGAAGTCTGTAGATTAGTAGCCACGCTAGTGTGGCTTACACTAACACTAACTGCACTAACTATAGTTGTAGTCACTTTTTTTCCCCTTTACACTTTATTAACATCACTTACTTTACTTACAATTGTTATTATTATTTTTATATTATGTATCTTATTTCATATTATATACCATATGGATTTAAGTATTATTGGTATTATATAGTTAGTTCAAGGAGACATGTGTATAAGATAATGTCACAGATATTAAATTTCATCGATCTGATGTTTGGGTATAGGATTGGGTTGGATGAGCTGAGACATCTACTCCATTATAAACCACCTTAATAATAAAATGTATGACATAAACACTAGGATTGGGGGTGATGGAATCACCTTCTGTAGTTGGAATGTCAAGGGAATTAACAAACCAATTAAATGAGGTAAGGTTTTAGCTTTTGTCTCTTACCTTAAAAGAAAAATAATATCAGATTTAATTCTATTTAATTGACACCTTAAAAAAGACGCGCAATATAGATTAACAGCAAAATGGATTTCCAAAGTATATCACTCTTCATTTACACACAAGTCTAGAGGGGTAGCAATAATTATTCGTAAAGGTATACCTTTTAAACAAAGCTCAATAATAGAAGATGTTGAGGGTAGATATATAATAATTACAGGTGAATTATATTCTAAAACAGTAATCCTTATGAATATATATGGTCCTAATTTTGATAATCCATTATTCTTCAAGAAAATATTTAACAATATCCCTATATCCACTCAACATAATCTAATAATTGGAGGTGATTTTAATTGTATCTTAGATAATTATTTAGATAGATCATCAATGAAAAGGAAAACCACTTCTAAGTCAAGTACATTTATAAATTATTTTATTAACACAGCAAACGTTAAGGATATCTGGAGAACAGATAACCCATCTGGTCGAGAATATTCATTATTTTCCCCTGCATTTGAAACCTATTCAAGGATAGACTATTTTTTAATAGATTCAAAACTAATCCCATTTACATATGACTCAAAATATCATAATATTATTATCTCGGATCACGCTCCATTAACATTTAAGATAAAATTAAAAGACATAACTATTAAAACCTCTAACTGGAGACTCAACCCCCAAATATTAAAGGATAGGGCTTGTTATGATTACTTGGTAAAACAGATTAAATTAGATGAAAATTAGATGAGGAGAAAATGATATATAAAATTAGATCTGAACAAGGAGAAATATTGACTTTACCAAAAGATAATGATACATTTTTACAATATTATCAAAATCTTTACTCATCTAAATTAGCAGGACAATCAGATGGAATGGAAACATTCCTACAAGAATGTCATATTAACAGTTTAGATCAGGAAGGTAGAGACTTGCTAAATGCTGATATATCAGTAAAAGATATTGAAGAATCAATTGGATCATTAAATAACGGAAAAGCCGCAGGCCCTGATGGCTTAAGTGTTGAATTTTATAAGAAGTTTCATGATCTGATCTCTCCACGTTTACATACAATAGATAAATATGCTGATGAACAAGGAAAGTTACCAGATTCATTAAATGAGTCTACAATCACACTTATCCCTAAAGCTGATAAAGATTTGGAAGACCCTGGATCATACAGAGCAATAGCTCTTTTAAATACTGATCAAAAAATACTAACTAAAATTTTATCTCGGAGGCTAAGTTTAGTGATTAATAAATTAATACATCATGACCAAACAGGTTTTATTCCAAAACGCTATTCATCCTATAATCTGAGACGTCTATTCAATGTCATGTACTCAAAAAGAATGAATGATATTGAACTAGCTGTCATATCCTTAGATGCTGGAAAAGCATTTGACCAGGTTGAATGGCCATATTTATTTAAAATAATGCAGAAATTTCAACTGGGGGATAGATTTTCCAAATGGGTAAAAATCATATTCTCGAATCCAACTGCAAGAATATTAACAAATCAAATGTTATCAGCAAAATTTAATCTCTTCAGGGGTTGTAGACAAGGATGCCCGTTATCACCATTACTATTTGCTCTGGTAATCGAACCATTAGCTGAAATGATTAGATCAGAACCAGAAATATATGGATATAATACCAAAACTACAACGAATAAAATATCTCTATGCGCAGATGACATCTTAATTTATATTACAAAACTGGAGATTAGTATTCCCAATCTATTTAATGTTATAACTAAGTTTAGTACATTTTCTGGGTATAAAATTAATTGGAATAAAAGTAAAATCATGCCTATAACTGGAATAAAATTAAATATATTAGAACAATTCCCACTTAAAATAGTCACGGACAAACTCAAATATCTAGGAATTAATGTACCTAAATCGTATAACTGTCTATTTAAATATAATTACCCTCAATTATTAAATAAATGTAAAAAAAAAATTATATTGGAAAACACTACCTATATCAATGATCGGTAGAATAAATGCTATAAAAATGATTTTTTTACCACAATTGTTATATTTATTTCAAGCCATCCCTTTATATCTCCCTAAAATGTTTTTTTTTTTTTTAAATAGATTCTTTGGTTAATAGTTTTATTTGGGACTATAAAAACCATCGAATAAGTAAAAAACATCTATGCAAATCTGAAATAAATGGTGGACCAGCACTACCAAATTTCTTATATTATTTCTGGGCAGTTCAGATTAAGAATATGAATTTTTGGTTGGTAAATTTAGATCATGAACCAAGCTGGCTAAAGATGGAAAAGGAAGACTGTTTGCCTTTTGATGTAGGTTCGATTCTTTTTGCACCAAGGGAAGTACAAAAAAAAATGTATGGTGACAACCCTATAATTCATAGCAATAGACGTATTTGGAAACAAATAGTTAAGTCCCTACATATGGATAATTTGTCACTTTGTTTGCCAATTATGAATGATCCCTTATTTAGGCCCTCTGTATTGGATAAGGGGTTTAAACACTGGAATGATTTAGGAATTAAAAGGATAGAACACCTTTACAAGAAAGGAAAATTTCTTTCATTTCAAGAGTTACAGGATATCTATGGATTGCAGTCAAATAACATATTTAGGTATTTACAAATTAGAAACTGTATTAAGTCAAATACGCAAGACTATAAAAATAGAAAACCAGGATTATTAGATGAATTATTTAATAAACACCCAAATACAGAAAAACTCGACAAACATGGGAAAATGAAATAGGTTTACCTATAACAAAGGAAACTTGGGAAGAAAGCCTACAATGTATACATCGCTGCTCATTAAATGCTAGACATATATTGATACAATTTAAGGTATTACACAGATTACATTATTCAAAAACGAAATTAAATAGAATTTATTCTAACATTTCTCCTATTTGTGATAAATGTCAGAACTTGGAAGCTAATTTAACGCATAGTTTTGTAACATGTATAAAACTCAACTATTATTGGACAGAAATCTTTAGAGTTATCTCTGAAGTTCTTAAAATTAAACTGGACCCAGATCCAAAATTAATAATATTAGGAGTTCCGGATTCAAATCTAATATTAACAGTAAACCAAAGAAATTTCTTGGATTACTGTTTGATAATAGGGAAAAAATTAATATTGAAATTTTGGAAGGGAACATTATCCCCCACAATTAAAATGTGGACAGTGGAAATGTTGGAGACGTTGCATTTGGAAAGAATCAGATTTGTCCTAATGGACAAATACGAACTCTTTGAACAGATATGGTCTCCATATACAGAATATTTGAAGGGGTAGCTGTTCTTGGCATCACAACTTAATGGGTACCCGGCAGGATCAGATGAAAATAACTTTCTGTTTTCCTGATTTGTATACATGTCTCTATTGATATCGCTATTTGAAATTGTGTTATTCACTATTAAGATGTATATTATAATCTCTCCTTTTTTAATATATATATATAACACTTTGTTTTAATTAAATACATATAACAAGAATATATACTTTTTTTTCCCTCTCTCTCTCTTCTCTTTCTATATAATCAAAATTATTATTTAATCACTATTCTTATTGATTAAAATCTATTCTTTTGTTTTTCTACTTTCTAAAAAAATAGAAGTTTATAAGAATTACCCGTAACATTCGTATACTTATTGAAATAAGTTGGTTGTGTATTTGAAAAGTTGTTATACCGTTGTTATGATGGATGACTTCTAATAAAAATATTATTACAATATAGACTAGAACTACCAGATGATCATTTATTTTATGAGGGTTGGGAGTGGAGGGCACGTAATCGCTCATCGTTACTCCTCATAAAATAACGATCAAACTTCGAACTGGTAAGTTCTCGTTTAATCTTACTATTTTACTTAGGAGTCACGTGAGTGACTACGTGAAGATTTTGTAGCTCTGTGTTTTTCATGTCGTAGACTCATTCCATACAACACTCTGGCTCAGTAAACACAGTAGTGAGTAAATAATACATTTTTTAAACATTGCTTCAGTTTATGTAATAAGTCTTTTCATTATAGAAAAATGAAAGTAATACTCCTTCTATCGAAAGGCAAAATGTATAACCAAAGATATCAATTGATAATATAAATTGATAATATAAACAAAGCAACAATCACAGAGACTGCGTGTCCAACCCTGACACCATGACTGGTTCCTCGTAACTTTGAAAATTTCTTTTACATCCTCCTACGGCCTCTAATTATTGATCGAGCGGCCCATCCTGTGCCTTTACTGTGGATGTATCTACCTCCCTAATGGAGTGATTTTTCACATCTCAATGTCCACTCCTGCTGAGTCCCAAACCTGTTTTAACCATCTAGAATGTAACTATCTAGAACCATCAGTTTGTACTGATGCTTTATGTGGTTTTCGTGTGCAATAAATAGCGCCTTCTCCGCACCACAGAGACTCTTGCCTGCTTCAACATATTGAGTCAATGCTTAATCGATTTTTGGCCGACAGGATATGCTTAAATTTTACCTTGGTTCCAGCTCCTCCAGGTCTGCTTTGTTTGGTAAAGTCATGAACATATAAGACAATGTAATCTGTAGCCACATGCAATTATCTAACGTAACATTTGCAATGTTTGCACTCTTATGCTGGTACTAAAGTCATGAGCATTATTACTTTCAATGTTAACTTTTGAAACAGTGATAGAATTTTATATTTATATAAAAATAATATCGGGATATTACATATCGGGATATTAACGGATGAGCCCCGACAGAATCTTGGTCAGCAATTTGTCCTAAATAGGACGATAAAGCACTATGGAGCCCTATTAATGGCCCGATCAGATACTGAGAAAATGCAATCCAGCAAGGAACTCCAATATATCTGATATGTTAGTAGTATGATAAAATAACTTTGACTGTCTACCAAAGACTTCCAATTTCTTTATATAAACAAAATATTGTTGTTTAATGCTATTTCTCCAAAGTGCAGTTATAACATTCATAGACCATTCCGACAGTCAAACTCTTATATGGTCTGGTCAAACCTGCAGATTGTCTATCATATCTTCTTGCCATGGATGAATTTCTACAATAACAAATTACTGCAGCTATGGATCATCATAACTGGTTCAATCATCACTCTCAGCATCAATGAGAACCATGACTGAGTCCGGTTTGGGCCACCAAAACGCCCCTGGCAGCGTCCTGCAACATTTTCATCAGACACTGCCCTATCAGACAGAATGGGGAACATAAAATAACATCTTTCCCCATCCAATTTAGCGATAATGCATCCACCGCTACTGCTCCAGGGTTGGGCTCCCACGAGAAACATTTGGGCAATTAATGATTTAATCTAGACACAAACAAATCAATGTTAGGTAATCCATACCACTGACAATGTTTTTCCAAACTTGTGGATTTCACATCCATTCTATATTGTCTTTCAATTTTTTCCCGTGATTTGTTGTCTGCAACGACATTGTCTTCTCCCTTGGAGATAAACAGCTGAACTCAAATATTCTTAGAGATACACCAATGCCACATCTGGTTACCCAGATAATCACATGATAATGATCTTCCTTGACCCATGTGATTGATATATGCCACAGCTGTGGTATTGTCCACCTGATTGGACATGCAAATCTTTCATAGTAGAACAATAAGCTTTTAATCCATAAAAGATATTATACTTATCTTAGCCCAAATAACCACAGAAGCTATCCACCATCCGAGAATACTTGCTTCAGTTTGCAATGGCTGCTGAGCTAATATGTTTAAAAGCAACTTGTGGAACATTCTCTATCCACCACTGTAATTCTGATAAAGCATCCTTTGGCAATTGCATAAGCCTGTCAAAAAAGGCCTGCACACTCTTATAATGCTCGTGTTTTTACTTTTTTTTTAGCTTTTTTTGTTGATGCAGTGGACCAACTCCACCTGAATAGTGTTACTAACTTACCTAAGCTCCTTCTCGGATGGAGGGATAAAGTTTTTCAACAAAGCAATGACACACATTTGTAATATTGACACTTTGTCTCTTGGTAAATTTCTTCCCTCACATGGTACTGAATCACTCACAAACCCGGAATAGTAATTTGTTTAGGAATGCCTAAAACTTAGTTTTTATTGGATGGGTCAGGACCCTTGCCTCTCAACAGGCTTGTAATTGCTGCGCTAATTTTCAGCTGACTCCTGATCAACATTGCCAATTTAAAATTTGATCAAGATAAACCATGACCATGTGTCCTTATCAGTGCAAGTGCTGGTGTCTTTATCAGTGCAAGTGCTGGTTCCAATAATTGTGTGAACATCCTAGAATCTGAGCTTAATCCATTAGATAATGCCCTAACTTGCAACAGCTGACCCATCTAATTAATTTCAAATACCTGTGAACATGATAATAAATTGGTACTAAAATATACCATCCTTCAAGTCTTATAGTAACAACTAACAACTTGTTGATAACAACTGTCTTACAGTGTTGAAGATGTCCATTTTGAAAAAATGTTTTACACTATATAAGTGTATTTAAAGTGATGTCTAGCATGGCTTTACAACCACATCTTCCTTCTTCCTGGGGAAATTATTTGATACAAATGTTCTTGCCTCGTCTTTATTTGAGATATTTCAGGTGCAAACCTAAAATAAGATTTAGGTTTATTCTGTACAGGTGGATCAACTCTTTCTACAACATTTTTTTTTTTGTAGATCCTTACACAGTAAAATAAATCGATCAGTTGTTATGCAATATCATTTATCATAATACACCTGTAATCTCCCACAATTGGAGATTTCATCAACTTCCTCTGTAACAAGTTTTTGCACCTCTTCAATGCACATGAAGGCCTTCTTTCCCCAACCATATGGGTTAACATAACACTTTCATACCATACTCCTGCCTCTGTTTGATCCAATATCAAATCTTTACATTGGACCACAATTTTGCCAAAGTTTAATGACCGATAGTCTTTTCATGTTATCAATGTCTTTGATTTGTTTTTTAGGCAGGTTTACTCCATAAATAATCAGAAGTTTAAACATAGCTTGATCTGTATTGACCTGCAAATCTAAAGTGCAAAATGGTCCCAATAGCAATTATTTCTTATACCATTGAGCTCAACATATGAGCTCCAAAATAATGCCAACTTATCTTTTTTTTTAAATTTTGGTCATTGCACAATCTTTCACTTGCTTCGCATAAGCAGTGATGCCACGCACCAACTTGAATTTCTTTGAAACCGTATTCCCTTGTGCCTCCATATAATTGAAGACATGAGTACCTAAATCGGATTCACCGTTGGCACCTTAGTAAAACACAAATGTTTTATCTATAAATCTGCTGTTTCAACCATAACCGCCTCATGAAGCTGGTGAGAAACCAATTAATGTTGGCCACCACGGTTACCTTCCATGGCCTCACCCCTTCATTCAGGTATCGTACTTAGTACACCTGTATTTATATTTGTGCTGCGGTGGGTACTTATGACCAGCCACCACTTTCAGGGTCAGTTTTTCCTTTTCTTTTACTGCCCTGGTACTCCTGAGGTTTTGCTCAAGGAGACTACCTCCAGACCAATCTGAGGTAGATATTCCCACATTGGTTAAAACACCATATATTTGTATATGGAAACCCCTCAGGGTCTGTTTTGGGAATATTCTGGGTCTTTTAAACCCTTTTGGTTGAAATTTTTAACCTGGAGCATTTCTCCATTTAATTTATTTTGAGCCATAAAGCTTTCTTGTCTAGAGGCCTTTTCTTATTAGAAACATTTAAAACCATGGCCTCTCAGACTTCTTAATATTCCTCCCCACTGGAGTTTTTTCCCATGGCTAAATTTTGTGGAGCGACTAAAGTCTCCCTAACGGTTAATTTCAACGGCCACCGGTATCGGAACCGGCTCCGCACTAATCTGCCGTCCCGATCGCTAAGCTTTTACCCGGGACGCATCCTAACCTCTGTTTTCCACCCGGAGTATTTTTTTTTTTCTTTTTCCTTTTAACTCCTGCTGGCTCTGCACACCAGCGCCACGGAGTTTAAAGACGCCCTGTAAGTAATTCAATGCACTTACCTGCGGGCCTGTTCCTTACCGCTGGTGGAGCTGCGCTCTGCAGCTCTTCCTCTGCCGTCAGCGTCGACGGAATGCCGATCATGCGCCAGGCGGGGCTTCTTCACGTAGTCACTCACGTGACAACGAAGTAAAATTGGCTTGGTGTGAATGGAAAATTGTCCCTAGTGCGTAGGATAGTGTTAATGGTCGGTGCGGACTCAGTGGGCCGTAGTGGGCTGTATCTCTAAAATAAAATAAACCGAACAGGGATTTCTCCTGGCTGTCCCCATTTCCTCCTGCATTCCAAAAGAGTTGCTTGGTGAATTTAGACTAGAGATACAGAGTGGACACAAGCCCTTCAGCCCACGCCGATCAGCGATCATCCCATACACTAGCACTATCCGACACACTAGGGACAATTTACAACTTTACCAAAGCCAATTAAATTACAAACCTGAACGTCTTTGGAGTGTGGGAGGAAACTGGAGCACTCTGAGAAAATCCACGCCGTCACTGGGAGAACATACAAACTCCGTACATACAGCACCGATAGACAGGATGAAACCCTGGTCTCTGTCTCAGTAAAGCAGCAACTCTACCACTGCGCCACCCTTCTGTAAAGGCTACTTGCTATAAAGTACTCTCAGGAGAGTCGTAGAATGGGGGTAGGCTGATTGCTTTCCCCAATTCTACAGGGCAATTTGTGGGAATAATTCACAGGGAGCATTAGTGAGGAATGGGATTGGTCGGTGAGTTTACATAGACCCAATGTGCCAAGAAGGATTATAGAGAAAATATGTTAATGTTAAATCAGGGGTGAGTTGAAAGTAATAAAGGTTATAAATTGGAGAATAATAAATAAACAGAGAAATGATGGGGATAAACAAAAAAGGTACAATTGAGACAAGACAGAGATAGACCAAGAGAACAATAATAATGGTAGGTAGACACTAAATGCTGGAGATTGATTGATTATTAGGACTGGATGTTACAATCCCTAAGATTTCACTACAATTGACTTTCTTGGGTATGACCACTAGGTGAATTTTGCTAACAATCAGACACATCTTCAGTTGTGTACCTCAACGTCACTGGGTGTTTCAGCCTTTTATCACAAGACACCCTCAGTCGAGGCAGGCCCACCGCAGGTTGATCAGACCTGGGTGTGCGTCTTATGGTTAGCCTCTAGATGGTCACGTGGCAGCCCAGACAGCATCTTTCCTCTTCAGCCACAGCTCCGTTCGGCGGCATTGGCAAGTTCTTTTACTGCCCTCTGACTCCTACTTCCCTCAGGAGCCGTGCGGTGGAACTGGCTACAAAGCCCCTGCACCCCACCTCCACTGGACACACCCTTACCCTCCAACCTCTCTCCTCTGCCTCTGCTTCAAGGTTCGAATATCGAAGCTTTTTCCTTTCATAAGCCTCGTCCACAGCCTCCTCCCATGGGAACCGTCAGCTCAATGATGACAGGAGTTAGACCAGAGAACGAGGTCTGGTCGCAGGTTGGTAACTGCGATTTCAACTGGGAACGAAAGCCTCTGGCCTAGGTAACATGGAAACATAAACATTTCTTGCATCAGGTGAAGATGTTATGTCTCCACTGCTGCATTGCGGTGTCTAGAGAGAGGGTTCAGCCTCATATTAAAGAGTGTGCTCATTCATGACCAAGGTAATAAGTAATGTTATCACCTTGAGGGTAATGAATCTTTGCAATTCTCTGTCCAAGAGACCGGCAGAGTATATTCAAGGCACAGTTCGAAAGATTTTTGGGATATTATGAATATCAAGCTATATGATGTGGAGGATGGAAATGCAGAGACTGGTTTACACCAAAGATAGACACAAATTGCTGGAGTTACTCAATGGGACAGACAGCATCTCTGGATGGCAGGAATGGGTGACGATTTGGGTCGCGAACCTTCTTCAGTCTCAACCCGAAACATCACCCATTCCTTCTCTCCAGAGATGCTGCCTGTCCCGCTGAGTTGCTCCAGCATTTTGTATCTATCTTCGGTGTAAACCAGCGTCTGAAGTTGCCTCCTAAATAATGGTGGAGAACTAAAATGATAGCAAGGATGTCAGAAAAAAATCATTATTGAAAGTAAAAAATACAAGATATGAGATACATTTATTTGTGCCAATTGGTCCAGTGAAATGTGTGGTCGCCATACAGCCATACGAATAATAAAGAGCACAGAACACGATAGTCTTTAACACAGACATCCCCACACAGCGGGATCAAAGTTTCCCACTGTAAGGGAAGGCTCCAAAATTCAGTCATCCTCTTCTGTTATCGGGGGGCTCAAGGTTTCCAGGCAGTATTATTTCTGATCAAAAGAGCTGATGTTGGAAAATATATCGTCAAATGCATTTTGGTAGTTTTTGTAACTTCTCTTTCTATACTGGAAGCATGGTGATCGAGTGGAATACAACAGATAGAGAATAAGCGTTACAGAAGGTGATTCAATTGAATTGTTCAGAAGGTTTATTTGCCAGATCCCTTGGAGTTGAAGAGTGGAATTGCTTTGGGCATCTTTCCTTGTTCAACCCACTATCTAAATGAAAATTGTTTCTATTGCCATTGAATCCAGTTGAAGATGGTACACACTGAAAATAACAGATAACCCTGAGGGAGGTAAAGTCCTGACATTTATTGGAGATGATTCAGTTGCAAAGGCAACCAACAAACTACCTCTTCATTCCTCCCCCTCCTCCTTTACATTTTCTCTTTGACATACAGTGGTTGACATTTGCACGGCACGGTGGCGCCACACTAGGGCAACATGGTGGCACAGTGGTAGAGTTGCATCCTTCTAGCGGCAGAAACCTGGGTTTGATCCCGACTACGGTTGCTTGACTGCACGTTTTTTTTTTACGTTCTCCCCGTGACCTGCGTGGGCTTTCTCCGGGATCTTCGGTTTCTTCCCACGCTCCAAAGACGTGCAGGTTTGTCGGTTAATTGGCTTGGTGTAAATGTAAATTTTCCCTGGTATGTGTAGGGTAGAGTTAATGTGCGGGTATCGCTGGTCGGTGCGGACTCAGCGGGCCTAAGGGCCTGCGCAGTATAACTAAACTAAACTAAACTAAAAGTGGTGACTGCACGTTACATCTCACTACAATTGATGTAAAAAACTTTTGGTAGTGATTGACAATTGAGTTCCTACCATTTTGTTTACTAGACGGCGAAAAATAGTGGGCCATTCGGTCGTCTGCATCAGCTCACCCCTCTACAAGGTCAAGGCTGACCATCCTGTTTAGAATTCCTTTCCTGCTCTCTTTTCATAACTCTTGACCGTCATTATAACATTAAGAAATATATCTCCCACCTTCTTGAAAATATTTTATGACTTTGGGGTTGAGAGGGAGAGATAGATCGGCCATGATTGAATGGCGGAGTAGACTTGATGGGCCGAATGGCCCCAATTCTGCTCCTATCACTTTTGACCATGACTTAGCCTCACAGCCTTCTGTGGGGTGGGAGATTTCAACCTTCACGTGGTCCGCCCTGTTTCGACAAATGCAATCAACCTGGCGTGCACAAACAAATAAGATCAAATAGAACATGTTGTCCTACAACTTTAGGCTGCACACGCCATACGCAAGAAGAAGTCAGCCTTCTGTAGTAGAGAATTCCACAGGTCCGCTACCTTGTCATCTCAGTTCCATATGACACATCCCATATCCTGAGGCTGTGACCCTTTGTTCTGCCTTATCAACCATTGAGTACGTCTAATTAATGTAGATTCATACAGCATGGAAACAGGCCCTGCGGCACAACTTGTCATGCCAACCATAATGCCCCGTTTACGACGCACTACCTACCCGCGTTTGGCCCATATCCCTCTGAACCGCTCCACTCCATTTAACTGCCTTTGAAATGTTATTATCGTGCCATCCTCAACTATCTCCTCTGGCAGCTCGTTCCACATGCTCACCACCCTCTGGTTCCTATTAAATCTTTCCACTCTCTACTTAGGTTTCAGTTGGCCTCTTGTTCTTCATTCTCCACACTCTGTTTAAGCGACTGTGCATCAACCTTATTTCCCCTCACAATCTTATACAAGATCACCCCTCATCCTCCTGGGCTCCAAGGAATGTTGTCCCAGCCTGCCCAACATCTCCCGCTACCTTAGGACCTCAAGCCCTGGCAACAACCTCGTAAATCCCCTCTCTACTCTTCCCTATGGCAGGTAGGGTGACCCAAATTGAAGACAATACCCCTGATTTGGTATCAACAGCATGTTGTATAACTGCAACATAATATCCCAACTTCTAGACTTAATACTCTGACTGATGAAGGCCAACATGCCGAAACCCTTCTTGAGCACCCTATCTACTTGTGATGCCACTTTCAAGCAACTATGAGCCTGCGCTCCTGGATCCCTCTGCTCTACAACACACCCCGGAGCCCTGCCACTCTCTGAGAATTCTCCACCAATCCACAGGCTCGCGTTCCATTTCTCCCACTCATGCTCCTACTCTGAGATTCACTCTACTTCTTCTCTATTCTGGCAAATCCAACCCCCACTGATCAGATCTGCTTGTACATCAGTCCAGCCATCCCAGGAATTCGTCAAGTAAAGGGCATGTCCCACTTTCCCGAGTTATTCACGAATTCTCCCGAGTTATTCACAAATTTTCCCAAGTTTTCAAACTTGCAGAATGTTCGTAACGAGTCCGTAGGAGTCCGTGGATATATCTTAGCGGCTCGTTATGCCAGCCATAGGTACTCGGGGCTATTTTTTTACTCGTGGACATTTTTTACCAGGCTGAAAAAAACGTCCCGACTTTACCTGATGCCCCGAGTACCTACAGATGTCATAACGAGCCGCTACGATATATCCACGGACTCGTTACGAACATTCTGCAAGTTTGAAAACTCGGGAGAATTCGTGAATAACCGAGGAGAATTCGTGAATAACTCTAGAAAGTGGGACAGGCCCATGAGGGTCCCAGCGCGAAAATAAAAACATCGTCTACCCATTCCCTCCCCGCATACTGTCTGCCCTGCAGCATTTTTCCAACACTTTTTGCTTTGCTCACGATTCCAGCGTCTGCTGTCTCTTGTATCTCCAAGCAAATCTTTGTCGCCACCCCTCCTTCCCAGATAAGGAGGCTAAAACTCTGTACAACCATCAAAGAGTAACTTGAGGCTGCAATGATTCAGGATAAATACTTGTCTGATTGAAGGATTTGTAATTCACCTTGTGATGGTTCACCACATTGAAGTAGCCAGAATAAACAGAAGATATTGTCGTGCTTTATGCAATGTTCGAGGGTGGGTGATTTGCTCAGATTATGTTAGGAAGATAGAAGGCAGAACAGTGCAGGACAGGAACAGGCCCTTCAGCCCACAATGCCAAATATGATACCAAGTTAAACTAATCTCCTTCTCCTGCTCGCGACCATGTACCTCCAATCCCTGCACATGTACATACCTATCTAAAAGCATGGTAAAAAGCTCTTCAAAGCCACTTTAGTATCTGCTTCCACCACCGCTCCTGGCAGTGAGTTCCAGGCACCCACGAATTTCCAAGTTAAAAACGTTCCTGAGCGGCATGGTGGCGCATCGGTAGAGTTGCTGCCTTACTGCGCTTGCAGCGCCGGAGATCCGAGTTCGATCCTGACTACGGGTGCTGTCTGCACGGAGTTTGTACGTCCTCCCCGCGACCTGTGTGGGTTTTCTCCGAGATCTTCGGTTTCCTCCCACACTCCAAAGACATATAGGTTTGTTGGGTAATTGGCTTAGTATAAATGTCAATTGTCCCCAGCGTGTGTGGGATAGCGTTAATGTGCGGGGGATCGCTGGTCGGTGCGGACTCGGTGGGGCCTGTTTCTCCTCAGTATCTCTAAATTAAACTTACCATAGAATACAGAGAAGCACTGCACAATGTTTGTGCCAAACATGATGCCACATTAATTTGTTCTCATCTGCCTGTATATGATCCATATCCCTCTATTCCCAATAATCTGCCTGAACATGACATGGATTATGTACAGGCAGGTAAACATCATGTGCCTATCTAAAAGCCTCTTAAACGTCACTATCCTATCTGTCCACCACCATCCCTGGCAATGCATTCCAGGCCTCCAACGCTTTGTGTAAAAAAAAAATTTGCCCTGCATATCTCCATGAAATTTGCCCCTCTTAAAGCCAAGGCCTCTGGTCTTTCCCATTTCCTTTTAGCTTAGTTTAGAAATGTAGAGCGGAAACAGGCCCTTTGGCCCACCGGGGCCGCGCCGACCAGTGATCCCCGCACACTAACACTACCCTACACGAGGGACAATTTACACATACACCGAGCCTATTAACCCACAAGCCTGCACGTCTTTTTGAGTACGGGAGGAAACCGAAGATCTCGGAGAAAGCCCACGCGGTCACGGGAAGAACGTGCAAACTCCGTACAGACAGCACCCGTAGTTGGGATCGAAGCTGTGCCTCTGGCGCTGTGAGGTAACTCTACTGCTGCACTACCGTGCCACCCCGGTGGGGAAGGGGAGCCTTTTTTCATTCAGGGCGTTATACAAATGGAGATTATGGGGCTAAGGAGACAAAGAAGGGGTGGGTAAAGCATAAAGCGCCTGTCCCATTTGGCCGTCATTTCCGCGCCATTTACACGACCTGGTAGCGCGTGGGTAGCGTGGGGATGGACGCATGGAGTGGCGTGGAGGAATGTGGACTTCGTCCTGCACGAAATCTTCGCGCTCTCTCGGCCTGTCGTGTAATTGACGGCCAAAGTGGACAGGGCCAAGACCCTGGCGCGACGCAACGTCTCACCTCCAACAGCAGCAGAAGCAGACAAACGATCGCCAAGCTTGGCCTGGGGCTCACGGCCTTTGAGGATCCGGATCCGCCCCCACCAGAGCGGGACCAAGAAAATTGAAGATAGACACAAAATGCAGGAGTAACTCAGCAGGACCGGCAGCATCTCTGGAGAGAAGCAATGTGTGACGTTTCGGGTCGAGACCCTTCTTCAGACTGTCGCGTAAATGAAGGCCAAGTGGGACAGGCCCTTAAGGAGTGATATCAGAGAGGAGACTGAGGCAGAAAGACTGAAAGCTGCCCAACAATAGTGGACACTATACTTCAAGAGAATAACAAGGGAAAACAGACCGAGGGAAAGATGAATGAAAATGAGAAAAACGCAAATAGCACAATGTTTGTCCAATTCAATTCAATTCAACTTTAATGTCATTGCACAGATACAAATATGGGTACAACGAAATGCAGTTTAGCGTCAGTTCGTAGTTATAGCAATATATAAATAGATACAGAATGCAGACAATGTGGACGGAGAGACTGGAGAAATCTATCGGCGGGACTCCGAGTTCAGCAGTGTGATGGTGTTGTTATAGAAGCTGCTCCTCATCCCACTAGTGCGGGACCTGAGGCTCCTGTACCGCCTCCCTGATGGTAGGAGGGCAAACAGTCCATGGTTAGGGTGGGTGGGGTCTTTGATGATCTTCCTGGCCCGTCTCAGACACCGTTTTCGGTGGAGGGCATCGATGGCAGGGAGCGGGGCACCGATGATGTACTGGGCGGTTTTCACCAGCCGTTGTAGTGCCTTCCTGTCTGCTACGGTGCAACTGCTGTACCATACCGTAAAGCAGGTGGTCAGGATGCTTTCCATGGTACAGCAGTAAAAGTTGGTCAGGATCTGGGGGGACAGGAGGGCTTCTTTGAGCCTCCTCAGGAAGTAAAGGCACTGCTGCGTCTTTTTGATCAGCTTGGAGGTGTTGAGGGACCAGGACAGATCCTCCAAGATGTGTACCCCGAGGAATTTGTAGTTGGAGACCCGCTCCACCTCAGTCCCGTTTATATGGATGGGGGTGTGTCTGCCCCCTCTGTTCTTTCTAAAGTCCACAATGATTTCCTTCGTCTTCTGGGAGTTGAGGACGAGGTTATTGTTGGCACACCAGGTTGTCAGGTGCTGTAGGCTGACTCGTCGCTGTCACTGATCAGTCCTACCACCGTGGTGTCGATGGCAAATTTTATGATGGCGTTGGAGCCATGCTTAGGGATGCAGTCATGGGTGAAGAGGGAGTAGAGGAGAGGGCTGAGCACACAGCCCTGTGGCACGCCAGTGTTCAGTGTTATAGTGGAGGAGGTGAGGTTGTTGACCCTAACAGACTGTGGTCTGTTAGTGAGGAAATCCAGTGTCCAATTGCAGAGGGAAGTGGAGATGCCAAGACATCTGAGTTTGGTGATCAAGCTAGCGGGTATGACAGTGTTGAAGGCGGAGCTGAAGTCAATGAACAGCAACCCTGATGTAGGTGTTATTGCTGTCCAGGTGGGTCAGGGCAGAGTGTAGGGCCGCCGATATGGCGTCCTCTGTAGACCTGTTGGTCCGGTAGGCAAACTGATGGGGGTCCAGTGTGGGGGGGAGGCTGACTTTGAGATGAGCCAAGATCAGCCGCTCGAAGCACTTGGCGATGACAGGGGTGAGTGCCACTGGCCGGAAATCGTTGCGAACTCCCTGTCGCTGATTGTTTGGGCACTGGCACAATGGTAGATGTCTTGAGGCAAGTGGGGACGACACCCTGGGCCAGTGACAGATTGAAAATGTGTCCAGAGCAGAGGCGCAGAGTGGGAGGTAATAAAGAAGGAATTATCAGCTTACATATATAGTACCCTTTCATAAGGCTCTAGAAATATAATTTGCTTTTATACAACACCTTCGATGTAGAAAAATCCTGTCAAGGTTTTTCACAGGAATGATTTCAAATAATATTTTACTTGGAACTGCTTAAGGAAATGTGGAGGTTGAAAATTCCCATTGATCATTCACACCAGCATGGTAAACTACTTCCATTAAACTCTGGGGAAGCAGGTTCCACACTGGTGTTTAACAGAACGTTTAGGGTGTTTATATTCAGAACAATGTAATGACAATACGTTGGAGGCTTGAGCTGGGATGTACATTACTACATAGAGAGCCAAAATGTAGCTCTGCATTCACCAAGACTGTGATCCAGAGATGTTTACAACTATTCATAGAGTTTGCCGTCACGTGTACTAAGGTACAGTGAAAAGCCTTTTGTTGCCTGCTAGCCAGTCGGCAGAAAGACTGTACATGGTTACAATCGATCTGTTTACTGTGTATACATACATGATAAGGGAATAATATCTAGTCATACAGTAGGAAAACAGGCCCTTCGGCCCAACTAGCCCACACCGGCCAACGAGTCCCATCTACCAAAAATCTGGAGCCTCCCTTTGACTGGTATTTTGTTGCTTCACATGCTTGATCAATGGTGTTTTATCATTAATGTTTTATTATTATTAATGTTTAGTGTTTTCTGAGTCATTCGTAACTGTCGCTGTATGTCATGTTGGTACTTGTGGGCGGAGCACCAAGGCAAATTCCTTGTATGTGAAAACTTGGCCAATAAACTTACTTTCTTACTTACATTAGTCCCACTTGCCTGCGTTTGGCCCATATCCCTTAAAACCTATCGAATCCATGTACCTATCTAATTACTTCTTAACTTTGTCAATAAATACTTAGCCAATAAACTTACTTTCTTACTTACATTAGTCCCTGCCATACACCCTCCACTCTTTCATACACACGCCACCCTTTGTGTGAAATTGTTATCCAGATGCCAATAAAATCTTTCCCCCTTCACCTTAAACCTGTGCCCTCTGGTCCTCAATTCCCCACTCAGGGCAAGAGACAGTGCATCCACTCGATCTATTCCTCTCATGATTTTGTACACCTTCATAAGATCACCCCTCGTCCTCCTACGCTCCAGGGAATAGAGGCCCAGCCTGCTTAACCCCTCCCAATAGCTCATACCCGCAATTCCCATCAACGTGCTTGTAAATCTTTTCTGCATCCTTTCCATCTTGGCGGCTGGTGTCCAAGTAGAGGCGGGAACAGTGGCTTCTGAATTCATCAGAACTGACGCGGCAACTGCATGGCCCAGCTTACGCCAGCAAATGTATCTGGGGACTTTCCAATGAAAGTTCGAATTGAATCTCTGTTCTGGCTCATTCTATTTGTACAGACTGATATTCTAGTGATCCAGCGCAGAAACAGGCTCTTCGGCCCAACTTGCCCACACGTCCCAGCTTGCTTGCACTAGTCCCATATCTCTCCAAACGTGTCCAATCCACTTGTTAAAGTATTATTGAGGGCCTGTCCCACTTTCGCGACCTAATTCACGACCTCTGCCGAGTTTGCCCTTGACTCATACTCGCAGCATGGGCGTCACGAGGTCGTAGGTAGTTCGTAGGTAGTTCGTGGGTAGGTCGTCGCAGGCCATGATGCTAGTCAATAGACAATAGACAAGAGGTGCAGGAGGCCATTCGGCCCTTCGAGTCAGCACCGCCATTCAATGTGATCATGGCTGATCATCCCCAATCAGTACCCCGTTCCTGCCTTCTCCCCACATCCCCTGACTTTGCTATTTTTAAGAGCCCTATCTAGCTCTCTCTTGAAAGCATCCAGAGAACCTGCCTCCACCGCCCTCTGAGACAGAGAATTCCACAGACTCACCACTCTCTGTGAGAAAAAGTGTTTCCTCGTCTCCGTTCTAAATGGCTTACTCCTTATTCTTAAACTGTGGCCCCTGGTTCTGGACTCCCCCAACTCCCGGGAACATGTTTCCTACCTCTAGCGTGTCCGAGCCCTCAACAATCAACAGTCATAGGTATTTGTAGCATCAAGTAGGTCGGGGGGTCTATTCAGCCTCATGAAAAATGTGCACGAGTAAATAAGGTTGTGATTTAGGTCGTGAAAGTGGGACAGGCCCTTTAAAAGTTCAATCTGCCACACTTACTTGAGTTGGTCAGAGCAATTTAAATCTCCACCCCAAGCTTCAAATATGCGGGTCTCAATAATGTGCAGCGGGGCGGGATGGTCCGGTGAGCAGTCCCGACTAACCCCGAGGAACCAACCGCCTGGTAAACCTGGCCCACACGCCGTGGTGTACAGTGGGCCCAAAACCTCGTGGTCGGCTGGATCTCACCCAAAGGCTCATCGGCCGACGGGATCGGGAACCCGTCCGTAGTATCGTTGGATGGCGCTGGAGACCTTGGATGCGAGGACAATAGACAATAAACAACAGGTGCAGGAGTTGGCCGTTCGGCCCCTCGAGCCTTCACCGCCATTCATTGTGATCATGGCTGATCATCCCCAATCAGTACCCCGTTCCTGCCTTCTCCCCATATCCCCTGACTCCGCTATTTTTAAGAGCTCTAGCTAACTCTTGAAAGCATCCAGAGAATTGGCCTCAGCTGCCTTCTGAGGCAGAGAATTCATAGAAACATAGAAAATAGGTGCAGGAGTAGGCCATTCGGCCCTTCGAGCCTGCACCGCCATTCAATATGATCATGGCTGATCATCCAACTCAGTATCCTGTACCTGCCTTCTCTCCATACCCCCTGATCCCTTTAGCCACAAGGGCCACATCTAACTCCCTCATCTAATTCCACAAGATTCCACAAGGGTCACATCTAATTCCACAGATTCACAACTCTCTGTGGGTGAAAAAGTTTTCCGTCAAACTGACCTATCCCTTATTCTTAAACTGTGGCTCCTGGTTCTGGAGGCCCCAACATCGGAAACATGTTTCCTGCCTCTAGGAGCAAGGAGAGTGCAGGAGGCGGCCCCGGGACACAAAGATACCAGACGAGGAGAGGGATGTTGGTTCACGGGAACTGCTTCAGTACATCGAGCGTGCGGGCTGACCGAACATTGCACTTTGAATGGTGGCACCAATAATGGCAAAGCCTGCATGTGTAATAAATTTCACTGAGCAGTTGCATATGTGACAAATAAAGAACCATTGAACCATTGACTATAGCCCTCGGCCTCAGCTGGCAAGCCATTGAAGCCACATAGCCCAAACCCTCTGACAGAATAGGAGGAGGAGGCAAGGCCCTTATAGGGGGGCGGGGGGGGGGGGGGGTAGGGGTGGGGGTGGGGGGGGGGGGCAATGAGTGCCATTTGACATGGGCCACATGCCTGTCTGCTTCTAAGGGATCTTGATTTGGGGGCCTCTAAAATTGAGGGGCCTCTGCTTGATGTTGGTTTGTGGGCCTCTAAAATTGAAATTGGCCTGGGCCTCAGTTCATCTATGAGAGGGCGTGGGAGGATGCAAGGTACAGCCTCACACCATCTGTCAAAGACGTCACGCCTTTAACTGCCTTGGTGATTTAGATACATTGATAGACTATTAAAAATTCCCCTAAATCATTTTTTTTTTTTTTTAAATAGTATCAAAGGATTAAAAAGGATTCGGAACACATTGAAGGAGTCATGAATATTTGAACACTTGAAAATGCTTGAACACTTAAACCGAAGGAAGACATAAAAAGCTGGAGTAACACAGCGGGTCAGGCAGCATGTCTGGGGAGAAGGAATGGATGACGTTTCAGCAGCAGATGGAAGAAGGGTTCCGACCCATGACTATCTTCGGTATGAACCAGCATCTGCGGTTCCTTCCCAACCAGTTAGGTGAGTGGATGAGAATTCAGCAGTGGTGGGAGATGAAGGAGGTTTTTGGATGGACACAAGTGATTTTGCTGTCGGTGCGGTTATGAGATCCGAAGTTTAGTCAATGATCGGATACACTGATGCCCTGATTGACTCCGAACCGAGCATCTTTTATCACTAGTTCCCAGTGTGAATCAACTCAGATGTGAACCGGCAGAGGGTTTGTGTATTTATATACACAAGGGGACTAGGGGAAAACAAATGGTCGGCACGGACTGGAAGGGCCGAGAGGGCCTGTTTCCGTGCTGTAATTGTTATATGGTTATATGGTTATATGGTTATATTTCTGCATCCAACTTTAGTGAGTTCAGTTTCAATTAAAGGCGATGTGTGGGGCAGGCTTTTTTACACTTGCACTCTGTGGTGAGTGCCTGGAATATGCTGCCAGGGGTGGTGGTGCAGGCAGGTACGATAGAGGTTTTTGAATAGACACATTGATATGCAGGGAATGGAGGGAGATGGATTATATGCAGGCAGATAGAGTCGGTCGTAGCATCATGTTCAGCATAGATAACGTGGGTCGAAGGTCCTGCATGTTCTAACTTCAACCAACAACAGCTCTAAATGTTCAAACCAAAAATGAATTGCACAGCCAGATCAAGGCCTTGCCAACTCAAAGTACTGCCATGCTTAAATCCGAAAAAAGAGAGAGAGAGAGAGAGAGAGAGAGAGAGAGAGAGAGAGAGAGAGGGAGAGAGAGGGAGAAAGGGAGAAATGGCGAGGGAGAGGGAAAGAGAGAGGGATAGAGAGGGGGAAAGAGAGAGAGAGAGAGAGAGAGAGAGGGAGAGAGATAGAGAGAGAGGGAGAGAGAGAGGGAGAAAGGGCGAAGGAGAGGGAAAGAGAGAGGGAAAGAGGGGGGGAAAGAGAAAGAGAGAGAGAGAGAAAGAGAGAGGGAGAAAGAGAGAAAGAGAGAAAGAGAGAAAAGGGGGGAGGAGGAAAGAGAGAGGGAGGGGAAGGGGAAGAGAGAGAGGGAGGGGGAGAGAGGGAGAGAGAGAGAAAGAGAAAGAGAGAGAGAGAATCCAAGCCAGGAGGATACAGTTCTGAATCTGTAGTGGATAATTGGGCCCTGAAGGATTTCCACTTGCATTCTGGCCATGCCCAGCCTCTGAATATTTGACTTAGTTCCTTTTTTTGTGTGTGAAGGCAGTCTGGTCCTGAGAGATGGGGCCTGGAGGCACAACTTCAAACAGTGTGGAATTTAGAGGATCAAACCACCCTTCCTAACTCAGCTCACCTCAGTAACTCCCAGAAGGTGGCGGATTAAAGGTACTCGGATAATCATATACAATCAAATCAAACCCCAGCTGAACAGTGTGAGATAGAAACATAGAAAATAGGTGCCGGAGTAGGCCATTCGGCCCTTCGAGCCAGTACCGCCATTCAATATGATCATGGCCAATCATCCACATTCAGTACCCCATTGCGCCTTTTTCCCCCATATCCCTTGATTCCGTTAGCTCGAAGAACTAAATCTAACTCTCTCTTGAAAAGATCCAGTGAATTAGCCTCCACTGCCTTCTGTGGCAGAGAATTCCACAGAATCACAACTCTCTGGGTGAAAACGGATTTCCTCATCTCAGTCCTAAATGGCCTACTCCTTATTTTTAAGCTGTGACCCCTGGTTCTGGACTCGTCCAACATTGGGAACATTTTTTCCTGCAAGACCAAGGAAGCATTGAGATGGCTGCATCGGACAATGGGATAATAAATTGATAAGAGCACAGCTGTAGATTCCAGCAACAAATTAATTTTTTACTTCAATCATATGTGGGTAAAATGAGGCGTGATTAGCAAGGGTACTGTGGGCCAAATGGCCTCAGTTCAGTGCTGTAAGTGTCTGATTCAAGGGATGTACATGTCCCACACCGTGTTGTATATGGAACGACCTGCCAGGGGAAGCAATGGCGGCAGGTACTATAAGAGCATTGAAAAGACACTTGGACAGGTACATGGATAGAAAAGACAGCAGGTACTATAACAGCATTAAAAAAGACACTTGGACAGGTAGACAGATCAGACAGGTTTAGCGAGATATAGGCCAAACACAAGCAAATGGGATTACCTTGGATAGGGGATCTTGTATGAATGAATGAATAAGTTTATTGGCCAAGTATTCACATACAAGGAATTTGCCTTGGTGCTCCGCCCGCCGAGTGTACGCTTGGTCTCGAAATGGTCGCCGAGTGTACGCTTGGTCTCGCCATATTTACGGAAGTTATCTAGGTTCATTGGCCTCTGTAAATTGCCCCAGTTGTGCAGGGTGTGAATGAGAAAGTGGGATAACATAGAACCAGTGTGAAAGGGCGATCAAAGGTCAACATGGACTTGGTGGACTGAAGGTTCTGTTTCCAGGCTGTATCGATATAAAACATCGGGAACACCAGATGCAATAGTTGAGGTTAGAAGAGGTGCACGTGAATTTCTATTAGGTGGTAGATGATGATGTGATCGGTGGATGCAGGTACGGTGGGGGACAAGATTGCCAGGATGGATGAAGATTGTGACAAAGACTAGAAGTGAAAAGAAGACATAAGTCTGTCAGATAAGAAAATAAAAAGTGGAGTGAAATATCAAGCTAGAGGGAGGGATATGGGTGGAAGGGGATAGGAGACAGAAAGGAGGGTATAAAAATGGATGAGAAGGGGATAAAACACACAAATTGGAGGAACAGCACCTTATATTCTGCTTTGGTAACTCACAACCAAACGGTACGAACATTAAAGGGCCTGTCCCACTGTACGAGGTCATTCAAGAGTTCTCCCCAGTTTTCCCCCTGATTCGAACACGGAGAATGTACGTAGTGGGTCCGTAGGAGTTCGTGGATGTCTAGTAGTGACTCGCACGAGTAAATATTTTTCATGGACATTCGTGGACATTTTTCACAGTGTTGAAAAAACGTCACGAGTTTACCGGATTTCCTGAGTTCCTACTGAATCCGTAGCATTACGAGCCGCTACGAGACATCCATGAACTCCTGCGGACCCGCTACGAACATTCTCCGAGTTCGAATCAGGGGGAAACATGGGAGAACACCCACGAGGTCCTGAGTCGATCTTTTGGGAAAACGCTTAGGACAGTGTGACCTTCTGGAGCGTCTGCTTGAGCGAGGCTAAGAGGGCTTGATCAGGCAGATAGGAGGATCGAACCCGAGGTGGTTAGGTATAGTAGTGGAACTGCAATTGTGTATTATCGAAATAAAGTTCAGATGTGCAAGTGCTTGACTCAGTGATTTTTGTCTGAAACTAGACTGCGGGGGGGAAAGCTTAGAACGAGCTATTCACAGTTAGACTGTGGGAGGACACCAAAGATCTTGGAGAAAAACCACGCAGATCATGGGGAGAACATACAAACTCCATACAGACAAGCACCCGTAGTCAGGATGGAACCCAGGTCTCTGGCGCTGCAAGGCAGTAGCTCTAATGCTATGCCACTGTGCTGCCCCAAATAGAAATGGAAAGTGGGTAGGAGAATGCAAGAGCGTGACTCCTGCTGGTGATAAGACCTGGTAATCCCAGGGGGTAACCCATCCAAGTATTAATCCCGCCTGAGCCTGCTTAGCTTCCGAGATGGTGCGTGGGGTTATGGGGAGAATGGGGTTCGGAGGGAGAGATTTATCAGCCATGATTGATCGGCAGAGTCGACTTGCTGGGCCGATTGGCCTAATTCTACTCCTATCACTTATGACCTGAAGAGATCAGACGAGATGGGGCGTTTGTTGTCTAGTATGTACTCTGCACTCGTTCCAGCCTAACGATCGGTATCACACCTGCAAATGCTTCTCAGCTTTTATTGGATCGAACGTGCCAGCTGAACCCTTAAGTTGTCCCCTTTGCCGAAGGATTTGAATCATTAAAGAAACCTTGCAGACTTTGACTTCCTACACATTGCAACACGCTCTCTGGATGACTGCACACATTAAAACAGCAAACCTCTGCCACTGCAGATATCCTCCCGGGGATCTCTCAGTCCGAACTTGCAAAAGGCAGTGCTGGGTCGCCTGAAGGTAATCCGAGCTGTCGCAGCTAGTGAGAAACCTGTTTTATTTACATTTGCCTCAAGCCACAGAACAAAGTGTCATCTATTGTAAAAGTACTGGCTAAAAAACAGAGAACTGTATGTCAACATAGTGCTCCCAACACTTGGTGTGGTTCTGCACCAGTTGAGTTTAGTTCAGGGGCCTCCAAACATTTCAGCCTGCGGGCCACATTATTGGCACGTTTGCCAACCGTACACACACACACATTCACACTCACACTTGTGAGGGATAAAATGATTAAACCCCACTATTGAAAGGGGCTTTAAAGAGGATTCTAACCGATAGAGGCCAGGGAGAGGATGCTGACACAGCTGTGGATGAAGTTACTAGAATTGTCCTTGAGTAAGGATTGATAGTATTGTATAGCGGTAGAAGGGAGTGATGTAGACGACCCTTATCGGTAGAAGGGAGTGATAAATGCGACCCTTGTCAGTATAGCCTAGCTTTAGTTCTGATACAAGAGAACTGAGAGAGGTCAGTTGGAGGTGAGCAAAACTGGGGCATGTCATGTACAACTGAGAATGCTTAATAAAATAAATGAATATTACAACACACCCCTGGTCAAGAAACTGCTCATTACCATGCACATGTATGGACATGCGATGTTTGATGTGGGAGGTACTGGGGGAACGTACCTACAGACTGTGCACCTCAGTGCCCTGATTGGAGAGGGCCAGAAGGGGAGGTTAAATGTAGAATTGTGTGTATAAAGGAGCTTTACTTTCCTGACTTTGGTGTGTCTCAACTTGGAGAGGCACCCGACTCTGCAGACTCGCAAATAAAGAATCTCTTGTTTCCACGATTTAGTCTCTGAGTAGTGATTGTGAGCACACCGCATATCTCACACACTCGCACTCAGTTGAGTTTAGTTCATTGTCACGTCTACAAACACATGTCTGCACACTAGAGTATAGGACAGGGGTGGGGAACCTGCGGCCTTAAGTGTGGCCTTCTAGGCCATTAAGTGCGGCCTTTTGAATGAATCTAAATTTTGTAGAACAAATCCTTTTATTTTTATTAATATGTTTTTGTTCGTTTTTTTTATTATTTTTTATTTTAATCTTAAAATGAACATATTTAAAATACCAAAGAGTAAAAGAAGAGTCAACTAAATAATCCTCCCCGACTGACGGCCACAATTAAAACATTCGTAAGTCATGAGGGCTATTTTAACAAAATAATGTACATTTTGAAGTGTATCTAATTGAAGTTTCTTGGATGTGGCCTAGATTACAGCTAACTTAATGCGCCATTCTAACATGAAAAGGTTCCCCACCAAAAGGTATAGGAGGCTGAGAGATGTTCTTATCACCTAAGAGGTGTATAAAATCATTGGAGGACTAGATCGGGTAGATGCACAGAGTCTTGCCCAGAGTAGGTGATTCGAGGACCAGAGGACATGGGTTTAAATTTAAGGGAAAAATATTTAATATGAACCTGAGGGGTAACTTTGTCACTCAAAGGGTGGTGGATGTTTGGAACAAGCTGAGTCTGAAGAAGGGTCTCGACCCGAAACGTCGCCTATCTCCTTCGCTCCTTAGATGCTGCTGCACCCACTGAGTTTCTCCAGCTTTTTGTGTACCCTGCCAGAGGAGGTGGTTGAGGCAGGGACTATCCCAACATTTAAGAAACAGTTAGACAGGTACATGGAAAGGACAGGTTTGGAGGGATATGGACCAAGCAGGTGGGACTAGTGCAGCTGGGACATGTTGGCCGGTGTGGGCAAGTTGGACTGAAGGGCCTGTTTCCACACTGTTTCACTCTATGACTCTACCAAGGCAGAGTGAAAAGCTTTTGTTGTGTGCTAACCAGTCAGTGGAAAGGCCATACATGATTACAATCGAGCCATTCGCAGTGTACAGATACACAATAAAGTGAATAATGTGAATAACGTTTAGTGCAAGGTAAAGCCAGTAAAGTCCAATTAAAGATAGTCTGAGGGTAGACACATGTCAGACGCCTACGCTGGAGCTCCACAGATTGTGACAATCTGTAAATTAAAACAGGAGATAAGGGCACAGGCTTTGGTGGTGAATGGTGACGGTAAAAACGCCAACGTCATTACACTGCAAACCTGACAGCAGCAATGTGAATGTGCAAGTTGGCATCAATAATTCCGTGCCATTTAAAATCCAGCACATAACATGTTCTCCAGAGATGCTGCTTGGTCCGCTGAGTCTATTATTGTAAACCAGCATATCTGCTCCTCTTTGTCCCTCCATCCAATGCCCCTCCACAGGACTTTTCCGTTTGTAACAATCTGCAAATGAGTCAAGGGCAATCAAGGTAGAGTTGCCCCCCTTACAGCGCCAGGGACCCTGGTTCGATCCTGACAACAGGTGCTGTCTGTAAGGAGTTTGTACGTTCTCCCTGTGACCTGCGTGAGTTTTCTCCTGATGCTCTGGTTGCCTCTCAAACCCCAAAGGCGTACAGGTTTGTAGGTTAATTGGCATGGTATAAATGCAGAATTTCCCTAGTGTGTGTAGGATAGTGCTAGTGTGCGGGGATCGCTGGTCAGCGCAGACTCGGTGGGCCGAAGGGCCTGTTTCCACCCCGTATTTCTTAACTGAACTAACGTGCATTCTGGGAACTCGCATAGTGACTTCAGTATAAAGCAGTTCCTTTGGTTCAGTAAGAAATTCGGGGGATGGGGGGTTACAACTAATATTGGGGCTAATAAATGATTGAATATACATTTTCTGTTATTTATCTATATGTATTGTGTTGCCAAATCTCGCCTTAACAATCTCAAAAAACTTCAGAATTTCCTGACCCATTGAGTTCCTCCACTGGTTTGTTTCCTACTGATGATTCCAGTGAGGTGAGGATATTTCCACTGGTGAGAGAGTCCAGGACCAGGGGCCGTAGCCCCAGAATAAAAGGACGTACCTTTAGAAAGGAAATGAGGGGGAATTTCTTTGGTCAGAGGGCAGTGAATCTGTGGAATTCATTGCCACAGACGGCTGTGGCAGTCGGCATTGGGTATTTAAGATTGACAGATTTTCTTGAGGATAAAAGATAGATCAGCCATGACTGAATGGTGGAACAGACTCGATGGGCCAAATGGCCTAATTCTGTTCCTATGACATAAAATTATGAAGTGTTCAACACTCCGGCTAGCCTCAGTTTTTAGGTTTAATGGAAAATAAAGGGCTTGAAATGTTTACAAGTTGACGTTTTCACCTGAGGATCCACTTTTATCATAAACCACCAAAGCGTTGCAACAGAAAACGGATTCTTCCCTCCACGAGCTTCGATCTCCTGTGCATGCCAGAGGCACTGCAAGAACAGAGCGGATAAACAAAGCTCTGAACTCAGAGACAGCAGTACAAATAAACATGGGAGAATTACATAAAAATCTGGAGTAACTCAGCGGGTTAGGCAGCATCTCTGGAGAAAAGGAATAGGTGACGATTTGAGTTGGGATCCTTCTACAGACCCAAGTGGTCACCTATTCCTTTACTCGATCCGCTGAGTTACTCCAGCTTTTTGTGTCTATCTTCGGTTTAAACCAGCATCTGCAGTTCCTTCCTACACAATGCAGACTTGGGCAACCATTAAAGGATTTCAAAGTAATCTTGCACAGTTTGACCATGTTGTTAGTGTGTATATGTTAATGGTTATTTTCTGCTTTGATACAATGAAAACCATTGTTTTGAATGCTATCCAATCGGATATACTTAAATGCAAACAAGTCAAACGCAAGGTGGCACAGCAGTAAAGTTGCGGCCTTCTAACGCCATAGACCCGGGTTTGATCCTGGCTACAGGTGCTGTTTGTACGGAGTTTGTACGTTCTCTGGGTGCTCCAGTTTCCTCCCACACTCCAAAGACGTACAGGTTTGTACATTAATCGGCTCGGTATAAATGTAAATTGTCCCAAGTGTGTGCAGGACAGTGTTAGTGTGTGGGGATCACTGGTCGGTGCGGACTTGGTGGGCCAATACTATACGGTGGGCTATATGACTCTCCCCTGAAATGTCGAGCCCCTTCATCCATACTCTAGTTCTACCCTAGGCACTAGGGAAAATGTACATAGACCAATTAACCTACAAACCTAGTCGTATGTCTTTGGAGTGCGGGAGGAAACAGGAGCACCCGGAGAAAACCCACGCGGTCACAGGGAGAACGTGCAAATTCCTTACGGACAGCACCTGTGGTCAGGATGGAATCCCGGTCTTTGGCACTGCAAGGCAGCAACTCGACCACTGCGCCACTGTGGCACCCTGGGTTGTGGCATAGCAAGGGTTAAAGAAAATTGTATGCTCCCACCGCCTTGCCAAACTCAGAATGAGTTATGCTGACCTTACATGTTCCCACCTCCATGGTTGGTGTTACTGCACGGAGCAGTTCCAAAAGAGACTGTTAATTCAGTTCAATCAGAAGAGCCAGTGTTTAGACATAAGGCCCGCCTGTGCACTAGGAACTGGCTGGAGACTGGCACATTTTGCCCAGCACGCTGACAGGGAGGGTTTCAACTCATTACCAACGTCCACCTTTCCAGTTCCACTGGCAAAGGCAACTTAACAACATCCTGACAGAAGTGCAGAGCAAGCCAATTTTTACCGTTTAATTGGACCCCAGAAATCAATTTTTTGTGTGTTAATTGGATGAACAATTCCGGCTCCAGGAAGAGGAAAATAAATTAAAAAACATCATCATGCCTGGGTGAGAGGTGAGTGGCATGTGTGCATTGGCTTTGTCAACCTAGATATAAAACCACAACATCCATCAGCAACCTCCACATCGCGGTGAATCTGTGAAATTCTTTGCCACAGAAGGCTGTTGAGGCCAAGTCAGTGGATATTTTAAGGCAGAGATAGATAGATTTTTGATTAGTTTCTGGTGTCAGAGGTTATGTGGAGAAGGCAGGAGAATGGGGTTAAGAAGGAGAGATAGATCAGCCATAGTTGAATGGTGGAGTAGACTAGATAGGCTGAATGGCCTAATAATTCTACTCCAATCACTTACAACCTAACCTGGTCTTCTTCTTTCGTGTGGCGTGCACAGCCTAAAGTTCTAGGACAACTTGTTCTATTTGATCTTCCGTTTGTGCACGTCGAGTTGATTGCATTAGTCGAAACAGGGCGGGCCACGTGAAGGTTGCAATCTCCCACCCCACCTAACCTGGTGATAATTTCAAACTACGAACTGTCTTATGTACCGCGGGGGGTTTTGGGCTACAATGGTGTCAGAAGGAACTGGAGAAGCTGGTTTACATTGAAGATGGGGGGCAGTGTTCGCTGTGAGGAGGATGCTAGGAGACTGCAAGGTGACTTGGATAGGCTGGGTGAGTGGGCAAATGTTTGGCAGATGCAGTATAATGTGGATAAATGTGAGGTTATCCACTTTGGTGGCAAAATAGGTGATGCAGCGAGACCTGGGTGTCATGGTACACCAGTCATTGAAAGTAGGCATGCAGGTGCAGCAGTCAGTGAAAAAAGCGAATGGTATGTTAGCTTTCATAGCAAAAAGGATTTGAGTACAGGAGCAGGGAGGTTCTACTTCAGTTGTACAGGGGTCTTGGTGAGACCACACCTGGAGTATTGCGTACAGTTTTGGTCTCCAAATCTGAGGAAGGCCATAAGGGAGTGCAGAGAAGGTTCACCAGACTGATTCCTGGGATGGTCAGACTGTCTTATGAAGAAAGACTGGAATATCTCTCTGGAACTTTTAGAAACTTACAAAATTCTTAAGGGGTTGGACAGGCTAGATGCAGAGATTGTTCCCGATGTCCTTTTAGTAAGATAGTTGAGGCATGGCTATATTTAAGAGTGAGTTGGATGTGGCCCTTGTGGCTAAGGGATCAGAGGGTGTGGAGAGAAGGCCGGGATCATACGGTGCAGGCTCGAAGGGCTGAATTACCAAATTTCAATTTCTAAGATAGACAAAGATAGACGATCAGCTATGATTGAATGACAGCTTTCGATACATTCAATTCAGTTCAGTCCTTCAAAAACAATCTCATCGATTTTTGATACTTGTTCATTTCTTGGAGTGAAGCTAATCTTGTAATGCTGGAACGGTGGCATCCAATTTGCATAACAGCAATCTCCCAGATAATGACCCAACCAGTGGGACCATTTGAGAGACAAAATGGTGCCTTGAGACTCAATGGGACAAGAGGAGCATTGGTTTAATATCTCAAAGGTAGCACTAGTGGCATAGCGGTAGAGTTGCTGCCGTACAGCGCCAGGGACCCGGGTTCGATCCTGACAAGGGCGCTTGTCTGTACGGAGTTTGGACGTTCTCCCCGTGATCTGCGTGGGTTCTCTCCGAGATCTTCTGTTTCCTCCCACACTCCAAAGACGTACAGGTTTGTAGGTTAATTGGCTTGGTATAAATGTAAAATTGTCCCTAGTGTGTGTAGGATAGTATTAGCGTTTGGAGGTCGCTGATCGGCGTGGACTTGGTGGGCCAAAGGGCCTGTTTCTGCTCTGCATCTCTAAATTAAACCCAACATTATAGAAACATAAAAATTCACAAAGGAATGGACAGGCTAGATGCAGGAAGAATGTTCCCGATGTTGGGGGAGTCCAGAGCCAGGGGTCAAGGTTTAAGAATAAGGGGTGGGCCATTTAGGACTGAGATGAAGAAATACTTCCTCACCCAGAGAGTTGTGAATCTGTGGAATTCTCTGCCATTGGAGGCCAATTCACTGGATGTTTTCAAGAGAGAGTTAGATTTAGCTCTTAGGGCTAAAGGAATCAAGGGATATGGGGAGAAAGCAGGAACGGGGTACTGATTTTAGATGATCAGCCATGGTCATATTGAATGGCGGTGCTGGCCCGAAGGGCCGAATGGCCTACTCCAGCACCTATTTTCTATGTTTCTATGTTTCCAAAACTAAACACTCCTGGGGGGGCAGCACTGCCCAGGTAATATGCCAGGTAATATACCAGGTATACCAGGTAATATACACAGAGGATAAAGGAGGACCTGTTGTGGGGGAGGAGGAGTACGGGGACTTTGTAATGTTGTCTGCGCCCTTTATGTGGCAACTCTTTGCATACCTTGGGTTTGCAAAACAAAGCATTTATCTGTGACTCGTCACACGAGGCAATAAAGTATTTGTTCATTCATAAGCCACAGGTGATATTGCAGTAAGCTCTACACAGGAAGTAAGGATGGGACAGGATGAATGGATATGGGTTGCCCAGCTTGCCATCCAGCCATTGTCAGTTTAGTATGGACACGGCCCTATGGTTGAAGATAGACACAAAATGTTGGAGTAACTCAGCAGGACAGGCGGCATCTCTGGAGAGAAGGAATGGGTGACGTTTCGGGTCAAGACCCTCCTTCAGACTCTGTGTACAATCAGAACATTCATCATCTGAACAAAAACTATTGCAAAAAGCCGTTGTAAATGCTGGAAATTTTAACTAAATCTAACCCAAAACGTCACCTATTCCTTTTCTCCAGAGGAGCTGCCTGTCCCGCTGAGTTACTCCAGCCTTTTGTGTCTATCTTCAGCTGGAACTAGCATCTGCAATGCACCTCTGTTTGAAGGATTCCTTTATGAAATATTATTCAACACAACACGCACATGAAAATAATCACTCGAACAAACACAATGTGAGATATTGGATGGCATCTTTCCCAAATGTACTGCACTGTAACGACATTACCAACCTATGTAACAATATGTATAACTGAATATATTATAATTCATATCAAAATAAATATTATTAACAATCAGTATATATTCATTCAGGAGATGTGGATGTTGTCAGCGATACTCTTTTGTATTCAGAAGAATTAGATTGATTATTAGGACTGGATGTTACAATCCCTAAGATTTCACTACAATTGATATTCTTGGGTATGATCACTGGGTGAATTTTGCTAACAATCAGACACATCTTCAGTTGTGTACCTCAACGTCACTGGGTGTTTCGGCCTTTTATCACCCTCAGTCGAGGCAGGCCCACCACAGGTTGATCAGACCTGGGTGTGTGTCTTATTGCTAGCTTCTAGATGGTCACATGGCAGCCCTGGCAGCATCTTTCCTCTTCAGCCACAGCCAGTGACTGCTCCGTTCGGCATCATTGGCAAGTTCTTTTATTGCCCTCCTTTGTGCCTGCCCTCTGACTCCTACTTCCCTCAGGAGCCTTGCAGTGGAACTGGCTACAAAGCCCCTGCACCCCACCTCCACTGGACACACCCTTACCCTCCAACCTCTCTCCTCTGCTGCAAGGTTTGAATATCGAAGCTTTGTCCTTTCATAAGCCTCGTCCACAGCCTCCTCCCATGGGAACCGTCAGCTCAATGATGACAGGAGTTAGACCAGAGAACGAGGTCTGGTCGCAGGTTGGTAACTGCGATTTCAACTGGGAACGAAACCCTCTGGCCTTGGTAACATGGAAACATAAACATTTCTTGCGTCAGGTGAAGGTGTTATGTCTCCACTGCTGCATTGCGGTGTCTAGAGAGAGGGTTCAGCCTCATATTAAAGAGTGTGCTCATTCATGACCAAGGTAATAAGTAATGTTATCACCTTGAGGGTAATGAATCTTTGCAATTCTCTGTCCAAGAGACCTGCAGAGTATATTCAAGGCACAGTTCGAAAGATTTTTGGGATATTATGAATATCAAGCTATATGATGTGGAGGATGGAAATGCAGAGACTGGTTTACACCAAAGATAGACACAAATTGCTGGAGTAACTCAATGGGACAGGCAGCATCTCTGGAGAGAAGGAACGGGTGATGTTTGGTGTCACCACAGCCCCGAAGTCGGTCAGCTTAGCGATGGTGAGTCTTGGCTCTGCCTCCGGAGCCTCGAGGTTGGTCCCAGTTGGAGGCCGCCAGCTCCGCGATTAGGCCTCAGCGCAGACGGAGACGGTGATACGACAAAGAAATGCTGCCTTGTAGCGCCTCCACTTCCGGAACATAATATTGCCTGTGTTTGATCACAGTTAAATGAAGGTTTTGTACGATGGTCAGCATGAAAACCACAAGGTTCTCGTTACGCTCCAAAACTCTTCTACAAACTCTTCACTCATAGATTGGCAACTCAAACCCAAAGGTGTGATATGTGGAGTTTGTCCTTTTCCATTGATTCCCATTTCTTACTCCAAAAGGCAGGCTGAAGAAATGTCCAAGTCAGGTAGGCTACTCCATAGATGTGGAAACAAAAAACTGCAGATGCTGGTTTACAAAAAAAGAAACCAAGTGCTGGAGTAACTCAGCAGGTAAGGCAGCAATGGCCCTGTCCCACGATGCGAGTTCATTCAAGAGCTCTCCCGAGTTAAAAAAAAAAAGAAACTCGTGGTAAGCACGGAGAATGAACGTAGTGGGTACGTCGGAGCTCGGGGACATCTCTTAGCGGCTCGTAACGCTTAATGGCAGGCACTCGGGAAGACTTGCTAATGGCAGGTAAGCTCGGGAAGACTCGTGAAGATTTTTCAACGTGTTGAAAAATGTCCACGAGAGCCCCGAGTACTGACGAGCGGCCATTACCGTAAATCTCCGAGTTCGAATCAGGGCAAACTCCGGGAGAACTCTTGGAATGAACTCGTACAGTGGGACAGGGCTTTTAGGAGAACGAGGTTGGGTGATGTTTCGGGTCGGGACCCTTCTTCAGACTGATGTGGGCAGGGTGGGGAGCGAAAGCTGGAGGAGAGGGGGTGGGGGGCAGGATGGATCAAAACTTGGCAGGTAATAGGGGGACACAGGCAAGGGGTTTTTTTTTTGATAGGCAGATGATCGGACAACAGCCTGAGATGAAAAGACAGAAGGTGTGAGGCAAAGGGATTGAAGAGTAGCGAATTGTGAAACCAGATAAAGAAATGTTGGTGGAGGCGGAATGGGAGGAGGAGGAGGGGAGAAATAGGTGAGAGTCCAGGTGAGGCATTGGGCTTGCTCTGGTTTCTCTGGTTTCCACCCACACTCCAAAGATGTGCAGGTCTGTAGGTTAATTGGCTTTGGCAAAATTGTAAGTTGTCCCCAACGTGTGTAGGATAGTGTTAGTGTACGGTGTGATCACTGGTCAATGTGAACTTGGTGGACCAAAGGGCCAGTTTCTGCGCTGTATCTCTAAACTAAACTATACTAAAAACGAAACATTGAAACACTTTTGACGCTCTCTCTTGGTTTCCCGCAAATGCCAAATACTCGAGTGGTGCCCTGGCAGTTTTGGGAAGCGATAGCTCATTACAATCACAGACACTTTGTGATGAGTCGCAGCTTCTTATTCCTCTACGCGAGATTGTGTTTTGCCAGATCCGCAGCTTTGAGAATTCCATTCCCAAGTTTGTGCCAGAGGGACACCAATTACAATGAAGGATGGCCTCTTCAAACGTCGAGTTAAGTGGAAATTATAGCCTTTAATAACGAAGGTCTTCAGGTTCCACCAGGGAGAGAGAAGTAACTGCACTCACCCGAGAGTTTCCTGCCCGCGACTTAGCAGAGGCGAGAAACCCATTTAAGATAAATGAGGGTGGTAGCTCAGCGGCCCAATGTGGGACAATATCTTCCTGCTCATTCACAAGGCAGATTATCTTTGCACGGAAGCAAAGTGCTTTGGGACACCGTGAAGACATAAGTAGATCATTAATAGGAGCTGGAGTAGGATAGATGGCCCCTCGAGCTGCCTCTGCCTTCAATTGATCTGATCGTGCATGGAGCTCCATTTTCCTGTCTGTTCCCATTGTATCCCTGACAGACTACCTTGGCCCTGAGCACATTCAGTGGCTCAGCCTCCACAGCGATCTGGGGTAAAGAATGCCAAGGATTCATGTGAAAAAGAATTCTGCATGTTCACTGAGCTGAACTATCTCCAATGCAAGTGGCACAGTGGTAGGTGTCTGTACGGAGTTTGTACATTCTCCCCGTGACCGAGATCTTCGATTACCTCCCACACTCCAAAGACGTGCAGGTTTGAGGGTTAATTGGCTTGATAAATTGTCTCGTGTGAGTGTGAGTGTGAGTGTGAGTGTGAGTGTGCAGGATAGTGTTAATGTGCGGGATCACTGGTTGGTGCGGAGTCCGTGGGCGGAAGGGCCTGTTTCCGTGCTCTATCTCAAAACTAAACTAAAAAAGGCATGGTCTTTAAACATGGAGACCAAAACTGTATACGGCACTCCAGTTATGGTCTCACCAATGCACTGGACAATTTTAGTGAGATGTCCCTACTTCGATGCTCCATCCGTTTTGCAATAAAGAAAGATTTTATATTTGACTTCCTAACTACTTGCTTGTTCACCTCTCACATCTTATATATATATTACTTATGCTAAAGTAAAGACAATTGTACAGCACAGAAATCGGCTCTTCGGCCCACCTTCCCCGTGCTAACCCATTTGACAATAGACAATAGGTGCAGGAGTAGGCCATTCGCCCCGTCGAGCCAGCACCGCCATTCAATGTGATCATGGCTGATCATCCCCAATCAGTGCCCCGTTCCTGCCTTCTCCCCATATCCCCTGAATCTGCTAATTTTACGAGCCCTATCTAGCTCTCTCTAGAAAGTATCCAGAGAACCGTCCACCACCGCCCTCTGAGGCAGAGAATTCCACAGAATTGCTCATCTACACTAATCCAACTTGCCCACATTCGGGGTACATTAGTACAAAGTGAATTTACAGAAGACTCTGCTTTAAGTGTCGTAAATAGGTCAGGAGGACACATTTATCGGCAACAATGTGCGGGGATCACTGGTCGGCGCGGACTTCGGTGGGCCTGTTTCCACGCTGTATCTCTAAACTGAACTAATACTTAACTCAAGTCCTAATAGCCCCGTCCCACGGTGCGAGTTCATTCCAAGAGCTCTCCCAAGTTTAAAAAAAATCAAACTCGTGGTAAGCACGGAGAATGAACGCAGCGTGTACGTCGGAGCTCGGGGACGTTTCTTAGCGGCTCGTATCACTAACGACAGGTACCCGGGAAGACTCGCTAACGGCAGGTAAGCACGGGAAGACTCGTGAAGATTTTTCAACATGTGGAAAAATGTCCACGAGAGCCCCGAGTACCGACGAGCGGCCATTACTGTAAATCTCTGAGTTTGAATCAGGGCAAACGCGGGAGAGCTCTTGGAAGGAACTCGCACCGTGGGACAGGGCTTTAAGTATTTTATCTCTTCGTCACGGTAAGCACCAAGCAGCAGATTGGAAGTAAAGAGTTAAAGAGGAAACATAATTAAAGTTCTCTGTGCCTTTATTAGTTATTTACATTAATCAAGATAAGACACTTTATTCTAATCCCATCTACACTTCATCCTGAATTAATGGAGTACCTCATACGTCACTTCCAATAACAGCAAATTAGATCTTAAGATGGACTTAATAGCATCATTCATTTAAAAAAGTAGAACCTGATTAGCATAAAGCTGCCAATAATTTCTCAGTAATGCCACTGCAGCTGCACGTTACAAAGATGGGAAATGCATAACCAGGACCTGGAGAACTAAATTGGACCTGGCTTCTACAATTATCTGTGTTTTAGGTGGTTTAACATCTCCTTCAGTTTATATCATGTAATGAATTGCTTCGAACGTTCGGAGTGTCTTGTTGGAGTAGTTCATTACTAAATAGGATTCAAGCAGAACTGTGTGTTTAAGCAAAAAAAAACAAACATATTTTTGACCTTGTTCCTTCAAAATTATGTGCTAGCCAGATGATGAGTTTATTGGTGATTGTAATTCATAATGATAGTGTTTTTTTTAAATGTGTATGAAAGAACTGCAGATGCTGGTTTAAACCAACGATATACACAAAAAAGCTGGAGTAACTCAGCAGGACAGGCAGCATCTCTGGAGAGAAGGAATGGGCGACGTTTTGGGTCGAGACCTTCTCTTTCTTGTTCTCCAATCCATGTGTGTTCTGCCTCCTCATTCTCTCTGTAACGTCTTTCAACTCCCACGTTCCAAAGACCTGCAGGTTTGTAGGTTCTTGTGAGGGAAGGAACTGCAGATGCCGGTTTACACCGAAGATAGACACAAAGTGCTGGAGTAAATTAGTGGGACAAGCAGCACCTCTGGAGAGAAGGAATTGGTGACGTTTCACCATGGGCCTCGACTCGGTCTACTCCACAACAGAAGGGGGAGGAGTTGTACAGTTTGATAGCCGGAGGGATGAAGGATCTCCTGTGGATTGGATTGTTATAGGAATTAGTGTAAATGAGTGGTTGATGGTCAATGCAGACTTTATGAGTTAAAGGACCAGTTTCTATGCCATATGATTCTATGACTTAAAACTTAAGAATCTCATATACATGCATTGGTAAAATCTCCTGCTTGCACTTTCATAATATTGTCCATTCCCATCCATTGCTCAAACCCACATCCACACCTTATTTACCTCTCAAGTCAAGTCAAGTCACTTTTATTTCTGTAGCACTTTTAAAAAACAACTCTCGTTGGCCAAAGTGCTTTACATTGGTGGAGGTACTAACGTTATACAACAGTGGTTCATAGATTAAGTACATACATAAATACATACATATAGCCCTCCCTCAGAGGAAGTCAAGAAAGGCTTGAGAGTAAAGATGAGTTTTAAGTCTCGACTTAAAGGTGTCGATGGAGGGGGCAGTTCTGAGGGGAAGAGGGATGCTGTTCCACAGTCTAGGAGCTGCAACCGCAAAGGCGCGGTCGCCCCTGAGCTTATGCCCAGACCGCCGGATGTTCAGTAACCCCAAGTTGGACGATCTGAGGGACCTGGAGGTGGTGTGGTGGGCAAGCAGAATTTTGATGTAGGTGGGGGCAAGCCCGTTAAGGGCTTTGTAAACGTAAATAAGGATCTTGAAATATATTCGGAACTCTCGGTTGTACATTTCCAATTATCTCGGTCAAAGGTGAGCGGGCCGCACTTTGAACGGATCTTGGCCACGATTATTAGTACGTGTGTTCAGAGGGCAGGTCTTTGATGGAGAATCTCCTACATTACAAAGAGGTAAATAGTACAACGAGATCTAGTAATGCACAATGTCAAATACCACAGCCAAAGACTTCTGACAAGTGCAAAAGGACAAATCATATGTTTGTGTTGGTTTAGTTTAGATGCTGCCTGACCCGCTGAGTTACTCCAGCTTTTTGTATCTATCTTTGGTATAAACCAGCATCTGCAGTTCCTTCCTACACATGCGGGCCGAAGAGACTGTTTCTGTGCTGTAGTTTAGATGTACAGCGCGGAAACAGGCCTTTCGACCCTCCGAGTCCGCACAGTCCAGCGATCCCCACACGTCAACACTATCCTACACACACACACATCAAAGACAATTTAGACATTTACATAAAGCCAATTAACCTACACACCTGTACGTCTTTGAAGTGTGGTCAAACGTCTTCGGTCTCGGAGAAAGCCCACACAGGTCACGGGGAGAATGCACAAACTCTGCGCAGACAGCACCTGTAGTCAGGATCGAACCCGGGTCTCTGGCGCTGTAAGGCAGTAGCTCTACCACTGCACCAGCGTGCCACCCTATTCCAAAAGATCAGCACAGTACAGGGAAGACTAACATCCTCAACGCAATACCCCTGAAACCGAGTTAGCAAAAGTCTTTAAATTGAAAACGGCAAATGAAATTATAGGGTTATGAAAATTACAGTGCAGACATTGAACTGCATAACACAAGAATCAGCTCTTTGGTCCACAATACCTGTGCCAGACAAGAAGCCAAGACCATCTCTTATCCACTTGCATGCAATCAATATTTCCTGCACATCCAAAAGTCTCTTAAATGCCACTATGGTATCATCCTCAATCCCACCTGCAAATTCCAGACACTCACCACACTCTGCATTAAAACGTTGGCCCACATATCTCCTTTATACTTTGCCCCTCTCACCTGAAAGCTATACCTTCTGGTATCTGATTTTTCCATCTTTGGAAAAGGGTTCTGACAAACATGATGAGTGGACTAATTATTTTGGTTCTCAAGACATTTTTAAGCAGGTTTTGGCTTTGACAATTGGACAGGAGAGTAGGAAGAATTTCAATTGAAATAACAACTTTAAAAAATGCTGAAATTCCATAAATCTGAGAAAGTCCTGTTCCCCTCTTCACAGAAACTTCCTAACTTGCTGAAAAAAAAAGTTGCAATGGTTTTTCTTCAGACGATGAATGCTCTGATTGTAAACAGAACACGCTGGTGAGTCAGAGGAAGGGTCTCGATCCGAAAGGTCACCCATTCCTTCTGTCCAGAGATGCTGCCTGACCTTATGAGTCACTCCAGCAGTTTGTGTCGATCTGCGGTGTAAACCAGCATTTGCAGTTCCTTCCTACACATGCTGATGAAACTCAGAGCGTCAGCCAGACTCCATTGGAAGAGAATCAGTCAATGTTTCGAGTCTACAGCACCAACAGAACTGGAGACAAAGAGATTTCAGAGTGTTTTTCTCTCCCCACAGATGTTGCCTCTCAAGCTGAGCATGTCCAAAGTGTTGTATTTTTATTTAAGACTGTTTTAAAATTTCAATGCACTTTTTTTTATTTGGTTGGTCAGGACGAAGATGTAGTGAGAACTATCCACTGGCAGAAGAATCTAAAAACTGAAATGCCAGATCGTTCCTTGATAAATTCAATGGAAACATGTGGAGAGATGTATTTTCTCAAAGTGTGGCTGGAATGGGGAAGTTGGAGTATTGTGTACAGTTTTGGTATATAAGACACAAAAGGAAATAGGAGGAGTGTGCCACTCGGCCCATCAGGCCTGCCATATCACCCAATATGGTCGTTACTATTCTGACCCAGGCATGAACTCTTCTCCGACAGCCCCCCCCCCCATAGCTCGCAATTCCCCGATCTTTCAAAAACGTAATTACCTCTTCTTGAAGTACCTCCTGTGACCTAGCCTCCACATTCCTTTAAGAAACAAAATTCCAGAGATTTACCAACCTTGGTGAGAAGAAGTCGTTCCAAATGACCTTTGGTTTTGAAAATGACTGTCCTATTATCCTGTAACTATGTGCCCTTTTTTCTGATCTCTCCCACTGACCCCTCTCACTCTGGCCACGAACTCTTTGAATCACTTCCCTCTGGAAGGCGACTCCGAACGGTCAAAGCTGCCACAGCCAGACATAAAAACAGCTTTAATCCACGAGTAGTTGCTCTACTCAACAGCCAAAAATCTGTAGCCTCCCTTTGATCTGGTATTTTGTTGGTTCACATGCTTGATCAATGGTGTTCTATCATTAATGTTTTATTATTATTAATGTTTAGTGTTTTCTGAGTCATTCGTAACTGTCACTGTATGTCATGTTGTTACTTGTGGGCGGAGCACCAAGGCAAATTCCTTGTATGTGAATACTTGGCCAATAAACCTACTTACTTACTTAGTAGAAACATTTTGGTTTAGATTAGTTTGGTTTAGAGATACAGCATGGAAACGGGGACTTCAGCCCACCGACCAGCGATCCCCGCACACTAACACCATCCTCCACACTAGGGACAATGTACAATTTTTACGGGAGCCAATTAACGTATAAAACTTGTACGCCTTTGGAGTGTGGTAGGAAACTGAAGCACCCGGGGAAAACCCATGGTTACGGGGAGAACGTTCAAACTCCGTACAGACAGCACCTGTAGTCAGGATCGATCCCGGGTCTCTGCGCTGTAAGGCAGCAACTCTATTGCTGTGTCACTGTGCTGCCTGTAACATCTTACCATCTACCCCGTCAAGCTTTCTTAAAGTCTGTGTACTTCACCAAGGTCACACCCCTCCAAGATCAAACTACAGATACCTCCAAGGTAGACTCAAAATGCTGGAATAACTCAGCGGGACAGGTACAGTACATCCAATTGCTTTAGCCATGCATGGAGTATTTTGGGAATTTCCTTCCAATTTTTGGAATTCCATTTAGGAATTTCTGGGGTGGAACCATCTCTTAACTTGCTTCATGCTCAATATAATTAGACGGAGTCTGAAGAAGGGTCTCGACCCGAAACGTCACCCATTCCTTCTCTCCAGAGATGGTGCCTGTCCCACTGAGTTACTCCAGCATTTTTGTGTCTATCTTCGGTATAAACCAGCACCTGCAGTTCTTTCCTGTACAATTGTGTATGACAAGCAAATCATCTCAAGGTGGTGACTCTACGAATTCTGCCATGGTGTTGCCGCTAAGTTTGTGCTTGACATTTCTCATGGTTAACCTCACCACCAAGGGAACGTTGTGTTCTAATTTCAATAAATCGCTTCTCTGCAAGTGTTGGAAGTTTGAAAGTAACAGAGTGTGTTTTAATGATGTGTAAAACAGAAGTTGGGAATTAAAGCTAAATTATTCTGCCTATTATCGATAAATAATCGGGCAAGGTATGCTCAAGGGAATGCTGGATAGTCTCACTTTTTTTTTTATTGCTTGAGCAACCATAATAATATATTTTATTTATATATATATATACACACACATATACATATATACATATATATATATATACACATATATATATATATATATATACACATATACATATATATACACATATACATATATATACACATATACATATATATACACATATACATATATATACACATATACACACACACAAGGTCTAAAAAATGGTTAGTTTTATAGTTTTGAAACTGTTTGGGGCTCTAAACCTCTGGTGAAAATCTGCTTCCCGGGTGGAATGGCTGGGAAACATTGACTGTGGCAGCAGTCAGACAGCTGCCTCATAGCTCCAATCATCAGTGCTGTCTGTGTGGAGTTTGCCCGTTTTTTTTCTCGGCACTCCGGTGTCTCATGCTACAAAGTGTTAGCTGCAGGTATGGATGAAGGTCCAATGCAGCCTCTCAACCTGTGGTGGTCTAACCACATGAGACCTGCGAGAGCAAGTCACTGCCATTGACTTGGTTGCAGTGGGCCAGATACCTGAAGTCAATCCTACCAGTCTCTTACATATGGCTGAAGAAGGGTCTCAACCCAAAACGTCACCCATTCCTTCTCTCCAGAGATGCTGCCTGTCCCGCTGAGTTACTCCCACAATTTGTGTCTATCTTCTTACATATGTCCACTGGGTTAACATCTTTGGTGTGTTTCCGGTCACATCCACGGTTACCAGTCATATCGGTCCGCAATAACCAACCCGACCTCCCGGTGGCTCAGCACTTCAACTCTCCCTCCCATTCCGTATCCGACCTCTCTGCCCTGCGCCTCCTCCACGGCCAGAGTGAGCAACACCGCAAATTGGAGGAACAGCACCTCATATTCCGCTTGGGGAGTCTGCATCCTCTGGGCTTGAACATTGAATTTTCTCAATTCTTTTAACCCTTGCTATCTCCTCCCCTTCCCACCCCTCCCTCAGCCCTCGGGCTCCTCCTCCTCCTTTTTCCTTTCTTCTCCCCCCCCCCCCCCACCACCTCCCATCAGTCCGAAGAAGGGTTTCGGCCCGAAACGTTGCCTATCTCCTTCGCTCCTTAGATGCTGCTGCACCCGCTGAGTTTCTCCAGCCTTTTGTGTACCCTCGATTTTTCAGCATCTGCAGTTCCTTCTTTAACAACATATCCACTATATGTCTTGATGTACCTTCAGTTTGCATGTTCATGATCTTCATAGAAACAAAAAGCATGATTAACTCAGCAGGTCAGGCAGCGTCTCTGGAGAAAAGGCCAGGAGAGTGATTAGTTGTTTTGGGGATAGACACAAAATGCTGGAGTAACTCAAGTCAAGTCAAGTTAAGTTTATTCGTCAAATAAACACATACGAGATATGCAGTGAAATGAAAAGTGACAATACTTGCGGACTTTGTGCAAAAAACAAAAAACATACAAACAAAATGGAACAGAATCACATATTCTTTTACATATCACATATTGGGGGAGGAAGGAAAAATTAAAAAAAACAGCAATTTTAAATAAACAGTAGCGGGACAGGCAGCATCTCTGGCGAGAAGGAATAGGTGACGTTTCGGGTCGAGACCCTTCTTCAGACTGAAAGTCAGGGGAGAGGGAAATGAGAATTATAGACGGTGATATAGAGATACAGAATAAATCTTTATTTGGCTTTTCCCATGATCGAACCTGTTGCCCGCTCTCTTTTATTACATTATTTCCATTTTTCATTATATTTTCACATATGACTATTTCCATCGTGATTAAGCCAGCTCTCGGAGCAATCCTATTAAACGCATGTCCCACTTGTTTTCCTGCAGCTTACCCTCCTACTGGCTCAGCAACATCACCCTGCTTTTCCCTATCACCCACCCACACCAGGAGCCATCTATAGTAACCAATTAATTGTCCCAATCCGTCTTTGGGCCGTGGGAGGAAACCAGAGCAACCATGGGTAACATATGCGTTCATAGGGAGAATGTAAAAACTGCAGACAGTGCCCGGAAAATAGGATTGAACTCGGTTTGGAGGAGCTGCAAGTGCCGGTCAATCACTATATTACTGATCTGATCCATGCCCTGTTTTACTATATTGCTGACCCGATCCATGATCCATGGTGGGTTTTCACAAGACCATCTTGTGGTATGCGGTTAGCTGGGCGTGGCATGTAAAACTGCGTCGGGGCTTTTGTGTACTCTCTGACTTTTAAATGGATATTAAAGAACTTTATATTAAGTTAAACGACTTGTTGTTTCAATGCTTCATACTTCAGAGAGTGGTGAGTCTCTGGAATTATTTGCCACAGAAGGTAGTTGAGGCCAGTTCATTGGCTATATTTAAGAGGGAGTTAGATGTGGCCCTCGTCGCTAAAGGGATCAGGGGGTATGGAGAGAAGGCAGGTACAGGATACTGAGTTGGATGATCAGCCATGATCATATTGAGGGGCCGAATGGCCTACTCCTGCACCTATTTTCTATGTTTCTAGACGTTGGAGTTGGAGACCCACTTCTGACACCATGTATGAAGTATTGAAACAACAAGTCGTTTAACTTCATATAAAGTTCTTTAATATTCATAAACGTCAGAGATTACACAAAAGCCTCCGCGTAGTTTTACAGCTAGACTCAGAAAATATGTTTTTGTAGTTCGCGTTTCCCTCTGTAATCTCCTTTCCCAGTAGTAACCAGACCTGAGCCGACCAAGCTACCACGATCCTGGCCGTGCATTAATCTGGTTGGTCGCCGACTCCTTTAATCCATAATCATTCTCAATGTTTAGGCAAAAGCTTTCTGTAAATTTAGTTTAGGAAAGAGGCCCTTTGTCCCATCAAGTCCTTGCTGTCCAGCGATCATATATACACTGGTTCTAGAAGTGTGCACTGAGGACAATTTGCAAAAGCCAGTTAGCCTACAAAACCTGCATGTCTTTGGATTGCGGGAGGAAACTGGAGCACCTGGAGAAAACGCACGCGGTCACGGGGAGAAGGTACAAACGCCGTACAGACAGCACCCGTAGTCAGGATCGCACCCGGGACTCTGGCGCTGTGAGGCAGCAACTCTACCGCTGCGCCACTGTGCTTCCCCAATCCCTTGCTTGGGGGACCGTGAGCAGCCATGGACTTTACACAGTTTCCATCACCATTTCCAGGGCATCACATCCAGCCACACGATCACTCCAGCACCAGGATTCATTGTTAAATGTCATCGGTGGAGTTGTAAGATTAATTCACTGACAAAAGCAGCTGGTCTGTTTAATATTTTAAAAAGGTTTTGTAGCTCTGATGGCCAATAAGCCAATATCCTGTGTAATTATTTTAACAGCAATCGGTGGAGTGCACTGACCTCAACATCGGGGTGACAGATAGGGCTGTCAAGTCAGAACCACCTGCATTAATTCATTAATACTGAAGCTAAAGTGAAGGAACGAACACTGGGCAAACCGCTGCTAACTCGCACTCCCGCCAAACTCAGGCCTCTCTGCTCGTCGGGTAAATGCACCCGGAGAAGATGGAGTATGGAAGACAAGAACCGTTGCGGCACGGAGGCGCAGCGGTAGAGTTGCTGCTATTACGGTGCCAGACACCCCGGTTCGATCCTGACTGCGGGTGCTTGTCTATACGCCGTTTGGACGATTTCCCTGCGAACCGTGTGGGTTTTCTGCGAGTATTTCGGTTTCCTCCCACATCCCAAAGACGTGCAGGGTTGCGGGTTAATTGGCTTCTGTAAATTTCCCCAAGCGCATAGGATGAGACAGTGGGATAACAGGAATCGGAACGAAGAGATTATGGGGAGAAAGCAGGAACGGGATACTGATTTTGGATGATCAGCCATGATCATATTGAATAGTGGTGCTGGCTCAAAGGGCCGAATAGCCCACTGCAGCTCCTATTTTCCATGTTTCTAACATTTGAACTAGTGAATGGGTGATCATTGATCAGCATGGGTTCGCTGTACCTTAGGGCCTTTTTCCACGCTGCATCTCTTTGGGGAAAAAAACAGAAGGGTACCACACAGGAACAGGCCATTCTAAGTGAAACTAATCTCAGACTACACATGACACAAATCCTTCCATTCCCTGCATACGCATGTTCCTAGCAAAAAGTATTTTTGTGGTGGTGCGGTAGAGTTGCTGCATTACAGCACCAGAGACGCGGGTTCGATCCTGACTACGGTTGCTGTCTGTACGGAGTTTACAAGTTCTCCCGCGACCGTGTAGGTTTTCTCTGTGTGCTCTGGTTTCTTCAGCACTCCGAAGGCGTACAGGTTGGTAGGTTAATTGGCTTCAGTATAACTAAATTGCCCCTAGTGTGTGTAGGATAGTGTTCTTGTGCAGGGATCGCTGGTCAGCATGGACTCGAAGGCCCTGTCTCCATGCTGTATTTCCAAACTATACTATGCTGTGCATGTTTAATTTAGTTTAGAGATACAACTGGCTCTTCGACCCACCGAGTTTGCACCGATTAGCGACCCCCGCACATTAACACTATCCGACACACTAGGGGACAATCTACATTCATACCAAGGCAATTAACCTACAAACCTGCACATCTTTGGAACGTGGGTGGAAACCGGAGATCTCGGAGAAAACCCACGCACAAATTCCGTTCAGGCAAGCACCCATAGTCAGGATCGAACCCGGGTCCCCTGGCGCTGTAAGGCAGCAACTCTACTGCTGCGCCACTTGGCCACCCCAGTTCGTGTTTTCTAAACTCCATCTTCTCCGAGTGCATTGTGTGGGAAGCATTGCTGCTGATCTCTTCACACCCCCCCCCCCCCCCCCCCTCCCCGATTCAGAATGCCCTGGGAGATTATAGCCTGTGCTTAGAGGGAAAAATATTGTATAACATCAATGCGATAACACTATCTGCTCGTCTTCAAACTGTGCCACGAGATCCTTTATCTTCAATAAATAGTGCAGCTGGGATACGTTTAATAACTAAATTGCTCGGAAAAATCGTAAATTCTTATTGTACTGCTATCTTCACTGCAAGCACTTTTTAGTGATTAATGGTTCCTTGTTCTGCAATACACTGTAATGTTATGACCTTTCAATTAATTACAGATCATATTTATTTACCCTGCCCTTCAGTGCGCCGACTTTAGATGGCTGCATGTAAGCCCAGCACAAGTGATTACATCCCTCAGAACAGAGAATCTGTTTCAGGAGTCTGGTGTTGAACGCGTGAAAGACATGCTCTGCCCTAAGGAGTTGACGGAGTATAGTAAAAAAAAGCAAAAACTCAGCGGGTCAGGCAGCATCTCTGGAGAAAAAGGAATAGGTGATGCTTCAGGTCGGGACGAGGTCTGAAGAAAGGTCTCGACCCGAAAGAAAGAGGTCCTCCTGCAGTTGTACAGGGCCCTAGTGAGACCACACCTGGAGTATTGTGTACAGTTTTGGTCCCCTAATTTGAGGAAGGATATTCTTGCTATTGAAGGAGTGCAGCGCAGGTTTACAAGTTTAATTCCCGGGATGGCGGGACTGTCATATGCTGAGAGAATGGAGCAGCTGGGCTTGTACACTATGGAGTTTAGAAGGATGAGAGGAGATCTCATTGAAACATATAAGATTGTTAAGGTTTTGGACACACTAGAGGCAGGAAACATGTTCCCAATGTTGGGGGAGTCCAGAACCAGGGGCCACAGTTTAAGAATAAGGAGTAAGCCATTTAGAAAGGAGACGAGGAAACACTTTTTCTCACAGAGAGTGGCAAGTCTGTGGAATTCTCTGCCTCAGAGGTCGGTGGAGGCAGGTTCTCTGGATGCTTTCAAGAGAGAGCTAGATAGGGCTCTTAACGATAGCGGAGTCAGGGGATATGGGGAGAAGGCAGGAACGGGGTACTGATTGGGGATGATCAGCCATGATCACATTGAATGGCAGTGCTGGCTCGAAGGGCCAAATGGCCTACTCCTGCACCTATTGTCTATTGTCTAATCTGGCCTTTAGATTTTGGTCTTTAGAAATACAGTGTGGAAACAGGCCCTTCAGCCCACCGAGCCCACTAGCACTATCGTACACACTAGGGACAATTTACAGTTTTTACTGAAGCCAATTAACCTACAAACCTGTATGTCTTTGGCGTTTGGGAGGAAACCGGAACACCTGGAGAATACCCACGTGGTTACAGGAAGAACGTACAAACTGGTCAGGCAGCACCTGTAGTCAGGATCGAACCCGGGTCTCTGGCACTGTAAGGCAGCAGCTCTACCACTACACCACTGTCCCTAGTATGTAGGATAGAACTAGTATATGGGTGATCGCTGGTTGGCTCGGACACCATGGACCGAAGGGCCTTTTTTTCACGTTGTATCTCTAATCTAAGATAGTGCTGTAAGCAAGCAGCTCTACCACTGTTGCCTCGCTCAGGGCTGTCTCAAAGTGCCAAATGGCCTACTCCTTCACCTGTTGTCTAGTGAAACATCACCTATTCATCACGCAACTGAATCATCCTACCAATAACTAGAGAGCAGTCCTCAGCTACCATCTACCTCATTGGAGACCTTTAGACTATCTTTGATCAGACGTTACTGTACTTTATCTTGCACTAAACATTATTCAGTTAATTCTATTCATCATGTAACCCGTACACTGTGGATGGCTCTAATGTAATCATGTATTGTCTTTCCGCTGACTGGTTAGCACGCAACAAAAGCTTTTCACTGTACCTCGGTACGTGTAACAATAAACTAAACTCAAATTCATTCCTTTTCTCCAGAGATGCTGCCTGTCCCCGTTGAGTTACTCCAGCTTTTTGTGTCTATCCTCGGTGTAAACCAGCATCTGCAGTTCTTTCCTGCACAAGAGGAAAAAAAAAAAAAAAAAAAAACTGCTGAAGGAATGTCACGAGTCAGGCAATATCTCGTAGATAAATGGACCGATAATGTTTTGGGTTCGGACCCTTCATCTATTTCCCTGCAACCCCCAATAGTGGAGCTGCTGCCTCGCAGTCCCATCGAGCCAGGTTCAATCCTGCCCAAGGGGCACTGTCTGTGTGGAGTTTGCACGTTCTCTCTATGACAGTGCAGATTTCCTCTGGATGCTCTGCCTCCCTCCCACATCACAACGGCGTGCAGGTTGGCAGGCTAATCGACTACTGTACATTCACCGATGCGTAGGTAATTGGTTGAATCCGAGGCTGGTAGGAATGTGGGGAGAATAAGATGGGATTAGTCTAGTGTTGATGCAAAATGGATAGAAACACAGAAAAATAGGTGCAGGAGTAGGCCATCCGGCCCTTCGAGCCAGCACCGCCATACAATATGATCATGGCTGATCATCTAAAATCAGTACCCCATTCCTGCTTTTTCCCCAAATCCCTTAATTAATTTAGCCCTAAAAGTGCTAAATATAACTCTCTCTTGAAAACATCCAGTGAATAGGCTTCCACTGCCTTCTGTGGCAAAGAATTCCACAGATTCACAACTCTCTGGGTCAAGAAGCTTTTCTTCATCTCAGCCCTAAATGGCCTACCCCTTATTCTTAAACTGTTCTTAGATCCCTGGTTCTGGACTCCCCAAACATCGGGAACATTTTTCCTGCATGTAGCTTGTCCAATTCTTTAAGAATTTTATATGTTTTGATAAGACTCCCACTCATCCTTCTAAATTCCAGTGAATACAAGCCCAGTCGACCCATTCTTCCATCATATGTCATATCACCCCGGGAATTAACCTGATCAACCTACGCTGCACCCTTAATAGCAATAATGTCTTTCCTCAAATTAGGAGACCAGAAATGCACGCAATACTCCAGGTGCGGTCTCACCAGGGCCCTGAGCAAGTAGGACCTCCTTGCTCCTAAACGCATATCCTCTCGCAATGAAGGCCAAACATGCCATTAGCTTTCTTCACTGCCTGCCTCACCTGCATGCTTACTTTCAGCGACTGTTGTGCAAGCACACCCAAGTCCCGTTCCAACTCCCATTTTCCTAATCTGACACCATTCAGATAATAATCTGCCTTCCCGTTCTTGCCACCAAAGTGGATAGCCTCACATTTGTCCACATTATACTGCATCTGCCATGCATCTGCCCACTCACCCAACTTATCCAAGTCACCCTGCAGCCTCATAGCATCCTCGTCACAGCTTACTCTGCCACTGCTTGATAGTCAACCTGGATCAGTGGGCTAATGTGCCCGTTTCTTGCTAATTCTTCAAGCTAGAAATGTGACCAATGCACCCAATAAATCATTGTATAGCTAATCTAAAAACATAAGTTCAAATCCCGCCACAGCGCGTTGGAGTTCAAACTAAGTTTATAATCAAGCATTTAAATCAAAATACTCTGGCCATGAGTAATGATGACCTTAAAACAACTGGATTATTGTAAAATCACATGTGGTTCACTTATATAGTTCGGGAGAGGATATCTGGCATCCTTAATCTGTAAGTGACTACAGACGCACCCCGTGAATTCTAACTTAGTTCAGAGAGGCAGCTTAGACAAGGCGAGGTAGAGGTGCAGTGAACATTCTTGCTTGAAAGGATGATGTGGAATTGTATCTCTCAGTGCAAGCTGGCCCTCATTCAATACAACTGACATCAACCTGGGTGCAGAGGATACATCAGCTGCTGGTGATGAAGGCACACGAGATAGTGTGAGGAACAAGTTACGATGGAATGCGTAGCGAGGAACTGCAGATGTTGGTTTAAACCAAAGATAGACACAAAAAGCTGGGGTAACTCAGCAGGGCAGGCAGCATCTCTGGTGAGAAGGAATGGGTGACGTTTTGGCTCTTCAGACCCTTCCTCAGACTGGTTATGGTTTAAGGGAAACGAGGGACATAGATGATGATGTGGAACAATGAGTAAAAGATATACAACAAAAGCAATGATGATAAAGGAAACAAGTGATAGATAGCTGTTTGTAGAGAGAAAATTAGATGGAGCTTTATTTGCAAGTAGTTGCATTGTAATATGTGGGGACCTATGATCAAGGAGCCACCAACTCAAAAGGAAGTATTGGCATGAACTGGTTTGCAGGGGAAAGGACCTATAATGAGCAAGGGAGTCTGCCGAATTGCTGCACTCTGCAGGTAATGCATCAAGCTGACGGGCAATGACTCAAGGCTGCACCAGTGCTGCTGCGTCCCATGCACGTCTGGCACAGGTGAACCCGTGCAGCCGAATTGTTAGAGCTGCACAAAACAAGGCAGTGGTGCATGTTCCCTTCTCAGCCAGCGACCGAGTTATCAAAGGATATTGTTAAGGCAGAGATAGATAGATTCTTGATTTGTACGGGTGTCAGGGGTTATGGGGAGAAGGCAGGAGAATTGGGTTAGGAGAAAGAGATAGATCAGCCATGGTTAAATGGTGGAGTAGACCTGATGGGCCGAAGGTTACTCCTATCACTTATGACCTTATAACACAATCATAGTGGGCTGAAGGGCCTGTTTCTGTGCTGTACTGTTCTATGTTGCATGTAGTAAAATCAATACCACTGTTCCAGGTATGCACCCTCATAGCTTTGACTTCCACACCTGTTACCTTTGAAAGCCCTGTCCCACTGTACAAGTTAATTCAAGAGTTCTCCCCGAGTTTGCCCCTGATTCGAACTCGGAGATTTACGGTAATGACCGCTCGTAAGCAGTCGGGGCTCTCGTGGACATTTCTCAACATGTTGAAAAATCTTCACGAGTCTTCCCGAGCTTACCTGCCGTTAGCGAGTCTTCCCGAGCTTACCTGCCGTTAGCGTTACGAGCCGCTAAGAGACGTCCCCGAGCTCCAACGTGCCCGCTACGTTCATTCTACGTGCTTACCATGAGTTTGATTTTTTTTTAAACTCGGTAGAGCTCTTGGAATGAACTCGTACCGTGGGACAGGGCCATTATTGGATCTTATGATTTCCCAAAGACGTCCACACACATTTTCCCTGAATTAAACGCGGATGAAAATGAGAACTCCTCCGAGTGTGGTTTATATTCGAGCAGAGAGAAGGAATCATGGCTGCTCCCTTTAGGCTCCGACAATTTCCTCCGTAGGTTTTACATCCCAGCTCCCACCTCCTTCCACCACTGACATATTGATTCAGTCCACTTCAAGACTGCAAGCTCCTCTCTTATATTGATGTTTTAATTCAGGTTCAGGAAGCCAGCAGCTGTCTCATCGGCTGATAAATCTCTTTACAGAGCTAGAACAGCCCTCATGATTCAGCCTGACCTGGATCCACAACAGAAGGTGTACTTAACACTGCCGAAATGCCAGCATCCAAAATCCAAATTGACAGGCTGAAGTAAGAGACAGTTACATTCTCTCCCCAGCCTTCCTTATAAAGAAATCAAACAGCCTACACTGCCTTCTTGTCAATGACTAATCAAGCACTCTTTTACACCTTACTATAAATCATTGAACATTGTAATACAAAATCATTGTATTAATCCACGTTCGACGCAGCACGGTGGCGCAGTGGTAGAGTTGCTGCCTCACAGCGCCAGAGACCCAGGATCGATCCCGATTACGCCCATTCCTTGCAGAGTGAACCAAAAGGCCACACACGTGACCAGTCATATTTGACCTCTTACCCTAAACAAACATTGTCAGCATAACATATAAAAATTTCACTTGATAAATCTTCACTTGGAAAAAAAAATATGAATCGCATATGCAGTACAGAACAATATACCTGTAATGCTTTCAGAATTAGAACAGATGTATTCCACAATTTTATATCATTTTGGTCATACACGTAACTAAGAATGGGCCATTATGAGTGCTGGCCATGCAGAGTTCGTACGTTTTCCCTATGACCACATGGGTTTTCTCCAGGTGCTCTGGTTTCCTGACGCACTCCAATGATGCACAGGCTTGTAGGTTAATCGACATTGGTTTAAAAAAAAAAAAAAAAAAAAAAAAAAATTGTAAACTGTCCCTATTGTGATTACAGGTCGGACGGACTCGATGGGCCGAAGGTCCTGTTTCCACGTAGCATCTTTAAAGACTAAAGTCTATAGTCTAAGGTTTCTGAAGCTAATAAGCTGAGGTGGTAATGAAATAAGGCAACGTTGCAGGCGTAAAAATGGACAGCTTTTACCATGAAATGGCAGCCAGACTCGAAACACGTCAGGGTCAAGCAGTAAAAACAAAGAATGGCAGATGCTGGTTTAGTTTAGTTTTGTGATACAGCGCAGAAACAGGTATTTTGGCCCACTTAGTCTGCACCGAGCAGCGATCCCCGCACATTAACACGATCTTGCACACACTAGGGACAATTTACATTCACACCAAGCCAATTAACCTACATACCTGTATGTCTTGAGTGTGGGAGGAAACCGAAGATCTCGGAGAAAAACCCACGGGGTGAACGTACAAACTCCGTACAGACAGCACCCGTAGTCGGGATCGAACCCGGGTCTCTGGCGCTGCGAGCGCTGTAAGGCAGCAACTCTACCGCTGAGCCACCGTGGCCGCCGGTCTACACAAAAGGACACAAACATCGCCCGCCATGTTCTCCGAAGATGCTGCCTGACCTGCTGAGTTACTCCAGCACTTTGTGTCCTCATGGTCAAGTATGGAGTTCGCAGGCTCTCCCTGGAACCTTCCGCATTTCCTCACACATTCCAAGGATGTGTGGTCATTCATGTGGCTGCTGTAAGCCGTCCCTGTAAACAGTGCATGTGGGTGGCGGGGAATCAGTGAAGGAATAAATGGTCATGTGAGAGAGGAGAGATTACAGGGAGATCGGTATTAGTGTTGGTTTATCATTGACATGCCGGTAGACGCAGTGAGTAATTTTGTTTTGCGTGCTCTCCAGGTAAATAATAACATTCACGAGTACAATCATGCCATGCAGAAGTACAACTTGTAGTGCAAAAGGAGAAAGTACAGAATATACTTCATGTGTAGGAAAGAACTGCAGATGCTGGTTTCAATCGAAGGTGGACACAAAATGCTAGAGTAACTCAGTGGGAACAAGCAGGTGGTGACGTTTCGAGACCCTTCTTCTGAAACTCGACCCGAAACGTCACACATTCCTTCTCTCCAGAGATGCTGCCTGTCCCGCTGAGTTACTCCAGCATTTTGTGTCTACCGACAGAATATACTTCAACAGCTACTGACGGGTGGGAGATTGCAACCTTCACGTGGTCCGCCCTGTTTCGACTAATGCAATCAACTCGACGTGCACAAACGGAAGATCAAATAGAACAAGTTATCCTACAACTTTAGGCTGTGCACGCCACACGGAAAAGAAGAAGAAGAAGAAGAACAGCTACTGACAAAGTGCAAGTTTTAAAAAAAAGTGCAAAAGCCACAACAAGGTAGCTTGGAAGATCAGGAAAACATCCTTAGCTTATAAGAGGTCAATTCAAGAGTCTCATAATATTAAGAAAATGTTGTTCCTGAATCTGCTGGTACGTGATTTCAAGCATTTGTATCTTATGCCTGACGGGAGAGGGGAAAAGAGGGAATGATCGGGGTATGAGCAGTCCTGTATTAAATGGAGGAATGGAACTAATGGATGCATTCTGAGGGTCAGAATGCTTGATTCCCCTACCTGATGCACTGAATGGCCTCCTTCTCTGACATAAGGAAATACGGCACCAAACATGTGCACAACTTGTTAAGGTTTTCTGTTAGTTACAAGAGAGCGTGAGGGAATTGGTAACCTTGAAGAAGATTTGGATGGGGATTAAATGGTTTTGTACTAATCTACATCTTCTTAATGCAGAAGGCCACTTTACAGAAGCTTTGTGGAAAAATATTAAGACAATTGTCCAGGGAGTTGGTCAAAGAGGAAGCTTTGTGGTGTGTATCAATGGATGGAAATGAAATAGAAAAGAGAAATAAAAAAATTAGGATGGCAGGTCCAGGACTTTGTTAGCTGAAGGGACAGCCCTGAATAAAATCATAAATTCACAAGTGACAGAAGCAGAATAAGGCTATTCAGCCCATCAGGTCTACCTCTCCCATTCAATCCTGATCTATCTTTCCCTCTCAACCCCATTCTCCTGCCTTCTCCCCATAACCCCTGACGCCCTTAATTATCAGGAATCTATCAGTACCTGCCTTAAAAAATATCTGTTGCCTTGGCATCCACAGCTTTCTGTGGCAATGAATTCCACAGATTCACCACCCTCTGACTAAAGAAATTCCTCCTCATCTCCATCCTAAAGGCATGTCCTTATATTCTGAGGCCATGGAAACATTCTGGGAATTGGGAATGTGTAAATAGCCCTGGATAAAGTGGATGTGGAGAGGATATTTCCACTAGTCTGACAGTTTAGGACCAGATGTCATAGCCTCAGAATTAAAGGATGTTCCTTTAGGAAGGAGATGAGGAGGAATTTCTTAAGTCAGAGGGTGGGGAATCTCATAAGGTCATAAGTGGTAGGAGCAGAATTAGGCCATTCGGCTCATCAAGTCCACCATTCAACATGGCTGATCTATCTCAATCTCCTAACCCCATTCCCCTGCCTTCTCCCTGTAACACCTGACACCGTACTGATCAAGAATCTATTTATCTCTCTCTGCCTGAGAAATATCCATTGACTTGGCCTCCACAGCCCTCTGTGGCAAAGAATATGTGGAATTCATTGCCACAGAAGGCGGTGGAGACGGTCAATGGATGGTGATAGATTTGACGGCCGAATGCCTAATTCTCCTATCACTTATGAAGATGAAATAAATCAAGGTTGGAGACTACCGAAACACACAGGGGAGAAATGATTTAAAAACAAGAGCAGGAACTTTACAATAAAGTTATCAGATGTAAACCCTTGCAAAAGATAAACGATGGAGCAGCAAGCAATTACTCACTTTTTCCCTGGTTTTCTCCTTACTTATACTCCCATTCTTTTGGAATATATTTTTACACAATTTAAATTATGGCAGGGGGAATCGAATGCAGACATTGAAAGGTCTGTTCTCAGACCATTATATTGATCAGAGACATTAAAGGGGAGATTTTGTCTGATCATGTTACTGAAAAATGCTTCAAAGTGCTTCATGTTGAATGGATTAGTTTGAAGTCGTGCTTCTGTTGTTACACCAGGAAACGATCAGCAGAATAAATAACAGGTTAAGGCATATTTAGTGATCGCTGGAGCGGAATGTGGCGTGGAATTTTCTCATACCGCATGAAAAAAGGCCATTCGCTCCATCAAGCCCCGGCTAAAGACCAACAGTCCATTTTTAGTTTAGTCTAGGGATACAGCGCAGAAACAGGCCCTTCGGCCCGCCGAGCAGCGGTTACCCACACTATCCTACACACACTAGGGACAATTTACATTTATACCAAGCCAACTAACCTACAAACCTGTATGTCTTTGGAGCGTGGGAGGAAACTGAAGATCTCGGAGAAAAGCCAAGCAAGTCACGGGAAGAATGCACAAACTCCGTATAGACAGCACCCAAAGTCAGGGTCGAACCCAGGACCATGGGGCTCTGGCGCTGTCGGGCAGCAACCCCAACGCTGCGCCACTGTGCGTGGGAAGAATCTATTTATTCGTCCCACATTCCTTTCAACTCCATGCAGATTCTGTTACGTAACGACACACTACAGGCAGTTCACAGCCACAGTTAACCCACAGACCTTGGGATGTGGGAAGAAACATAGTCACCTGGCGGATGATTCACAGGCAAACTCCTCGCAGACAGCATCGGAGATTGGGATTGAACCCAATTGAGGGATTGAGCTGTGAAGCATAACTTCCACAAATGTGCTCTTCTGTTCCTCTTTGTGTCCATCAAGTAGAGTAATTGAGTGATACAGTGTGGAAACTGGCCTTTCGGCCCAACTTGCCCACACTGGCCAACATGTCCCAGCTACACTAGTCCCACCAGCCTGTGCTTGGACCTTATCCCTCCAAAGCGGTCCAATTCATGTACCTGTCTAACTGTTTCTTTAATGTTGGGATAGTCCCAGCCTCACTTACCTCCTCCAGCAGCTTGTGCCATACACCCACCACCCTTTGTGTGAAAAATTCCTGTTAAATCTTTCCCCCTTCATCTTGAACCTATGTCCTCTGGTCCTCGATTCCCCTACTCTGGGCAAGAGATTCTGTGCATCTACCAATGCTTTGATTCTTGTGACTGATTGGAGAGGCGTAACGGAGAGATGTTAATGGCAAGGCCAGCATTCACTTTCCAACCCTGGCTGCCTTGAGTAGATGAAGAGTCAAGAGAGTTTAATTGTCATATATACCGACAGTGGAACAATTATATTATAACTTGCTACAGCTTAACCAGCCGTAAATGCAATGACACACAGATAATATATAATAAAAAATGCAATAAATTAATAACTATAATACCAGGTACCTATAATAGTGCAGTGGTAACCTATAATAGAGAACCTTGTAACCTGGTGTCAAGCTAACAATCGTTCTCTCAATGTCAGCAAGACAGACTCGCCGGTAAGGAAGCGGCCCGTTCCAGGTGTCCCAAGTCGCTGAGAGGATTCTCCCAACGCCGTAGCACCATCACCCGGCGAAAACGACCTGGAACATCGGGCCTCTGTGAAGGCGACGGCCGAGGCCTCAATAGGCCCGACTATGGGAGGACATGGGATGGGGTCTGGACATTGTGCCTTCCCTCATAATGGGAACCATTGTGGGGGGATGTTTTTTTATGTTTAAAATATCCTTATTATTGTTATGTCTGTATTTTTTTTTATGTGCTGCATTGGCAAGGAACATTTCACTACACCAATTGGTGTATGTGACCAATAAAATAACCTTTGAACCTTTGAACCGAGGAGATAATGACCAATTTCAGGAAGCACACATATCCCAGTCTACATTGATGGCACTGATGGTTGAAAGCTTCAAGTCCTAGTAGTAAATATCACCAACAATTTGTACTGGATTAGCCGCATGGAAGCAATGGTTAAGAATAAGGTACACCAATATTTCTACTTCCTTCGAAGGCCTAGGAAGTTTGGCTTGTCCCCAACAACTCTCACCAACTTCTACAGATGAGCCGTACAGAGCATTTTATCAGGACGCATGGTTTGGGAACATGACCACAAGAAATTGCTGACTATTTTGGAAGCAGCCCAGACCATCACACAACCAACCTCCCTTCCATTAACTCCATCTACACGTCACACTGCCTCGGCAAGGCCAGCAGCTTAATCAAGGACCAGTCTCACCCTTGTCACTCCCTTTTCTCCCATGAGGCAAGAGGTACCCAGTCTTTTACCCAGAGTAGGGGAATCAAGCACCAGAGGACATAGGTTTAAGACGAGAGGGGAAAGATTTAATAGGAACCCAAGGGGCAATTTTTTTTCCCCACAAAGAAGGTGATGTGTGTATGGAACGGGCTGCCAGGGAAGGTAGTTGAGGCAAGCATTAAAACATTTAAAATACATTTGGACAGGTACATCAACAGGAAGGGTTTCGAGGGATATGGGCCAAATGCAGGTGGGGCTTGCGTAGATGGGTCGCAGGGCCCGTTTCCAGGCCCTTCCGCCCACTGAGTATGCACCGACTAGCAATCCCTGCACCTTAACACAAACCTACACACCCTAGGGACAATTTACATTTATACAAATCCACTTAATCTACAAACCTGTACGTCTTTGGAGTGTGGAAGGAAACCGAAGATCTCAGAGAAAACCCCACGCAGGTCACAGGGAGATCGTACAAACTCCGTGCAGGCAAGCACCCGTAGTCAGGATCGAACCCGGGTCTCCAGCGCTGTAAGGCAATAGCTCTACCGCTGCGCCACCATGCTGCCCTTTCTTGACATTCAATTGCTTCTGGTCTCTGTATTCACACACCTTCTTATTAGCTTTCCACAGCACCAACTTGAGGTTGAGGAGGCTGGAACTCTATTCCTTGGAGCACAGCAGGATGAGGGGTGATCTTATCGAGGTGCACAAAATCATGAGAGGAATAGATCGGATAAACGTACAGAGACTCTTGCCCAGAGTTGGGACTTTCCAAAGACATGCAGGTTTGTAGGTTTTGGCTTCTCTAAATTATCCCTAGTGTATAGGATAGATCAAGTGCATAGGTGATTGTAGGTCGGTGTGGGCCGAAGGCTCTAAACTAAACTGAATAGTTTTCCTTCAAACAGCCACCAACCTTATATTGTGCAAAAGGCTTCCTCTTCTGTTACCACAACAAATTCTCTGCCTCTTCTCTTTATCACCAACAGATGAACGTTTAAGCAATCTCTTCCTCCCTCCAATATCTCTCTGCTTCAGACTCCAACAGTCTGAACACTAATTACAATCAGGTGTGTCCCATCAACTAATCACCTGTGAGCACATTGTTGATGAAGCCTTTAAAATGTGCAATTATATTACCCCAGCTTTTATTTTAATGTAAGTAATTCTTAATAAATACTTACTGTTTGACTCATAGAGTCAAATAGCAAGGAAAATGGCTTCTAAATGCTGATACAATTCCAGCCTCAAATACCTCCTGTGGTCGAATGTCCTAATTCTGCTCCTAAAACATATGACTTTCTGACTTTATATCTTCCTCCTTCGAGCTTTTCTTACAGTCACCAAGTACTTAGCATCCCTTTTAGCCATTTTCTTTCATAACTGATAGGAGCAGAATTAGGCCTTACGGCTCATCAAGCCTACTTCGTCATTCAATCATGGCTGATCGATCTCTCCTTCCCAACCCCATTCTCCTGCCTTCTCCCCATAACCCCTGACATCCTTACTAATCAAGAACTCCTGTCAATCTCCACCTTAAAAAATATCTGCGGACTTGACCTCCACAGCCCTCTGTGGCAATGAATTCCACAGATTCACCACCCTCTGACTAAAGAAATTCCTCCTCACCTCCTTCCTAAAAGTACATCCTTTTATTCTGAGGCTGTGGCCTCTGGATCCCTGGACTCTCCCATGGGTGGAAACATCCTCTTTCCACTTTCACTCTATCCAGACCTTTCACTATTCTGTAAGTTTCTACGAGGTACCCACTCATCCTTCTAAACTCCAGTGAGTACAGGACCAGTGCCTTTCCCACATCCTTTTGATGAGAAAGAATGAATTTGGAAATAATGCAATGAGCTTTGATGTTGGCTCAGTGGAGACATTCCTGTGATCTCTCCAGCCTTGTACAGTGTGACCTTGAATCCTAAGTTGACGCACTTGCATTCCAATCACTACATCTGTCCCCCAGCACCAGTGACTCTTGCTGCTTTAAAATGTACCTTGCTGATGCAGGTCAAAATTTCAAGAGCTAAAATCAATAACCCTTTAAGATAAAATGTACAACAGAGTAGCAAGCCACTCCAAGCAATTCAGAGCGAGTTCCTCCACATGCTTACAACTGCCATAGGGGATTAATAAGTAAAGTAACAAGAGCGGGCGTTCTTGGAGATCTTTCAAGCCGGGATACTGATGTGCATTTCCCTAATTAAACAGCTATTAGGGTGTTAGACAAACGATGATGGAGTTATTTTTTCAGCCACAGCGATCCGAACGTTGGTTGTCCCAATGCTGGATGAAACAGGAGATGGCTTCATGGGTTAAACGTCTGCCCTCTCCTCACAGGGATAGCCTGGGCTGAGACAAGATGCACACAGGTAGCGCTCAGGTTTGCTGCTGTATCTGTACAGGGAGCCTGACTGTCTAAGCGAGATAACTGGTTTTCAGCCTGCAATATGTATAGAGGATTAGTACCACGGATGAATTGCCACTGCCTTCCTGTTGTGCGAAGCGTAAGGATACCCCGTAAACACTCGGATTCCGCCTCGGACGTACTAGCTGATAAGAAATAATGGGCACAAAACCTATCTTCATATCGGAGCACAGAAAACGGATGCTTCTGCAAAGCTCAAACTATATCTTATCATAGAATCAATTGCAAATTCCGGTCAAGAAACATGTTCATCTGATTATCTGTCTTCCAGGCCGATTTTTCTGGTTATTAAAGTGATGTTTCTGCATTTGGAATTTTGCAGCTAGAAAATCGCACAATTCATAGGTCTGGCTGGGAATTGTTTTCCTTCATTTCTCATTGCTATTGACTGCCTTCCTGTGTAGTTTTCATTTGGCTGATCCACAGGGAGCTCTCTCTGGGTTTTGGTTTCTTGCACTTTGATACATCTGGCAATTTCAAGGTCTTGAATTCCATCATCCGGAAGAGCAAGGGGAAGGACTTGAACTATATTTCGCCTTCCACCACAGCGAGCAGTGTGTAGGAGTCGCTGTGGTGGATGTTCAATGTTAAATCTTCAACAAAAGGATTTGAGTATAGGAGCAGGGAGGTTCCACTGCATTTGTATGGGGCCTTGGTGAGACCACACCTGGAGTATTGTGTACAGTTTTGGTCCCCTAATTTGAGGAAAGACATTCTTGCCATAGAGGGGGAACAGAGAAGGTTCACCAGACTGATTCCTGGGATGGCAGGACTTTCATATGAAGAAAGACTGGATAGACTTGGCTTGTACTCGCTAGAATTTAGAAGATTGAGGGGGGATCTTATAGAAACTTACAAAATTCTTAAGGGGTTGGACAGGTTAGATGCAGGAAGATTGTTCCCGATGTTGGGGAAGTCCAGAACAAAGGGTCACAGTTTAAGGATAAGGGGGAAGTCTTTTAGGACCGAGATGAGAAAAACATTTTTCACACAGAGAGTGGTGAATCTCTGGAATTCTCTGCCACAGAAGGTAGTTGAGGCCAGTTCATTGGCTATATTTAGGAGGGAGTTAGATGTGGCCCTTGTGGCTAAAGGGATCAGGGGGTATGGAGAGAAGGCAGGTACGGGATACTGAGTTGGATGATCAGCCACGATCATATTGAATGGCGGTGCAGGCTCGAAGGGCCGAATGGCCTACTCCTGCACCTATTGTCTATGTTTCTATGTTTCTATGTTTCTAAACGTAGTTTTGATTGTTTTGTCGCCAAGATGGCTGCCGGAAGGGAGCGTGAACGTTGGCGCGTTAAGCTGCCGCTGCTTTCTCCTTGAATTGTGTGTTGTTGATGTCCCTACTATTTTTTTAATTTTTTTATTCTGTTATATGTTTTGTAATCTGCTTATTAAATTTTGTAATGCATCCTTGAGAGTCTTTGAAAAGCGCCCATAAGTATAATGTTAATAATAATAATAGTTCCATTTTTGATGACCATAACTTCAGCTGCCTAAGCTCTAATCCCTCAAACCAACTCTGAAGAAGGGTCCCGACCCGAAACATCACCATTTCCTTCTCTCCAGAGATGCTGCCTGTCCCACTGAGTCACTCAAGCATTTGGTGTCCACCTTAGTTCACAGAGTCATAGAGCATAAAACAGACCCTTCGGCCCACAACTCCCTGCTGAACATTAAGAACCCAATTGCACTAATCCCAAAGATAGACACAAAGATTCTGAGACGGGCAGCATCTCTGGAGAGATCGGGTCGAGTCGGCCGACGTTTTGGGTCGTGACCTTTCTTCAAACTGAGGCATCAGAGACTGTCAGAGTGAGACATAGATTCACAGAGTGATACAGCGTGGAAACAGGCCCTTCATCCCAACTTGCCCATACCGGCCAACATGTCCCAGCTACACTAGTCCCACCTGCCCGCATTTGGTCCATATCCCTCCAAACCTGTCCTATCCATATACCCGTGTAACTGTTTCTTAAACATTGGGATAGTCTCTGCCTCCACTACCCCCTCTGGCAGCTTGTTCCATACACCCACCAGCCTTTGAATGAAAAAGTTACCCCTCAGATTCCTATTAAATCTTTTTAACAGTGGGTTTGATGCCAATGTGCATAGCTTGACTTCTCCTGACGTAGGTTGTCGCCAGGATGGCGTAGGTTGTCGCCAGTTTTTCAGCGACCTGTTACAACTATGACAGTCGCCGGCAGTTGCCTAAAAAATCGCCAAGCGAGACAGGCCCATAAGAGTGGCTACTGGCATTACGTTTGGCACAGACATTGTGGGCTGAAGGGCTTGTTCCTTTGCTCTACTGCTCTGCAGTGTTCTGCAAATTCAAGCTGCTCTTGTTACGATACCTTGGGCATTGTTTTAATTCAGGGTTTAACTAGCTTACTTTAACAAGCTAGAGTGGGTTTTAATGCTTCCATTTCAAGCATTCCAATCTGTTATCTATTCATGGTTCCGTGCAGACGAGCCCTGGCCGCAAAGTTTGATTAAAAGCATCCAGATTGCTTTCCACCGCCGCTGGTCAGGATCAGCGCAGATTTCAGCTGTGTCTGGTCATCAGGTGAGAGCAGGATGGGGCTCAGCTATAATCTCGATGACATTCGTAACGCCTGCCAACATGGTTGCCCGCATGAGTTGGCACAAGGGTAGAAGTGGGTCTTGAGACAGCTAGAGTCAGCTTTAGACATAGTCCGAGCTGGAATGTATCATTTCATTAATCAAGACAAGAAATGATGCCAATACCCAGTTGGACAGGCAGCATCAGCGGTGATAGAACACTGGTTAACTTTATGAGTTAACAATAGTTATTGGAATTTCTATAGTCAGAGGGTGGTGAATCTGAGGAATTAATTGCCGCAGATGGCTGTGGAGGCCAAGTCAATGGTTATTTTCACCTTCTGAACCTTCTGAATTGTATAGTCGGCAGGGCAGTACTCTGCATATCGTCAACCTTGGACAATTTTTACATTTTATCAAGCCAATTAATCAATCCAATTAACCTACAAACCTGTACGTCTTTGGAGTGTGGGAGGAAACCGAAGATCCCGGAGAAAACCCACGCAGGTCACGGGGAGAACGTGCGAACTCCATACAGACGGCACCCGTAGTCGGGATCGAACCCGGATCTCTAGCGCTGCGTTTTGCTGTAAGGCAGCGACTCTACCGCTGCCACCGTGACTGCTGGAGATTGATCATTCTTGATTAGTAAGGGTGTCAGGGGTTGAGGGGAGAAGGCAGGAGAATGGGGTTGGGAGGGAATGGTAGATAAGCCATGATTGAATGGCAGAGTAGACTTGATGGGCCAAATGGCCGAACAATGCTCATATAAATTATGAACTTATGGACGTTTCAGGTGATCACAACCAGTCAATATGAAGCAGCAATTCTGTTTCTTCCTCCAGAGATGCTGTAAGATCTGCTATTTCCAGCATTTGTTGTTTTTTCTATTGCACTTCAATCTCTGTTCAATGTCTTCCCTTCTTTGTTCTCCCGCGGTCGAGGGCCTCAAGCCTTCCGTTGACGGGACGATCTTGGCTCTCGGGCTCCGCGTCGGGGCGATCAAGCTCCTGCATCGGAGGAATCTCAGTGCCCCGCGCCAAGCAATCAGAATGTTGAACCTTCTGCGTCGTTGGAGCTCCCGACATCTACGGTGTCTACTCGGTGAGACTGCGAGCTCCTTGATGTTAAAGTCCGCAGGACGCGATTGGAGCATCGATTCCAGGCAAGGGGCTCAAAGTCAGTCCCGAGCGAGGCCTCCAACTCCACGATGTCAGGCCGCAGAGCGACCGGAGATATGACCCGCAAAACAATCGCATCTCCGGCAAGGTAAGAGATTGAAAAAAGTTTCCCCGGCCCCCTCCCCCACCCCTCACATAAAACAAACCAGAGAACATTAAAACAAACTTTTAAAACACTAAAAATAACAAAAAAAAGACGAAAAGACTGCCATCGTCAGCGCTCCCTGGTTTTCCTAAGTAACTATTTCCCCATCCTTGAGGATGCATTCCACCCCCCGCGGTCCCGGAAATCCCCCAGGGTACAGCGCGTAGTCCCTCTCTAGTGCAACCCGGGTGCCAACGTAACCCCGGATAAGGGGGCAGGCAGCCGGCTCGGGAGAGCCCTCTTCCGCCTGCCGTTGGAACACGCAGGATGTGGGCATCCTTAGAAGGAGAGTGAAATTAAAGATGAAATCCTAGCAGTTCACCTGGCAGATGGAATAACATTTCAGCTCCAATTATGTAACTGTATTGAGTTGGCTCAATATTCTTCAAATCCCACTGCAGTGATCATAGTCGACAACAAAATAAAATTCTACTGACATAAAACAGAATTCTTCAGGACACCCTTAACAGACCCGTTTCATCTGGTGGATCAGTCCCATATGTTTACCTTCACTCTCAATCTGTTCGTTCCCTTAAAACCTATCCAGCGAGAAATAGTTGGCAGAAGTCTCACTGCTTGGTAAGAGCTCGTGTGTAGGAAGGAACTGCAGATGCTGGTTTAAACCAAAGATGTCTTGTTGTTACTTGTGGGTGGAGCACCAAGGCAAATTCCTTGTATGTGAATACTTGGCCAATAAACTTACTTACTTAGATAGGCACAGAAAGCTGGAGTGACTCAGCGGGTCAGGCAGGATCTGTGGAGAAAAGGAGCAGGTGAAGTTTCTTCAGACTGAGAGTCAGTGGAGAGGGAAATGAGAGATATGGATGGTGAGGTAGAGAGATATAGAACAACTGAATGAAAGATATGCTAAAGAGGTTAGCATGTTTGTTGAAGGAAGGTGGATGAGGCATGGGGGCTTTAGGAGTTGTTATTATCACATGAAATCACAGATTATATTTTACAGGTGAGCCAAGTCAACACCCCATCCACCAAGGCTGAGGTAACAGGTATGGAAGTGAAACCGCTGAGGATGAATACCGGGAATGGTGGTATTGATGTACAACAGAGAAGGTAGGGCGGCACAGAATGTATAGGAAAGAACTGCAGATGCTGGTTTAAATCGAAGAATCGAAGACACAAAATGCTGGAGTAACTCAGCGGGACAGGCAGCATCTCTGGAGAGAAGGAATGGGCGACGTTTTGGGTCGAGACCCTTCTTCAGACGTCTTTAATGATGATAAAGGAAACAGTAAGTCAGTTTAGTATACTGTCACATGTCCCGAGGTACAGTAAAAAGCTTTTGTTGCGTGCTATCCATTCAGTACAAAGACAATACATGATTACAATCGAGCCATTTACTGTGTATAGATCCGTGATAAGGGTATAATGTTTGGTGCAAGGTAAAACCAGCAGAGTCCGATCAAGGATAGACCCAGAGTCACCAAAATGGTAGATAGTAGTTCAGCACTGCTATCCACTCAGGAAAATCAGAGCAATTTTTAAAGATATGGTCCCCTTTCATTGATTCATTACAAGCATAGTATGGTGCAACACATCTTCGGATTTAACCCGATTTACGGTCAGGGTGATGGGTGGGGTGAGAAACGAAGTAGGTATATCAACACTTTTTGGTCTTTTTTTAAATTTATTTTTTTATTATTTTTCGTTTTGTCTTTTTATTTCTGCGACTACACCCTTTGGTAGTTTAGGGGTTTACACATTCACTAGCTCTTTCACTCTCTCTCTTTCTTGCTCTTTTTTTCTTTTTTTATTTAATTTTTGTCAAAATTAAAATGGAAGATGCACGATTAATGTATTTTGCCATATGCCGCGGTTTATACTGCTGCTTTTAATAAAAATATTATTGAAAAAAAAGCACTGCTCTCTGGATGTGGTTCATTGTTAGCTGTGGGCTAGGTGAAAATAAGTTACAGACACTGAAACACTCCAGTGAAACTATCACAATGACCAGGGTGGCGGAGGGATGGAGATCTTATGTTTTCTTACTATATAGAAAGCCACTTGGCCCATCTAGTCTATGCTGGTGGTCAGAGCATTCCCATCAATCGCACTGTCCCATTTATTTCCATGTAACCTCTTCTCTTTCCCGTCTCTCCACAGATTCACCACCCCCTCACTAAAGAAATTCTGCCGCATCGCATTGACCATATAACCATATAACCATATATCAATTACAGCACGGAAACAGACCATCTTGGCCCTTCTAGTCCATGCCAAACACTTACTCTCACCTAGTCCCATCTACCTGCCCTCAGACCATAACCGTTACAAAGGAGATGATGAAGAATTTCTTTAGTCAGAGGGTGGTGAATCTGTGGAATTCATTGCCACAGACGGCTGTGGAGGCCAAGTCAAAGGATATTTTTAAAAACAGAGACAGATAGATTCTTGATTAGTACTGGTGTCAGGAGTTAAGGGGAGAAGGCAAAAGAATGGGGTTGAGGGGGAAAGATAGATCAGCCATGATTGAATGGCAGATTAGACTGGCCTAGTTCTGCTCCTAGAATTTATGAACTTGTGAACTTTTCTCTGTACCTCGGTACATGTGATAATAATAAACCCTAATCTCAACCCAAACTAAATTCCAATCGAAATACGTTTTTAAAAAAAATCTTCCCATTTTCGCTTTCTGATGTATTCATTCTTTGGGAATCATTACGAAACCCATGTTATCCTTGAGAAGGAGGTGATGAGCAATTTTGTTCCAACTCTGCAGTCCAGTTTAGTTTAGTTTAGAGATTCAGCGTGGAAACAGGCCCTTTGTGGAAACATATAGGGAGCTGATTATTGCATATGGAGTTAGTTATTGTCCTTAGCACAAGTTTGTATAATCAGTTTAGATACTGCTTTGGGCTCGTTGTTTTTTTGGTTGAGTGTTTATTCTGGTGTTATAGCAGAAGTACGTTTAATTGTTATTGTAATTCACCCTGTGAATGCGTGGGTTTTCTCCGGGTGCTCCGGTTTCTTCCCGCGCTCCAAAGACATACAGGTTTGTAGATTAAATGGTTTTGGTAAAAATTGTAAATTGTCCCTTGTGTGTGTACAGGGTGATCGTTGGTTGACGTGGACTCAGTGGGCTGTTCCTACGCTGTATCTCTGAAGTCTAAAAACTCCACGCCGTGATTTCTCGGCATTTGCACCACAGTCACCCAGAGATATGAGCCAAACCCACACTGTCTTCTTCTTCTTAGGCCCCCTTCGGTCATGGCTGACCATGGGTGTCTCCAGGGTGCTATTCCCTATATGGAGGACGCCTGTGCGTGACTTTGTTTAACGTGGGGAGACTGGTGCACAGACAGCCCCCACACGGCTCTTGACAGATCTGGATCAGGATCCAGTGGCATGGAGTCCAAGACGACCGGGGACCCTTTTCTGCCGCAGCCTTCATCCGCCTTCCCAGCCATTGTGACGCTCCACTAAGGGCAGCCATCGTCCTCTGCCTGTTCCACCGTTGAGGTCATGGTTGGATTGCTCTTTGCCAGAGACCACCCCCTCGACCTTACCGCCATGGGTGGCCCTACCAGGAGCTTAGCTCCAGACGGCATCGCTCTCAGGATCTCAGGACCACATAAGCTTCTCCACCAATCTACGGAGAAGACCCACAAAAAGAAGCTTCCATCGACTTTATGGTGTAACTTGCCACTGTGCCAGCCTTTGCCAAGCTGTAAATACTTGGAAGAGAATCAGAACCTCACACAGTGCCAAGCCAACTCAGGTTAATATGATTCTAACCTTAGAGGGATTGTCAAGGACAGACACAACGTTCTAATAAACACTCAAATGTGACCTGGTTAACAACAGTCTCCAGGTGAACCAGTCTTCTTTCAGTCTGAAAAGAATAACATCCTAGAAACTGTGGAGTCATGCAGGCTTATCTGATGGGTATCAAACTGATTTATTTTTCCAAACACAGAATATATGGGTAGGAAATGTTTAGAGGGATCTGGGCCAAATACAGACATAATGGAGAATGCAGAAGCAAAGAACTGCACAGACTGGTTTTTACACAAAGCCACTGCACGGTGGCGCAGTGGTAGAGTTGCTGCCTTACAGCACCAGAGTCGCGGGTTCGATCCTGACTCCGGCTGCTCACTGTACAAAAGTTGCACGTTCTCCCCGTGGCCTCGTGGTTTGTCCCCGGGTCTCCTCCCACACTCCAAAGACGTACAGGTTTGTAGGTTAATTGGCTTCGGTACAAATTGTAAATAGTCCCTCGTGCGAAATGTGTGTTGGTGTAACAGGGATCGCTGTTCTGCGCGGAATCGGTGGGCTGAAGGGCCTGTTTCTGCGCAGTATCTCTCAAATAAACGATACTAAACACTATGGGTGCTGTCTGTGGGTACACAATCGGTACGATCTACCCTGACCTACGCGGGTCTTCTCCGGGAGCTCCAATTTCCTCCCACACTCCAAAGATGTACAGGTTTGCAGGTTCATTGGCTCGGTATAAATGTAAATTGTCCCTAGTGTGTAGAATAGTGTTAGTGTGCAGGGATCGATGGTCGGCATAGACTCGGTGGGCCAAAGGGCCTGATTCCACGCTGCATCTCTAAACTAAGCTAAACTAAACTAAACATCGATCCTACCACAACTGATTTTATTATCCCAACATTCCCATCAACTCTTCCCAAGATCCATCGCAGACTGCACATTAGGGGCAGGTTAAAGTGACTATAATGGCAGAGTATTGGTGGCATTACTGAGGCTAATTTGGTGGCACATTGATGGCACAGTAGAGTTGCTGCCTTACAGTGCAAGAGACCTGGGTTTGATCTTGACTATGGGTCCTGTCTATACAGTTAGTGCATTCTCTCTGCGACCACGTGGATTCTCTCTCTCTGGGTGCTCTGGTTTCCTCCCACATTCCAAAGACATACAGGTTTATAGGTTTAAGAAGGAACTGCAGATGCTGGAAAATCAAAGGTAGACAAAAGTGCTGGAGAAACTCAGCGGGTGAGGCAGCATCTGTGGAGCAAAGGAAATAGGCAACGTTTCGGGCCTAAACCCTTCTTCAGTCCTAAGAAGTGTTTCAACCTGAAACGTTGCCTATTCCTTTGCTCCATAGATGCTGCCTCACCTGCTGAGTTTCTCCAGCACTTTCGTCTCCCTCAGGTTTATAGGTTATTTGGCCTTGATAAAATTATACAATTGTAAATTGTCCCTGACCTGCTGAGTTACTCCAGCACTTTGTGTCCTTATAGGCAAATTGGACTAGCTTAGATGTGGCATCTTGGCCAACATGGAAGAGTTGGTCTGAAGAGTCTGTTTCCATGCTGTGTGACTCCATACCTCTGATTCTGTAGACTTCTTGGAAAGCGAACATTGATTGGAAGCTTTGCATTTCCAAGTCATCCCAGACTTTTTACCCAGAGAGTTGTGAATTTATGGAATTCCCCGCCACAGAGGGCAGTGGAGGCCAAATCACTGGATGGATTTAAGAGAGAGTTAGATAGAGCTCTAGGGGCGATTGGAATCAAGGGATATGGGGTGAAGGCAGGCACGGGTTATTGATAGCGGACGATCAGCCACGATCACAATGGATGGCGGTGCTGGCTCGAAGGGCCGAATGGCCTCCTCCTGCACCTATTTTCTATGTTTCCATCCCAACGTATTTTATAGTTTAAGTATATACTTTTTGAAGTGCAGTCACAGATACCAAATTGTTTTCGTTTAGTTTAGAGATAGAGCACGGAAACAGGCCCATCAGCCCACGGAGTCCTCGCTAACTAGTGATCCCCGCACACTAACGCCATCCTACACACACTAGGAACAATTTAAAATCAATCCAAGCCAATTAACCTACAAACCTGCACGTCTTTGGAGTGTGGGAGGAAAGCGGAGATCCTGGAGAAAACCCACACAGTTCACGGGGAGAATGAACCAACTCCATACAGACCGCGCCCGTAGTCGGAATCGAACCCGGGTCTCTGGCACTGCAAGGCAGCAAATCTGCTGCTGCCCCCCTGTGCTGCCCACAGTGTGAATACACTGACAAAGATCCAGTTAATCTTCGAGATGTTTGACATATAAATATTGACCAGGAACTCTGAGATTACTTCACCTAGGTTATGATATATTTTAGAGGTATCAGTGTAAATCTTGTCCTGAAGACAAGACTGATTACTGTACACCATTCCCCTTGGACTGTCCTGGAATAGCAGGCTAGATCTTTGAGTTAAAGTTCACGCTGAATCAACATACAGGTTTCAGCATTAACAATACAATGTTCGGGTTGTTACACCGTAGTAGTCATCAATTATTTAATTGTCAGTACGATTCCCGAGAGCAAATGTTTATTTCGGCAATTTTCAAATTAAAATCCACTCATGCTGGAAATGTGAACTAAAATCAGGGATACCAGATTTGTCATGCAGCAGAGAGCAAAATAAATTAATGTTTCGGGCGATGGAGAAAAAGTTGAAGATAAAAAGTGTTTTGAGCAGCTGCAGGGAAGAATGAACACGAGAGCAAATCTGTGACCGGGAACATGGGAGTAAGGGACAAATAACTAAAGTGACGGTGACTGAGGCCAGGAAATGGGACTAGACACAAAAATGGGACCAGAGGAGGTGTGAAAAGCAATTGCAACAGCATTCACAAAATCCAGGGAGAAAGATTTAATAGGAACCTGAGGGGTAACTTTTTCACACAAAGGGTGGTGGGTGTATGGAATGAGCTGTCGGAAGAGGTAGCTGAGGGAAGGACTATCCCAACGTCTAAAGGGGCTGTCCCACTTGGGCGACCTAATTGGTGAGTTTAGAAGAACGTAGGAGAGTTTGAAAAAATGTCATGTTGAAGACCTCCTTCGACTATATAGAAGACCAGCTTCGACTAGCCACGACTAACTTCGGGAAAATTGGACACCGAATAGTGGAGAGTGAAGACGACCTCCTTCGATCTCCTTCGACTACGATGAAGACTATCTATGACTTCCTTCGACTACCCTTGATTACCTACGACTAACATGCCGACCTACTACGACCTACTACGACTAAACCTACGAGTAAATAAAGTATCTATTTTTTCCATGGCGACCTTTTTTTACTCGCCGGCATTTTTCAACGATGAAAAATACGTCGCGACCTAGCTGAGGCCTCGAGTACGCGGAGACCACTCTCGAGCATGAAGGAGAGTTAAGAAGACCTCCTACGACCTCGTGTCGACCATGCTGCGCGTACGAATCGAGGGCAAACTCGCCAGAACTCGCGGATTAGGTCGTCCAAGTGGGACAGGCCCTTAAGAAACATTTATTTCGACAGGTACATGGATAGGATAGGTTTGGAGGGATTTGGACCAAACACAGGCAAGTGTGACTATTAAAGATGGGAAATGTTGGCCGGTGTGGGCAGGTTGGGTCAAAACTGTATCACTCTACTGACTATAACTGATTTTAGAAAAAGAGGTGGTTTATGATCTGTTATATTATGCTTTGGAGGCCCAAGGTGGACTGGCCTAGATAATTCAGAATCTTTCTTCAGATCATTTTTTAGTACTCTCCATGAATCAACGATACAACTATGCTTTATTGTCACATGAAATTCTTTATTTTTTTTGTTCATGTGCTTGTTCAAATGTCTTTTAGACAACGAGCAGCTACTGCCTACAGCGCCAGAGACCCGAGTTCCATCCAGACTACGGGTGCTGCCTGAACAGAGTTTGTACGTTTCTCCCTGTGACCCACGTGGGTTTTCATCAAAGATCTTCACTTTCCTCCCACACTCCAATAACGGTGCAGGTTTGTCAGTTAATTGGCCTGGTATAAAATGTAAACTGTCTCTAGAGTGTGTAGGATCGTGTTAGTGTGCAGGGATCGTTGGTCGGTGCGGACTCAGTGCACTGAAGCGCCCGTTTCTGTGCTGTATTTCAAAACTAAAAACTATACAATGACATTTTACCTCATTTTACTGCTTGAACTGGCAACAGTTAAACAACTTCAAAGTATAAAAATACGTGGTTGGTGTAGGGAGAGAGATTGTAAATTGCCTGACTAGATTTCTGTTTATTTTTCCATCTGTCGATATAGTTATCTAATTTTCTATCTTCCTCTCTGTCCATCTGTCTGTTCATCAATTTATCAGTTTCACCATCTGTATGTTTGTTTATTTTATGTTTATTTATCTCCCATTCTCTTTATTGATCCTTCCATCCTTTTATTTATTTTCCAGCCAAGCCTCACCGAATTCATTGCTCTAGACATATGTACAGTCGGGTACAATTTCAGTGAGAACTTTGCTTGCATCTGCAGCGCATGCACTCAGGCGTGGAGAACATCTGAACCATCATCTACACATAAACTACGCATAAATTCCACAAGTCAGTGGAAAAAGACTGCATCAAAACTGCACCAAACAACAAGGCGTCGGTGCAAATCACAGTGGGGCTGCACGGTTTGCGGAGCAGTAGAGCTGCTGCCTTACAGCGCTTGACACCCGGGTTCGACCCTGACTGCGGGTGCTGTCTGTATGGAGTTTGGCTCAGGAATAGCTACTTCCCCACAGCCATCAGGCTATTAAACTTGGCTCAGACAAAACTCTGAACATTAATAACCCATAATCTGTTTATTTGCACTTTATCAGTTTATTTATTCATGTGTGTATATATTTATACGATGTATATGGACACACTGATCTGTTCTGTAGTCAATGCCTCCTATGTTCTGGTGTGCTGAAGCAAAGGAAGAATTTCATTGTCCTATCAGGGACACATGAAAATAAACTCTCTTGAACTCTTGTACATTCTCCCTGTGACCACGTGGGTTTTCTCGGAGTTCACTGGATTCCTCCTACATTTTGAAAACATGCAGGTTTGTAGGTTAATTGGCTGCTGTAAATTGGCTGGGAATTTGAAGCTGCTATTTCTCTCTACCCCTGATAAATTTTCTATCAAACTCTCTTGTCTATTTATCTATTTCTCGGGGTGGGAGATTGCAACCTTCACGTGGTCCACCCTGTTTCGACTAATGCAGTTTGTCTGTCTGTCTGTCTGTCTGTCTGTCTGTCTGTCTGTCTGTCTGTCTGTCTATCTATCTATCTATCTATCTATCTATCTATCTATCTATCTATCTATCTATCTATCTATCTATCTATCTATCTATCTCTATCTATCTATCTCTCTATCTATCCCTCTATCCTATCTCTATCTATCTATCTCTCTCGCTTTCTCTCTCTCTAGCTCTCTCTCTAACTCTCTCTCTAGCTCTCTCTCGCTCTCTCGCTCTCTCGTTCTCTAGCTCTCTAGCTCTCGATCTATCCATCTCTCTATCTCTCTCTATCTCTCTCTCTATCTCTCTCTCTAGCTCTCTAGCTCTCTCTCTCTATCTATCTATCTATGTATCTATCTATCTATCTACCTATCTATCTATCTTACATCTGTGTATATGTCTCTCCATTCTTCTATTAACCTCTCACCATTCATCCATCATTTACCTCCCTGTGTCTCCATCAGCCTGCCTTCCTCCCAATCCATCTATCCATCGAGGAAAGTTCATACAAAGCTAATTGCAGATGGTCAAAGGATAAATTTGCGGAAAGATTAAGACACGGGTGGTAATAAATCTCCCTCCCCGCACCAATTTTATTAAGCTCCTAATTATAATTGGAAAGGGGAAGCTTCATTTTAAACCATTTATGGCGTGCACAGTGGCTGGGATGCGAAATGTAATTTCCCCAGACGGGCTGTCAGTGATGATACTTGAAGCCCTGGCTGTTCACAGGATGAGCTCTGTCAGACTCGTCCTGTGATGCAGGATCATGCTCTGCCTTTGCAGTGTTCCATCCAAGTCAGGTGGAATAAAAATATCATTTATTTTTCCGCCTTGCCAATTTCTATTCCTCGCGCTAGGCTAATTAGGCTGTGGTTCGCTGCGAGAGATTTATCCTTCCAATAACAAGGATGGTTATGGTGGTTAAGAAGCTCCGACTGCCGACCCGCGGCCAACTTCTTCCGCGGGCGTGGTGGGGATTTGCCATCAGGGGCGGGGTCCCTCGCCGGGGACCCCTGGAGAGGAGCTCTGACCGCCGGCCCTGCGGTCTGCTGTGCTTCTCTCTGCGGCACGGCAGGGACTTTAAATCTTCGACCGCCGGCCTGCGGCCTACACCAACCTGAAGCCTTGGTCTCCAGTGGGCAAGCACCGATTCAGGACTTACCTGGACTTTATCCGGACCTTACCTTGTCTGAACTTCTGGACGCCCTTAGCGACGGCTGCGGAGGGTGGAGGTCCCGACCACGGGGGAAAATGGAGGAGGACTGGCCACATTTTGTGTCTTCCACCACAGTGATAAATGCTGTGGTGGATGTTTTGTGTTACATTTTTTTATTGTGTTTCTGTGTGTTCTTTTTTCATTGTATCCGCTGCTGGCAAATTCATTTCACTTGCACTTTATATGCAAGTGACGAATAAAACTGATATTGATTGATTGATATCGATTAACCGGACAACCACTAGGCTGCACGTTTGAGCATGAGACCATAATTTCTAGGAACATAATTAGGCCCAATCGGCCCATCACGTCTACTCCTCCATTCAATTGCGGCTGAGCTGCCTTTCCCTCTCAACCCCTTTCACCTGCCTTCTCCCCATAACCCCTGACACACGTACTAATCAAGAATTTGATCATCTCTAACTTAACAAAAGATTCTCAGTCTGAGGAAGGGTCTCAACTCGAAACAACACCTTTACTTTAAAGATACAGCGTGGAAACAGGCCCTGCGAGTCCGCACCGATCAGCGATCCCCGCACATTAACACTATCCGACACTCGGAACAGTTTTTACATTTATACCAAGCCAATTAACGTACGAACCTGTACGTCTTTGGAGTGTGGGAGGAAACCGAAGATCTCGGAGAAAACCCACACGGTCACGGGGAGAAGGTGCAAACTCCTTACAGGCAGCACCCGTAGTCGGGATCGAACTCAGGTCTCTGCCGTTTAGTGCTGTCAGGCAGCAACTCTACCGCTGTGACACAGTGCAGCCCTTTTGCAAATCATTCACTGGGTCACTCCGAAGCCCCTGCATCTCAGCGGTCAGCAAATTTTCATCATTCAGATAACAACTCCTTTATATCTTTCCTGCCACAGTGAGCGATTTCCCACGCTATAATCCATTTCCCATTCACTTAATGTATCCATGTCCATCCATAGCCTCATTATGTCCTCCGACCCTTCATTATGTCCTCTTGAGAGGGAGAGTTATTGAGTGGGCAGTAATTCTCTCACTGTACACTGTGGCCCAGCCCAGTCACTGTAGGTAGCATTGACCAGAAAGCCAATACTACACTGCCACGTTACCTTTTAGTCATAGAGTCACACAGGGTGGAAACAGGACCGTCGGCCCAACTTGCCAACACTGACCAACATGTCCCATCTACACTAGTCCCACCTGCCTGCGTCTGGCCCACATCCCAACCATGTACCTGTCTCGGAGGTACACAAAAGGCTGGAGAAACTCAGCGGGTGCAGCAGCATCTAAGGAGCGAAGGAGATAGGTGACGTTTTGGGTCGAGACGCTTCTTCAGACTGGTCAGGGATCAGGGAAACGAGAGATATAGACGGTGATGTGGAGAGATATAGAACAACGAATGAAAGATATGCAAAAAAGTATCGATGATAAAGGGAACAAGCCATTGTAAGCTGTTTGTGATGTGAAAATGAGAAGCTGGTGTGACTAGCGACTGGCGACTAGGGTGGGGGATGGAGATAGAGAGAGAGGGAATGCCAGGGCCCAAGGGCTGAGGGAGAGGTGGGAAGGAGCGGAGACAGCAAGGGTTAACAGAATTGAGAACTACCATGTACCTGTCTCAATGTTTCTTAAAAGTACCAGCCTTAACTACCTCCTCTGGCAGCTTGTTCCATACACCCACCACCCCTTGTGCAAAAAATTACCCCTCATATTAAATATTAAATATTTAATAATATGAATACAGATTCATATTAAAACTCCCCCTCCCCCCCTCACCTTAAACCTACAGAATGTCCTCTGGTTTTAGATTCTATTACTCTGGCCAAGAGACTCTGTGCATCCCTCCGGTCTATTTGCTCTCAAGATTTTGTACACCTCTGTAAGATCACCCCTCTTCCTCCTGCGCTCCATGGAATATAGTCTCAGCCTGCTCAATCTCTCCCTTTAGCTCAGGCCCCTCGAGAACTAGCAACATCCCCACAAAACTTCGCTCCACGCCCCTGTCTGTGCCATCAGTAAACTTAGTAATTACACTTATAATGACATCTTTCAAGCACAGTACTTGTAATACCTTGCCAACCAGAAAAAGCCCTGCGCACTCCATATCCTGTTAGCCCGCCAATTGTCTGCCCACACCATAACGCTGCCTCCCACACCATGATCTCTTTGCATTTGCGCTCCAGAAATGCCGGTTAAAAATAAAGTTCCTCCTTCAGCACTGCTGTCAGACGGGTTGATAAGCATTTACTTTGTAACTGAACCATGCCAAGAGGCCATTTACTGTCAGGCAACGAGGAATTTAATTGTGCATAAGGAAACCTTGCTGGTACTGTAGATTGGTCTTTACAGCAACATGAAAGGGGATGACATTTACCCCTCATCCCCTGACAAGAAGTTACCAGATTGGCATTGTAAAAATCAGCATTAGCCCTCTATCTATCACATCATTTCATGGCTCAAGTAAAATTCCAACGTGACTGTGAAAGGAATTAGTCTTCACTGACTGACAATTTAACTTCCTTGAATCCTTCGGGATGTTGAGGACTTGCAAAGATGATTTGTCCCACTATCCGGGTGGCACGGTGGCGCAGCGGTAGAGTTGCTGCCTTTACAGCGCTTCCATCGCCAGAGACCCGGGTTCGATCGTGGCAACGGGTGCATGGCTGTACGGACTTTGTACGTTCTCCCCGTGACCTGCGTGGGTTTTCTCCGAGGACTTCGGTCTCCTCCCGCACTCCAAAGACGTACAGGTTTGTAGGTTAATTGGCTTGGTATATATGTAAAAGTCATCCCTAGTGTAGGATGGTGTTAATGTGCGGGGATCACTGGTCGGTACGGACTTGGTGGGCCGAAGGGCCTCTTAAAACGTTGTATTTCTAAACAAAAAAAATTGAACAGAGCGATTAAAGAAGAACAAAATCACCGCTCGTTTAAACTCCAAAAGAAGACTAAATTATCAGCTCAGCATGCGATCTCTAAGCGAGCAGTGGGAAATCACACAGGATTTGAAGGTTTTGCGCTGGCAGATTAAGTTGGTAGAGGAATAGAAACATAGAAACATAGAAATTAGGTGCAGGAGTAGGCCATTCGGTCCTTCGAGCCTGCACCGCCATTCAATATGATCATGGCTGATTATCCAACTCAGTATCCCGTACCTGCCTTCTCTCCATACCCCCTGATCCCCTTAGCCACAAGGGCCACATCTAAAATATAGCCAATGAACTGGCCTCAACTACCCTCTGTGGCAGAGAGTTCCAGAGACTCACCACTCTCTGTGTGAAAAAAGTCTTTCTCATCTCGGTCTTAAAGGATTTCCCCCTTATCCTTAAGCTGTGACCCCTTGTCCTGGACTTCCCCAACATCGGGGACAATCTTCCTGCATCTAGCCTGTCCAACCCCTTAAGAATTTTGTAAGTTTCTACAAGATCCCCCCTCAATCTCCTATATTCTCGAGAGTATAAACCGAGTCTATCCAATCTTTCTTCATAAGACAGTCCTGACATCCCAGGAATCTGTCTGGTGAACCGTCTCTGCACTCCCTCTATGGCAATAATGTCCTTCCTCAGATTTGGAGACCAGAACTGTACGCAATACTCCAGGAATTAAGAAGGACATGTCTGAAATGTGTAAAGCAGGCAGATTGAAGCATGTTTCTTTATCTGAATAGCCTTGAAATGAGAGGGATATTTAAGGATAAAGAAAAATATTGCGCTTTAAAAAACCTACTCTTTTCACAAGCTCAATCTTTTCATTTACTAATAACTCGATACAATAATTAAGTGATTTATCCCTTGAACCATTTACCTTGAGTTTTTTTTTCTGTTCAGAAAAGATTTATGAGAGCATTGCCCAAGACTCATGAGGCTGAGTTGCCCAAGACTCGTGGGGCTGAGCTGGTTCGGACTTTAGTTCTTGGCACTCAGGAACGTGAGAGCTGACTTTACAGAGACGTATAAAATCATGAGGGGTATAGACAGGATGAACGCACACAGTCTTTTCCCCGTGTTTGCGGGATCACAACTGGAAGGAGGAAGAAAAAAGATTTAATGAGGTCCTAATGGATTTTTTTTTTTCATCCTTTAGAGGATAATGTGAATATGCAACGAGCTGCCAGAGGAAATAGTTGAGACATATACAATAAGATATCAAGTATCAAAAGTCATTTGGACATGGATAGGAAAGGTTCAGAGGGAAATGGGTTAAACCGGGCAAATGGGACTAGGTTTATGTGGCGACTTGGTTGGTATGGACGGGTTGGGCTAAAGGGCCTGCTGCCATGCAGTGTGTGTACGTATAAGTGTATAAGTGCGTGTGGGCGTGTGGGTAAATATATATATATATATATATATACACACACACATATGATCTATATATATATACATATATATACATATATATATATAAGGTAGATATGGGTGAGGCAGCATCTATGGAGAGAAGGAATAGGCGACGTTTCGGGTCTTCTTCTTCTTGCGTATGGCGTGCACAGCCTGAAGTTGTAAGACAACTTGTTCTGTTTGATCTTCTGTTTGTGCACGCCAGGTTGATTGCATTCGTTGAAACAGGGCAGACCACGTGAAGGCTGCAATCTCCCACCCCACGTTTCGGGTCGAGACCCTTCTTCAGACAGATCAGATTTTTGTCTACCTTCGATTTTTCCAGCATCTGCAGTTCTTTCTTGTATATATATATATATATATATATATATATATATATGCATTTGTGAGGATGTGTATATATACACACACTGCACGTTTTTTCTCTCTCGTTTATTATAGTGTTTACTGTACGATGTTTACATATTCTGTGCTGCTGCTGCAAGTAAGAATTTAATTGTTCTATCTGGGACACATGACAATAAGACAGTCTTTTGTCTCTTGTTTGATGATCATGTTTGATTGTAATCATGCGTGTGCTGGAAACTTTACGGCAAATTGCTGGATTTAGAGACGTTAGCTCCTGATGTGTACAGCCGATCCTATCTGATACAGATGCCAAGTACAATTCCTGATGTTTCGGCAGACACATTCTTGCTCCGCAAGTCACTTAAACATCCATCGTCCATGTTCTTAGTCCCTGTCAGATTCTACACAGAGCAGCTGCCAGCCAGGCTCGCTGTTTCTATCAGTCACTCATTCCTACTGCCCGAGTCTATCATATATCCAAGCAGTTTACCACCTTCAATCTCCGTCATCTGGAGACTAGCCTTTATGGTCCTAATCTAGCTCTCAAGTCAAGTCCTTGCATCTCCCTCAGTTCAATACCATTGCGGTCGAACTATTTATTAAGTATTTTCCCCGGACATAGCAGCCTAAAATAGCTATTAGTCAGTGCATAGGACAACATTTAAAGCCATGGAATAATAGAATGATATAGTGTGGAAACGAACCCTTCGGCACATCTTGCCCACACCGGCCAACATATCCCACCGGCTACACTAGTCCCACCTGCATGCGCTTGGTCCGTATCCCCCCAAACTTGTCCTATCCATGTACCAATCTAACTGTTTCTTAAACATTGGGATCATCCAAACCTCAACTACCTCCCCCGGCAGCTTGTTCCATACACCCACCACCCTTTGTGCTGAAAAAGTTACCCCTCAGATTCCTTTTAAATATTTTCCCCTTCACCTTGTACCTCTGGTTTTCGATTCCCCTACTCTGCACAAAAGATTCTATGCATCTACCCAATCTATTCCTCTCATGATTTTATACACCTATATAAGGTCACCCCTGATTCTCCTGCCCTCCAAGGAATAGAGACTCAGCCTGTTCAACCTCTCCCGATAGCTCACATCCTCTAGTCCTGGCAACATCCTTGTAAATATCTTCTCAGAGAATGTATCGGTGAATATCTGGAATTCTCTACCCTAGAAGGCTGTGGATGCAGGATCAATCGGTCCCTTTAAAGAGGAAGTCGATTAATTGTTGGGAGGAGTTTTGGGGGAACACAAAAGAGGAGATGAGGTTTCAGGCAGATCAGCCATGATCATATTGAATGAGAGGCCAGGCTTGAGGGACTAAGTGGCCCCATTACTGCTCCTGTTGGCTTATTCTTATGTCATAATACAACAGTTCAAGAGGTACAGTGGCGCTGCGATAGAGTAGTTGTGTTTGCATTGAGAAATATCCATTGTCTTGGCCTCCACACCCTTCCATGGCAAAGAATTTGACAGATTCAAAACCTTTGATATGGCATTCATTCACTATTTCAGAAGCTCGAACTTAGCAATCACTCCAAAATCTCACACTCTTGCCAAGGACTGGGACTGTGTTAAAGATCGCAAGTAATTCTGAAGATGAACAGTTTTAGGAAATGCAGGAGCCCCTCCTTTGGACCAAGCGTTGGCCCTTGCCCTGGGTCAAGTTAACCAACCTCAGCTTGAGGAGTAATTGGGAAGCTGCAATTGATCCTTGACACCCCTGGCTAAAGATCACGAAAACACGAAAAAGTCTGAAGAAGGGTCTCGACCTGAAACGTCACCCATCCAGAGATACTCCCTGTCCCCGCTGAGTTACTCATGCATTTTGCGTCTATCTTCGGTGTAAACCGGCATCTGCAGTTCCTTCTGACACGTACATTAACTTGGATTTCTTCACTTAATTTATATCTGGTGGCCTCTGTGTTGAGTTGCGGAGGTGGGAACAGGGACCGACTCAGTTTAGGACCTTATCTTCTGCTTGTTAATTCAGAAGATGTGCCTCGCATTTACCACTCAGCTCTAACTGCCTTTGAGAACCAGAGCTGACCATCGGGTGATGGAGTGGGAACGAGTTCCAACATATTGACCCAGTAATGATGAGGGAACAGTGATAGATTTCTCAATGGTATATTTAGTATATCAATGGCAATATTTTCAAAGATAGTCCAAGGGTCTCCAGTGAGGTAGATGGTAGCTCAAGACTGCTCTCCATTTGGTCCAGAACCATGGGCCACAGTTTAAGATTAAGGGGTAAGCCATTTAGAACGGAGGCGAGGAAACACTTTTTCTCACAGAGAGTTGTGAGTCTGTGCAATTCTCTGCCTCAGAGAGCGGTGGAGGCAGGTTCTCTGGATACTTAAGATAGGGCTCTTAAAGATAGCAGAGTCAGGGGATATGGGGAGAAGGCAGGAACGGGATACTGACTGGGAGGATCAGCCATGATCACATTGAATGGCGGTGCTGGCTCGAAGGGCCGAATGACCTAATCCTGCACCTATTGTCTATTGTTATAGGGAAAAGGGGTTGAGATAGATCAGCCATGATTGAATGGCGGAGTAGACTTGATGGGCCGAATGACCTAATTCTGCTCCTATCACTTATGAACTTACGATGCCCACAAAACTATGTGATGGCTGGTTCTGTAATGTCCTTTATAAAACTGTGAACCAGATGAGATATACAACCACTGCCTAGTTTACCGGCCACCATCTCTTATTTAATAATTCCAAGTATGAATTTATTGAATTAAACTAAAATAAAGATATATGCACTCATATATTTTTATGACTTAGAAGGGCACAGAGTCCTTGCCGGCTTCCAATCCGTCACATTCGCCCACATATCCCTGTAACTTATTCCCTTTCAACTCTTCTCTGATTCTCTTACCAAGCACACACGCACACCACGTGTAATTTACAGTAGCCAATTAACCCACCAACCTCACCTCTCTGGGATGTGGGAGGAAACCGGAGCACATCGAGGTAAAGCATACAAACGCCTCAAACTGACAACGCCCAAGATCAGGATTGAACCCATGTCTCTTGCACTGTGAGGCAGCAACTCTGCTGGCTGAGTTAATTACTAGTATCGCTTGCTGTCATACAGTTGCTGTCATATTTAAGCTTTCCTGTTGTAAAAAAGGCAATTGCTATTGCATTGTGGGATACTTGGCCAAATATCATGGCAAGGTTTTTTTTAAGAAAGTTGAATAGTTTCATCTGATAAGAAGGGGCCAGGGGAGGATTACTCATGCTATTGGAATGCCTGGCTTTCGGCAAAGAGTGAAAAACAACTCCATATTTGGGGGTGGCTGATGTTTCCTGTGACATTACCTCTTGCAATTGATATTGAGTCTGGTGGGTATATTAACCCCGGTTTTCTGGTATTTCTGTGTGTGTTGCTGGAGAACTCAGACATAATACTGTTGCCTCTGGGTCTCTCGAACCACACCCGTCGAACGTTAAAATTAAAGCTTTGAATGGTCTTAACTATTGTCTTTGTCTGTTTCTAAGTGAACTTTTTCAGCTGCACCACAGTGCCACCTTGTTCTTTTTTTTAAGTTTAGAGATACAGCATGGAAACAGGCCTTTCGGCCCTCCGAGTCTGCGCCGACCGCCGATCCCCGCACACTAACACTATCCCACACTAGGGACAATTGCGACATTCATACCAAGCCAATTAACCTACAAACCTGCACGTCTTTGGAGTGTGGGAGGAAATCAAAGATCTCGGAGAAAACCCACGCAGGTCAGAACGGGGCAGAACGTACAAACTCCACACAGACAAGCAGCCACAGCCAGGATCGAACCTGGGTCTCTAGCTCTGTAAGTGCTGTAAGACAACAACTCTACCACTGCACCACCGTGCCACTCAATTTTTTTTTTATTATTTTGTTATTTCTTGCATGTCCACACTTCTTCCCAGCCCAGATTTCGCTTATTCATGGTTATCTGTTTTCCCCAGATTTGATTCAAGTTTGTTGCTTACTCCTAGCTAATCACCATTCTATATATAAACCATTCAAGCCCTCAATTAGATTCTAGCCTGTAACTCATTCCAATGAGGCCACCTATAAATCACCGGATCCCCTCAATTAAATCACAGGCAGCAATCCATTATTCTGCATATCAACTAACTGATCCCTTGGATTAGATTCCAGTCTATAACTCATTCCCATGTATCTATTACGCTGCACATAAACTATCTGATCCTCCTGATTAGATTCTAGCCTGTAGCTCACACCTACGTATCAGTTATGCAATATCGAAACTCCCCCAATTCAATTCCAGATTGTAATTCATTCTCAGGTCTCCATTATTCTGCAAGTAAAACCCTTTGAATCCTTTGTGGATTCCAGTCTGTAACTCATTCCATGCCGCCTGCCACTCCGAATATAATCCTGCATGTTTTGCTGCCTCTAGTTTCATTTTTTCAGATCCTGACTCATGCAATGTTGTCCAAAACCTTTGCATGGTTCAGACTTTGTATCTGACAATTGCAGTCACAGTGGGCCGTTTCCACACTGTGTCTCTAACACTAAAACCAAGAACAAGGCGGTCACAATGTTCGTAGACTTCACAGCAGTAGACTTGCTGCCTTAAAGCGAACGCAGTGCCAGAGAACCGAGTTCGAACCCGACTACAGGTGCTGTCAGGAGTAAGTAAGTAAGTTTATTGGCCAAGTATTCACATACAAGGAATTTGCCTTGGAGCTCCGCCCACAAATAACAACATGACATATAGTGACAGTTACGAATGACTCAGAAAACACTAAACATTAATAATATTAAGACATTAATAATAAAACACCAAGGACAATTGTTACGTACAAAAGTTGGCACGTTCTCCCCGTGACGGCGTGGGTTTTCTCCGAGATCTTCGGTTTCCTCCCACATTCCTAAGACGTACAGGTGTGTAGGTTAATTGGCTTGGTAAATGTAAAAATTGTCCCTAGGGTGTGTAGGGTAGTGTTAATGTGCGGGGATCATGGTCGGCGCTGACCCGGTGGGCCTGTTTCCGTGCTGTATCTCTGAACTAAACTAAGACTAAATGTCTCTCCTCAGCATTTGCACAACACACTCCTGTCCCCTGTGCATCACCTACAACAATTAAATTTACTAAACTAAACAATTTAGTGTGGCCAAATTAACCTTAGTGATAAAGATACTGTCTCATTGACAGAGTCATACAGCATGGAGACAGGACCTTTGTCCCAACTTGGCTATGCCAACCAAGAATCCCATTTGGCCGCATTTGATGCATATCCCACTAACCCTTTCCTATCCATGTACCTGTCCAAGTGTCCTTTTGTTAGCTTACCTGCCCCAACTACCTCCTCTGGCAGGACAGGGCAAGCAGCTTCTCTGGAGAGAAGGAATGGGTGACGTTTCGGGTCGCGACCCTTCTTCAGACCACTTCAGCTTCTGAAGAAGGGTCTCGACCCGAAACGTCGCCCATTCCTTCTCTCCAGATGTGCTGCCTGTCCAGCATTTTGTGTCTATTTTCGATTTAAACCAGCATCTGCAGTTCTTTCCCACGCTACCTCCTCTGGCAGCCGGTTCCATACACCCACCACCCTTTGAGCGCAAGGATCGAAGAGTGGAGAACCAAACAATGCGAATGATTTAACCTGAACACGATCAGGTTTATTCAGTGTTTAAGGTCACTTAAAGCAGAACGAGACAGTGTTGAGTGCATTTAATTTCCATTTGTGGCGTTGGGTTCTGGTGATTCTATGTTGCTCTTAACACACGTTCAAAACTCAATCTGTTTTCAAGGACTTAAATCCAAACTTTTGCCTGAGGCCATTACTATCGAAAACCAACACAAAACCTGTGTCCATCCTGTCAGCTACAAATGTTTCCATGGATTGATGACAAGGGGGAAAATTACTTCCACAAGTGTAAAGTCGGAAAGTTGCCACAAAATATATATATTTTTCATTTTGCTAAAGGAAAATGGTAACTCTCTAAGGTGAAGGCAATATGGCAAGATTGGATGAGTCAGTGGCACAGCGGTAGAGTTGCTGCCTCACAGCGCCAGAGACCCAGGCTTTGATTCTGACTACAGGCACTGTCTGTTTGGAGTTTGTATTATGATTATATAAGATTGTTAAGGGCTTGGACACGCTGGAGGCACGAAACATGTTCCCGATGTTGGGGGAGTCCAGAACCAGGGGGCCACAGTTTAAGACTAAGGAGTAAGCCATTTAGAACGGAGACGAGGAAACACTTTTTCTCACAGAGATTGCTGAGTCTGTGGAATTCTCTGCCTCAGAGGGCGGTGGAGGCAGGTTCTCTGGATGCATTCAAGAGAGAGCGAGATAGGGCTCTTAAAAATAGCGGAGTCAGGGGATATGGGGAGAAGGCAGGAACGGGGTACTGATTGGGGAGGATCAGGCATGATCACATTGAATGACGGTGCTGGCTCGAACGGCCAAATGGCCTACTCCTGCACCCATTGTCTATTGTCTATTATCTATTGTATGTTCTCCCCATGACCACGTGGGTTTTCTCCGGGTGCTCCAGTTTCCTCCCACAATCCGAAGATTGTACAGTATATGTTTGTAGGTTAATTGGCTTTGGTCAAAATCGTAAATTGTCCCTTATGTGTAGGATGGTGCTAGTGTGCGGGGATTGCTGGTCGGAATGGACACATTGGGCAGAAGGGCCTGTTTACACACTGTATCTCTAAAGTAAACTACAGTGGCACTGTTGTCTCTGGATCAGAAGATTTGTGGGTTGTGGGTGGGATCTTCAGTGTGACTCCCACAGTGTTGCACTGAAAAGTCCAACACTAACCCATAAATTTAGATTAAAGATTACATAACAGAGATACAACATGGGAACAGGCCATTCGGCCCACCAAGTCCGCGCCAACCATCGATCCCTGTTCTATTAGCACACACTGGAGACAATTTACAATTTTTACTGAAGCTAACTAACTTACAAACCTAAGATCTCGGAGAAAACCCACGTAGGTCACAGGGAGAACATAAAAACTCCCTGGAGACAGTCGGGATTGAACCTGGGTGTCTGGGACTGAAAGCGCTGTAAGGCAGTGCCACCTTGCCACCCCTATACTGGGCCTTTTAATGAGCAGTTTTCCTCTCCTGTCCGATCTCCCCCAGTGCGATGTCAATAGACAATAGACAATAGGTGCAGGAGTAGGCCATTCGGCCCTTCGAGCCAGCACCGCCATTCAATGTGATCATGGCTGATCATCCCCAATCAGTACCCCGTTCCTGCCTTCTCCACATATCCCCTGACTCCGCTATTTTTAAGAGCCCTATCTAGCTCTCTCTTGAAAGCATCCAGAGAACCTGCCTCCACCGCCCTCTGAGGCAGAGAATTCCACAGATTCACCACTCTCTGTGAGAAAAAGTGTTTCCTCGTCTCCGTTCTAAATGGCTTACTCGCCAATAATTCTTAAACTCGCCAACTCTCAGATGAAATGCTCCTCAGATAACATGGCAACATCAACTTGGACCTAAAATAGACACAAATTACTGGAGTAACTCAGCGGTACAGGCAGCATCTCTGGAGAGAAGGAATGGGTGATGTTTCAGGTCGTCCCGAAACGTCACCCATTCCTTCTCTCCAGAGATGCTGCCCGTCCCGCTGAGTTACTCCAGCATTTTGTGTCTATCTTCGGTTTAAATCAGCATCTGCAGTTCCTTCCCACACATGAACTTGGACCTATTGCTGATTGCTACAAAGAGGCCCCTATTGCAAGGCTTGTGACAAGACAAAACAAAGATTTGACTTTCTGTCAGCCTTCTACACATCTTGGTTTAGAATGCCTCACTGCACCTCAAAGGCAATGAAATACCTTCAAAGTGCAGCCAGTGTACAATGAGGATTGTCAATAACTCACAGCCACTGCGTAATCAGACAAGGATAACAACATCAATTCTTCATCATCAAGGGTAATGGACGGGATAATGCAAAAGCACAGATAATGCAAAACACATTAATGCACATAAAAAGGCAACACAGTCTTCACTATATTATTGTGACTCGAACAGATATCTCCACTGACATTGATCCACGTGAATACAATGATTAACACTGGTACTGCTGTGAGAGAGGTTTAACCACCCCAGGGTTCAAAGTTGGTGGGTGGGGGGGTTTGGGGGGGGGTGAGAGGTGGGGGGTGTGGGGGTGTGGGGGTGAGGCGGAAAGGTCAGCCCACCCTGAGGGTCCAGCCAGTTGTCCTCGGACTCCAGCAATGAGTGGTTGCCCCACTCCTGAGATATGCAGGTCACATTCAGAGAATGTTAGGGCAATGAACGTTCATGTTCATAAGTTCTAGGATCAGAATTAGACCTCCATCGGGTCTACTCCGCCGTTCAATCATGGCTGGTCAATCTTTCCCTCTCAACCTCATTCTCTTGCCTTATCCCTATAGCCCCTAACACCCGTACTAATCAAGAATCTATCAATCTCAACCTTAAAAATATCCACTGAGTTGACGTAAATGGGAGTTGATTAGTAAGGGCATCAAAGGTTATGGGGAGAAGGCAGGAGAATGGGGTTGAGAGGGAAAGATAGACCAGCCATGATTGAACGGCTGGGCACACTCAATGGACCAAATAGCCTAATTCTGCTCATATGTGCTATTTTCTTATAATCTAAAGTGGATGATGAAGAGTTGAGTGAAGCCTTGGCTTGCGCACAGAGAAGCCTCCGTACACTGAGATACCTGTTGGAGAAGGGGATCAAATTCTGCTGCTGTGAACTTCCAAATCAGTTCCAAAAAGTATGAGCAAGTCAAAAAACGTGGAATGAAAGTCTTTGACACGAAATGCTTCTTTATATTAAGGCAGACTGGAAGTAGCGATGAATACTAACGGGTTGAGACCTGTTTATTCCCACCAACGAGGCTGCCTCCGATAAATTATTCATACGGACTACAAGGCCTTGAGGTAAACATATCCCACTGGCATCAAATGTTTAGCAACTTGTCAACGGTAAAGTGATTCACGACGAGCGAAACACGACTCAAAAGAACGATGCAGCTGACAAATCTCGTCTCTGCTCACTTTGCGACACCACTTTCCAAATCTTGGCAGCGCGCGCGCGCGCGCATTGATCACGTTGTGTTATTGTTGCCATTTCATCCTCACTCATGAACACTTTCTGGATCACTCAATTACGACGCAGCGTTTCGGAACTTTTTTTTTCCCCCAATCGTACCCGACTTCAACCTACGTTTTATGTGAAATTCTACTGGGAACATTTGCAGCAGATTATCCACAAAACGGAGATGGTAAAAGAAAAAGTATTACCAAATATTTAAAAGGTCATTTACATTGCAACTGTAGTGTCCAAAGAGCTACCGGATAGTTTAAAAGTGATTATGAAAAAGGATATGTAATTGGCAATTAAAGTTACCGCGTATGTTTCATTTATAGGTCTCATTTTTTTCCCCTCAAAATGTCTCGGAGGGCTCAAATGTAAAGGAATTATTCTGAAGTCATCTCCTTCTTAGCCAGCCCGTTTGGACTGAGAATGACTTGCATCTATTCCAAATGGCGGATAAGGGCAGTGCAGGGACTGGAGACCATGGACTGAGGACTCGGCCATAGATGGGGCAGGGAGCGACTGGTTCAATATTTGTGAGATGGGGTAGCACTGACGTTTACAATAGGGCTTCCTTGTGCTCCTGGTGTGCAGTCTCAAGGAGACTAAAGGGTATGACCCACGGGCGTCATTAGTGCGTCATTTACGCGACATCGTTTACGCGCCACGACGCACGTGATGCGCGCAAGGCATGCATTACACGCGCATGGTGTGTGATGACGTAGCCCTCAAAATTTTGGGATTCACGAAATCCTCGCGCGCCACTGCGTGACGCATAAATGACCCCCAAATGGAACAGGCCCTTTGGGATAGACACAAAGTGCTGGAGTAACTGAGCGGGACGGGCAGCATCTCTGGAGAGAAGGAATGGGTGACGTTTCGGGTCGAGGACCTGGTCGTGGCTGCCCCCCCCCCCCTTAAGTGTTCACGTATTACCTGCTACACTTTGTCCTGCCCATTCTCTCTTCCAGTTTTCTTCCTTCCCCCCCCCCCCCCCCCCCCCCCACAATTAGTCTTAAGGATAAGGGTCCTGACCCAAAACGTCGCCTATCCATGTTCTCCACGAAGAGGGCTGACCGATTGAGTAACTCCAGCACTTTGTGTATTTTGTTCTCCATAACAAGCGTTGCTTTGAACATTTAATATTCCCAGCACAGATTGCAGGTTCTATTTTGGGAGGCAGGTTGCATAGGTTGGTCTGACTTCATGTCAGTTGGTAGACTTTGTGTAAAGCAGCAAACAGCGATGTTTATGAACGGAGACTGGGGAGGCTTTGCAAATACTGCCGGAGGGCGGCCCGACAATTACTTTAGTTTAGTTTAGTTTAATTTAGTTTAGTCTAGAGATATAGCCCGGAAACAGGCTCTTCCGCCCTCCGAGTCCGCACTGACCACACTAACACTATCCTACACACGCTAGGGATAATTCTACATTTATACTAAGCCAATTAATCTACAAACCTGTAGGTCTTTGGGAACTGAAGATCTTGGAGAAAACCCAAGCGGTCACGGGGCAAACGTACAAACTCTGTATAAGCAAGCACCTATAGTCCGGACCTAACCTGGGTCCCTGGCGCTGTAAGGCAGCAACTCTACTGCTGTGCACCGGCTTAAGGTGTCAGGGGTCATGAGGAGAAGGCTGGAGAATGTGGTTGTGAGGGAGAGATCGATCAGTCATGATTAAATCACGGAGTAGACTTGATGGGCCAAATGGCCTCATTCTGCTCCTATGACTTATGAACTTATGAACACAGTCACAATGGCACGAATGGTCTTCACCAGCTCCAGGTTTTAACCCAGATGTGCCATATGGATGGTCCACTCAGTCACAAGAAGAGCCAGCACTCCAAATAACCTCCTGCCCATAAGAACTGCCAGTCAACTTCTCCCCATAACCCCTGACACCCGTACTAATTAAGAATCTATTTTTCTCTTAAAAATATCCATTGACTTGGCTTCCGCAGCCTATCGTGGCAATGGATTCCACAGATTCACCACCCTCTGACGAAAGAAATTCCTCCTCATCTCCTTCCTCAAGGAACATCCTTTAATTCTGAGGCTGTGACCTCTAGTCCTAGACTCACCCACTCCTCTCCACGTCCAGTCTATCCAAGCCTTTCACTATTTGGCAAGTTTCAATGAGGTCCCCCCCTCATTCTTCTAAACACCAGCGAGTACATGCCCAGTGCCGTCAAACGCTCATCATGCCAGTCTGAGTGTAAGTCCAGCCTACTTAACTCCTCGCTTTCCAGGACCTGCTATTCAATGTGCAAACACAGACTGGCACCATCTTCAGATAGGACACCGATTACACTTCAGCAAGTTGAGCGAACATCTAACCAACAATCAACCTCTGCGTGATCGCCCATCACAAGAACAGTTCAGTTGACTTGTCCCATTATCACATTGGCAGTGTGCCATGCATGGTAATGGGTGTGCCCACTTGAATCAGTCACACTACACACAGACAACTCAAAGATGCCCAGCCTCTCCTCATCTACCTTCTAGGAATGTTCATCCAACATTCTACTCAACGTTGCTCATCCACACTCTGAATCATTGAGGTACAGGAAATAACGAGACTGCAGTCTGAAGAAGGGTCTCAACCCAAAACGTCACCCGTCCTGCTCTCCAGAGGTGCTGCCTGTTCCGCTGAGTTACTCCAGCATTTTGTGTCTATCTTCAACAAATAGTAAGATGTCTAAATGGAGCAAACAGAAAATAAATCCCTCCCTTGCTCTATAAACATAGAACATAGTCATAAAGTGATAGGAGGGAGCATGAGGGAAGGATCTTCCATCGAGAGAGTGATGAGGATCTAGGATTCACTGCTTGAAAAGTTGGAGGCAGAAGCACACATTGCATTGAAATAGCAGCTCGATCCGTGCCTGAAGAATTGTGACCTGCATGTATCGAGTGCTGGTAGCAGTTGGATAGTCCTTATTGACTAAGGATTACCCAACTGCTACCAGCACTCGATCCATGCAGGTCACAACTCTTCTTCCAGATGAAGCCTTGGTTGCAGCTGAAGTATGGGTGTGTGGTTGAACATGGGGCGAATACGATGGGATTAGCGCAGGATCAGTATAAATGAATGTTTAATGATCAGCGATGACCCGATAGACCAAAGGTTTTACTGGGTCTTGGTGAGACCGCACCTGGAGTATTGTGTACAGTTTTAGTCTCCAAATCTGAGGAAAGACATTCTTGCCATCGAGGGAGTACAGAGAAGGTTCACCAGACTGATTCCTGGGACGTCAGGACTTTCATATGAAGAAAGACTGGATAGACTCGGCTTGTACTCGCTAGAATTGAGAAGATTGAGGGGGGATCTTATAGAAACTTACAAAATTCTTAAGGGGTTGGACGGGCTAGATGCAAGAAGATTGTTCCCGATGTTGGGGAGGTCCAGAACAAGGGGTCACAGTTTAAGGATAAGGGGGAAGTCTTTTAGGACCGAGATGAGAAAAACATTTTTCACACAGAGAGTGGCGAGTCTCTGGAATTCTCTGCCACAGAAGGTAGTTGAGGCCAGTTCATTGGCTATATTTAAGAGGGAGTCAGATGTGGCCCTTGTGGCTAAAGGGATCAGGTGGTATAGAGAGACCAAGGACCAGTCTCACCTCGAGGTAAGAGATTAGAAAAAGTTTCCCCCATCTCCCCCTTTCCCACATAAAACAAGCTAAAGAACACTAAAAAAACATTCATATAACACATACAAAACAGACACAGCAAAGGAAGGGACAGACAGATTGTTGGCGAGGCAGCGATTTCTGACGCCACCTGGTGGTTCTCAAATGACACAACCTGGTAACTCTCAAATGGATATGGGCTCTTGTTAACCTAGTTGGTCCTTCAAACCATATATAACCATATAACAATTACTGCATGGAAACAGACCATCTCAACCCTTCTAGTCCGTGCCGAACACTTATTCTCCCCTTGGCCACGGTGCTGCAGCGGTAGAGTTGCTGCCTTACAGCGCTTGCAGCCCCAGAGACCTGGGTTCGATCCCGACTAGGGATGCTGTCTGTACGGAGTTTGCACGTTCTATGTGGGTTTTCTCCGAGATCATTACGGGGAACTTCTTTACTCAGAGAGTGGTGGCTGTGTGGAATGAGCTTCCAGTGGAAGTGGTGGAGGCAGGTTCGATTTTATCATTTAAAAATAAATTGGATAGGTATATGGACGGGAAAGGAATGGAGGGTTATGGTCTGAGTGCAGGTAGATGGGACTAGGGGAGAATAAGTGTTTGGCATGGACTAGAAGGGTCGAGATGGCCTGTTTCCGTGCTGTAATTGTTATATGGTTATTTATGGTTATATATTCAGGGCACTGTTACCATGCTAATCATTGCTACCATCTCCAATGCATCCCTCAACTGACCTCAATGCAGCTACCTGTTGAGTCAACCCTTCCCTTTGCATGGGAACCTGTTCTTTGCGTGTCCCATGCCATAGGAAGACCAACACTCAAAGTTGAAGCTCTGAGATAGGTGGAGATATTTGTATGATTTCTTGTTTTTTCACATTGAAATCTGACAAAGATTAATCTAAAGGACCTGTCCCACTTTCACGACCTAATTCACAACCTTTTTAACTCGTGGACATTTTTCATCAGGCTAGAAAAACGCCCTGACCACAACTGTGCATAGTTCCCTGAAGGTGGAATCGCATGTAGATAGGGTGGTAAAGAAAGTCTTTGTTGTGCTGGCCTTTATAAATCAGAGCATTGAATATAGGAGTAGGGATGCCACGAGTACCTACGACTAGCATCACGACCGACCTACAACCTCCTACGACCTTGTGACGACCATGCTGCGAGTATGAGTCAAGGGCAAACGCGGCAGAGGTTATGAATTAGGTCGTGTAGGTGGGACAGGCCCTTAACATTGTAGCCTGTGTTCTTCAATTAAACAGAAACGCCCCGACGACATCTATCAGGGAGGTTGGATTCCAATCAAAAAGGATGCAAGCCGTCCATCGCTATATCCTTGCTTGTCTGTAATTTAGTACAGAAGAGACTTCCCCCTTAGCACCTGTGAATGTCCAGCTGGATAAGTCACCAGTACCATGAGGAATGACATATCACAGAGAAGAGAGACATCACTTTGATTTAGTTGGTTGTTTTTCTTCATCACAGCACCCACTTCATGGACTGCTGATTGCAATTCATTACTTTTATTTATTTCCTGGGGACCTTGGGTTTCCGAATTAACTAATACCAGTTTGTCAGCTGCACGTCTGACAGCTCATCACTCTCTTCCTAAAGCTAAGTAACGGCATCAAAATTAATCTTCTTCAATGAAGACAATCGAACAACACGCAATCTGCGCCCATTTGGCGAGGGCTCTCGTACATTGTCAGCCCAGCTTGCAATTGTAGCAGGACTGAACGGGTAAATAATACGGCCAAACCCTACTGAAGGCCAAGTGAAGATCTCACCAATCCCACCCCTAAACCAAATGACTAATTGTCAAATAAGAAGATTTATAATTAGGCTAAAGATCTCCCCATGCTGAAAGACTAACTAGAAGCATCACTTCATAGGATGAAGGCACTCGTCTGCTCTGACTAATGGTTTCCAAAAGTTCCAGTATTGGGTCATCTGGCCCTTTGTGCCTGTTCTGTCATATTGCTTCTACCTAAGGTTCCTATTAGAGTCGTAGAGTCAGAGTGTGGAAACAGGCCCTTCGGCCCAACTTGCCCACACCAGCCAATATGTCCCAGCTACACTAGTCCCACCTGCCTGCGTTTGGCCCATATCCCTCTAAACGTCCTATTTCACATAGTGCAATAAGGTGATGGCTCTGGTATCCTCCCACATTCCAAAGACTTAGAGGTTTGTAGGCTAATGTCTGGCACTAAAGATAAAGATATTTTAGTGTCATGTGCAGTGAGGTACAGTGAGAAGCCTTGGTTGTGTGCTAACCAGCCAGTGGCAAGACAATACACGATTTGTTGCGTTATTTTTAGTATGGTTGTATGGTAATTTTTTAGGGCACTTTTTCTCACAGAGAGTGGTGAGTCTGTGGAATTCTCTGCCTCAGAGGGCGGTGGAGGCAGTTTCCCTGGATGCATTCAAGAGAGAGCTACATAGGGCTCTTAAAAACAGCGGAGTCAGGGGATATGGGGAGAAGGCAGGAATGGGGTACTGATTGGGGATGATCAGCCATGATCACATTGAATGGCGGTGCTGGCTCGAAGGGCCAAATGGCCGACTCCTGCACCTATTGTCTATTGTAATTAGAATTTCACTGCACCTGAATTGGCACACGTGACAATGAACAGGCCTTTGAACCTTTGATTACAATCGAACCGTCCACAGCGTACAGATCCATGATAAAGGGAATAATGAGAATAACGATTAGACATATCTTAATATCTTAACATATCATATTTTAACATATCATGCACTCTAATGTGTAAGATATTTGTAATGTCCCTTGTGATAAAAATATAATATAGTATATTATATATATAATATAAGGAGCGGGGCCATACATCACCCGGCGCGGCCTCAATGGACATGGGACTTAACACCGCCCGCCTGGGGCTTCGACATCGGGAGAGAGATGGTGCGGGGGAGAGAGAAGAACTTTGCCTTCCATCACAGTGAGGAGGAGATCCACTGTGATGGACGTTTGTGTGAATGTAATTGTTTGCGTGTTTTTTTATGAATTGTTCTGTTTGTTTGTTTGTATGGCTTGTAGAAACGGAGTTTTGTTCGAGCCTCTCTGAGGTTCGAATGACAAGTAATAAAATCAAATCAAATATTATGAAATAAATATAATATAAATGTCCCTTGTGCAAGATATTTGGACAGAGCAGGTTACCTTCACACAAACTGATGGCAGGAAAAGTTGTTTTGCTTTTAGTTAGAAATTTTGCCCCCGGCTCTCCTGCAGAAATGAAATTCAATTTTCCAGTTTAGGTGAAAATTCAAATCTGATGGTAAATTGCACTCAATATTGCACTAGGTTGCAATTATCCCCTCAAACTTTTGCCCCATCAGAAATATAAATCATTCCAGTCGGGTAATTGCATTTTTAAGCATGTGCGCGATTAACGCAAAAATGAGGAATGGGCCGTTCAGCCCCACAAGCGTGTTCTGCCATTTGACAAGATAATTACAGATCTAGGAATTTTCTTTCATACCCCTTGATAAAGCAGAGAGTTGTGGACTCAGTGCAGATCATCAAGCAATCTACTCTACCTACTCTTCATGTTACCTCAGGGAATAGGTGGGAAATTGCAACCTTCACGTGGTCCATCTTGTTTCGACTAATGCAATCAACCTGATGTGCACAAACACAAGATCAAATAGAACAAGTTGACCTACAACTTTTTGTTTAAGAAGGAACTGCAGATGCTGGAAAATCGAAGGTAGACAAAAGTGCTGGAGAAACTCAGCGGGTGCAGCAGCATCTATGGAGCGAAGGAAATAGGCAACGTTTCGGGCTGAACCTTCTTCAGACTGATGGAGGGTTGGGGGGGGGGGAGGGGGGTGAAGAAAGGAAAAAGGAGGAGAAGGTGCCCAAGGTCTGAGGGTGAGCTCGGAAGGGGAGGAGACAGCAAGGGCTAACGAAATTGGGAGAATTCAATGTTCAGGCCATCGGGATGCAGACTGCCCAAGCGGAATATGAGGACCTACAACTTTAGGCTGTGCACGCCTTACGCAAGAAGAAGAAGAAGACCTCAGGGAATCACCCAATACAATGTAGGTGTTCTCACACCCAGTCTTTCTCTCTCTTCTCCCCTCTTCCATCGGGCAGCAGATACAAAAGCACGTTCAACCAGATTCCAAACCCTTCTACCCTGCCCTACTCTGCCCTACCCTCGGACCTCTCGTATACTAAAGATGAAGACCTGCTCTCCCGATCTGCCTCTTTGTGGCCCCTGCACTTCTTTTAACCACATTTTCCCTGCAGCTGTAACAACATATGAATATTGGTTTCTCTAACTTCAAGTAACCCATGCATCCCCTCTCTCGCTGTCTCTCCTCCACTCTCATTGTTGCCCTTGTTTTACTGCCATCCTCTTTGCATCACTCGTTATCACCTTCACCACAGGTAATGGATGGTCAGCATAAAGCTGGTGGGCCAAAGGGCCTATTTCCATGTCGTTTGATTGTATAACAGTTAGTTAGTCATTGTAAATTGTACAGCTAGAAGAGACGCAGCCTCAGAGCTCCAACGCGTCTGCTTCAATGCTGACATTGGGTGCTGTCTGTGTGGAGTTTGCACGGGTTTCCTCTGGGTGCTCAAAGTCGTGCAGGTCAATAAGTTAATTGCAACCACTATCAATGTTTCCTTCATTAAGTGAGTGGCAAAGTCCAGGAATAACTGAGCGGAATGTGTGGAGAATAAATTGGGATGAGTTAAGTAGATGCTTGATGCTGGCACAGAGTCGATGATTCAATTCATTGGGGCGGTACAGTGTCGCAGCGGTAGAGTTGCTGTCTTGCGGTACTAGAGACCCGGGGTCGATCCTGACCATGGGTGTTGTCTGTATGGAGTTTGTACGTTCTCCCCGTGACCTGTGGAACCTGTGGAATTCTCTGCCTCAGAGTGCGGTGGAGGCAGGTTCTCCGGATGCTTTCAAGAGGGAACTAGATAGGGCTCTTAAAAATAGCGGAATCAGGGGATATGGAGAGAAGGCAGGAACGGGGTACTGATTGGGGATGATCTGCCATGATCACATTGAATGGCGATGCTGGCTCTAAGGGCCAAATGGCCTACTCCTGCACCTATTGTCTATTGTCTATTGTCTATCGGTCTGTGTGGGTTCCAAAGACGTGCAGGTTTGTTGGTTAATTGGCTTGGTAAAATTGTAAATTGTCCCTCGTGTGTAGGATAGTGTTAGTGAGCAGGGATCGCTGGTTGGCGCAAACTCAGTGGGCCGAAGGAACTGTTGCCATGCTGTGTCGCTAAACTAAGCTAAACTAGATTCAATGATATTTTTCTGTCACATTTACCAAGGAACAGGGAAATGCTTTGTTTTTTCATTCAACCCAGTAAAATCATACAGCAGACCTCACCCAGGTAGTCACAAGTGTCACCACAAAGTTAAGGGCCTGTCCCACTTCTGGCGAGTTTGCCTTCGACTCATACTCGCAGCATGGTCGACACGAGGTCGTAGGAGGTCTTCGTAACTCTCCTTCATGCTCCAGAGTAGCCTCCGCATACTCGAGGCCTCAGCTAGATTGCGGCGTTTTTTTCAATATGATAAAAAATGCCCGCCAGAAAAAAAGGTCGCCATGGAAAAAATCGATACTTTTTTTACTCGTAGGTTTAATAGTAATAAAAAGTAGGTCGGCATGTTAGTCATAGGTAATCGAGGGTAGTCGAAGGTAGTCTAAGGTAGTCGTAGATAGTCTTCATCATAGTCGAAGGAAGGTCGAAGGGAGGTCGAAGGAGATCGAAGGAGGTCTTCTACATGACATTTTTTCAAACTCTCCTAAACTATTCTAAACTCGCCAATTAGGTCGCCCAAGTGGGACAGGCCCATTACAAAAGTTACAGAAGTATTGCATCCTGAACAAGTGTATTTGTAGTTTAGTTTAGAGATACAGCGCGGAAACAGGCCCTTCGGCCCACCTTGTCCGCGCCGACCAGCGATCGCCGCACATTAATACTATCCTACACGCACTAGGGAGAATTTACCCTCACACCAAGCCAATGAACCTATAAACCTGTATGTCTTTGGAGCGTGGGAGGAAACCGAAGGTCTCGGTGAAAACCCACGCAGGTCACAGGGAGAACGTACAAACTCCACACAAAAAGCAGCAGAGGTCTGGCTCGAACCTGGTTCTCCAGCGTTGCAAGCGCTGTAGGGCAGCGACTCTTCCGCTGATCCACCGTGTCGCCCATATGACTTTAGGTCCTTATCTCATAGGTTCTAGAGACCCAAGCACGGTGCGTACACATGTTCCCCTTCATTACCGACGAAAGAATGGGTCGACTGGGCTCGTATTCACTGGAATTTAGAAGGATGAAAGGGGATCTTATGGAAACATATAAAATTCTTAAAGGATTGGACAGGCTAGATGCAGGAAAAATGTTCCCAATGTTGGGGGAGTCCAGAACCATGGGTCACGGTTTAAAAATTAGAGGTAAGCCATTTAGGACTGAGGTGAGGGGGTGGGAGATTGCAGCCTTCATGTGGTCCACCCTGTTTCAACAACTGCAATCAACCTGGCGTGCACAAACAGAAGATCAAACAGAACAAGTTATCTTACAACTTTAGGCTGTGCACGCCACACGCAAGAAGAAGAAGAAGACTGAGATGAGGAAAAACTTCTTAACCCAGAGAGTTGTGAATCTGTGGAATTCTCTGCCACAGAAGGCAGTGGAGGCCAATTCACTGGGTGTTTTCAGGAGAGAGTTAGATTTAGCTCTTAGGGCTAAAGGAATTAAGGGGTATGGGGAGAAAGCAGGAACGGGGCACTGATTTTAGATGATCAGCCATGACCATATTGAATGGCGGTGCTGGCTCGAAGGGCCGAATGGCCTACTCCTGCACCTATTTTTTTTGTGTTTCTATGTTTCCATCTACTGCAGTCTCTAAGGAATTCCATCAATGGGTCCATTGTGACTCACCGCTCTTCACCATAGCTCTCGGTATTAAAATATAACCTGGCCTCTCACTTTGGTTTTCAGGTGACATTTATCGGTTTCAATAAAAATGCATTCGCCTCCCTCGCTGAAGCGCACTTGCCTGTGACAAATGTCGCTTCCACCCAGTTTCACCCCCGAGAGTCAAACACGTCTTTCATCAAAAATATTGCCAACCAATTCACAACACAATAACTCCAGTAATGGCTCTTTGTATTGCCCACAGCTTGAGCTGAACATAATTAAACCGAAACTACAAATTTGATTTTTAAATAGGCAGCCTTATTTCAAACCAAAGATCTTAACATAATGCTTTTATTCAACCGCTGAATGAAATTATCTTTTATACGCTCGCATATCTTTGCAATTAGAATTGTTCTTGCATTTTACATACCTTTCCGATGCATTCGTTTCACAGAAAGTGTCACTTGATCGTTTATAGCCAGATACATTATAATAAAATTAATTTGAACTTTGGACTCTCAAAGCACACGACAAATCACAAGTCAATTGTACCACTCAGTTAGTAAGTTGGAATTTGCCTCAAGACCCAGCTTGATCATTAGTTTTACTCTTATAAATTAAATTATTAATTGCGAGAATAATACTTGTAGCAGGAAACCGCATGCACCTCTAAACGAGCCATCAGGGACCCAGCAGTCATTTAAAATTGCAAATTGTCCCTTGTGTGTGCAGGGTAGTGTTAAGGGCCTGTCCCACTTGAACAACCTAATCCACCAGTTTAGAAGACCCTAGACGAGTTGAAAAAAATGTCAAGGTCGTGTTGACTCTCCGAAGTAAAAGACCTCCTACGACTATGTCTACGACCTCCTACGACTATGTCTACGACCTCCTACGACCCCCCTCGACTTCAGTCTTCCACACCTAAGACCAACTACGACTAACAACGAGTGGAAATGATCACATGATAAAATGATGTCATGTTTGCTTTTTTTTCCCCAGGGTAATTACCGACCTCCGACTACCATCACGACCGACTAAGAACTACCTACGAGTAAAAATTATCAATTTTTTCCACGCCGACCTTTTCTTTACTCGAGGACATTTTTTATCAGGCTGGAAAAAAATGCCGCGACCTACTTGAGGCCACGAGTACGCGGAGACCACTCACGAGCGCGAGGAAGAGTTACGGAGACCTCCTACGACCTTGTGGCGACCATGCTTGGAGTATAAGTCAAGGGCAAACTCGGCAGGGGTCGCCAATTAGGTCGTGAAAGTGGGACAGGGGTTTTAGTGTGCGGGCATCGCTGGTAGGTGCGGACTCAGTGGACTGAAGGGATAGTTTCTGCGCTTATCTCTAAACTAAACATTTAGCTTCCATCTATCACGCTCAACATATGTCTTAAAAGAAAGAGTGAATATCGTTTAGACATTATGGGAATTGAGTCCTATGTTTATGTTTGTGCACATTTTAAATAATGCAATGAGGACAATAACTGCATTTTAGCCAGCATCGGGTTATACGTCTGTATTTTTGTTCACTATAGTGATACTAATGGGATGATAATGAGATGATCAAACTATTTATTTTGGTCGTGTACCGATTGCAGAGGCTACATTTTAGAGAGGATTTATAATGATTACTGATTATTCTTCTGGCGTGGGCGGACTGCCACGAAGGTGGGGGGAGAGAACAAAGGAGGACTTGGTGCGGGATCCTTTATAACTTAGTCGATGACCTTTATGTAGCAACGTTTTACACACCTTGGGTAAGAATTGGGTAAGACTCAGTCTGAAGAAGGGTCACCCATTCCTTCTCTCCAGAGATGCTGCAAGTCTCGCTGAGTTACTCCAGCATTTTGTGTCTATCTTCGGATTAAACCAGCTTCTGCAGTTCCTTCCTACACATTGTTCATATCTGTCCATCCGCTCAGCAGAGGACGTTGGAATCTTGGGGGAAATACTGTGAAATCTGTAGGTTCCTTTGGTGCAGCTGCAAGTACTAACGCTCAGACTGAAGTCAAACTTGCAATGGGAAGCTTGATACCGAGGGCACTCTGGAAATGAACAGTTTTACCTGCTGCAAAACAAAGCCTCAAACACCTGCCAACAGTGCGCAGGGACCCCGGTTCGATCCTGACTACGGGAGCTGTCTGAATGGAATCTGTATGTTCCCCCCATGACCTGCGTGGGTTTTCTCCGGGTGCTCCGGTTTCCTCCCCCACTCCTAAGACGTACAGGTTAATTGGCTTGATATAAAATGTTAATCATCCCTAGTGTGTGTAGGATAGCGACCGCTGGTAGATGAAGGGCCTGTTCCCGCGTTGTATCTCTAAACTAGAATAAAACTAAACTGTGCATAAAGGTTCACTTCGATGCATCTGTTCACTCATGCTGAACATCGGTGCCGATGTGGAAGCAAATTACTGCCTGCCTTTCAATCTGACCTCGCCGTGAACTGGTTACCGCCAGTCAATTCTGAGCGGAACAGCTTTATGAGTGCACAGTGCGTGGTTTTATGGGACATCATACATTGTGGAGGTGGGAAGAGAGCAGATATCTGAGGACGAAAGGCGAGGATGGACTAATTAAAGACCCCCTGAAACATATGACGAATTTTGGCATCTTACCAACACATCTGTGATCCAATTCTGAGGCACAATGGCGAAGCGGTAGAGTTGCAGCCTCACAGCGCTTGCATCACCGGAGGCCCAGGTTCGATCCTGACCACAGGTGCTGTCTGTACGGAATTTGTATGTTCTTCCCGTGATCTGCGTGGGTTTCCTCCCAAGATCTTCGGTTTCTTCCCACACTCCAAAGGCATACAGGGTTTGTAGGTCAATTGGATTGGCATAAATGTAAATTGTCCCAGTGACTTGGTACTGGAGTTGGGCGTTCCGATGCCAGCATGTGGAGATGGAGGCTCCGGCAGAGACCAGCCTATGAATGCCGAGCAGAACAGGCAGCCAACCATGTCATATCTGGGTGCCCGCTCTACCACCCACCAAATGGAGCTCAGGGCCTGGCAGACATTGACGCCAACAGAGACAACAACCTGGCTGCTCAACACCCGGCTTGAGATCTAACTCTTCCTTTGGTTTATGTTTCATTCACAAGAAGCAAAAGTCCCTAGTGTGCGTAGGATAGTGTTAGTGTGCGGGGATCGCTGGTCGGTGCGGACTCCATGGGCCACCCTGTACTAAGTTAAACAATGGTGACTTAGCAAAGGCACCATCTTTTGGCTCAGGTATTACAGTGCAGTATTCAGAGGAACTCCCACCACCCTGCAATGGGACACAAAGTGCTGGATTAACTCAGCGGATCAAGCAGCATCTCTGGAGGACATGGATTGGTGATATTTTGAGTCAGGACCCTTCTAAAGACTGATGGTGGTGGTGGTGGCCGTGGTGGTGTTTGGAGGGGGTGGGGGAGGAAAGCTGGATCAGAGGAGGGGCAGGACAAAGCCTGGTGAGTGAGAGGTGGTCAGGGCTCTATATGGGCTCTGCCTGTATGGAGTTTGCACGTTCTCCCTGTGACCACGTGGGCTTTCCCTGGGTGCTCTGGTTTCCTCCCCCACTTCAAAGACGTACAGATTCAGAGTAAAAGTCAAAGTCAAGAGAGTTTATTGTCACGTGTCCCTGACAGGACAATGAAATTCTTTCTTTGCTTAGCACAACAGAACATAGTAGGCATTGACTACAAAACAGATCAGTGTGTCCATATACCATTATATACGTAAATACACACATGAATAAATAAATTGATAAAGTGCAAATAACAGATAAAGGGGTATTAATGTTCAGAGTTTTGTCCGAGCCAAGTTTAATAGCCTGATGGCTATGGGGAAGTAGCTATTCCTGAACCTGGTCGTTGCAGTCCTCAGGCTCCTGTACCTTCTACCTGAAGGTAGCAGGGAGATGAGTGTGTGGCCAGGATGGTGTGGGTCCTTGATGATGCTGCCAGCCTTTTTGAGGCAGCGACTGCGATAGATCCCCTCGATGGAAGGGAGGTCAGAGCCGATGATGGACTGGGCAGTGTTTACTACTTTTTGTAGTCTTTTCCTCTCCAGGGCGCTCAAGTTGCCGAACCAAGCCACGATGCAACCGGTCAGCAAGCTCTGATCCCTTCTTCAGCACTGATTCGTAGGTTAATTGGCTTAGATTAAAATTGCAAATGTTCCCTAGTGTGTAGGATAATGCTAGTGTATGTGCACCACCTGTACATTGCAGACTGGGTGGGCTGAAGACCATGTATCCGTGATGTTTCTCTAAAAACAAATAAAACACAATGCTCTCTGGAGCAATGAAAAACAATAATAATTTCCCCAAATTAGCTTTGAGTTGAATCCAGAACTGTGGCTGATTTTAATTGCCCTCTGTAACATCCACTTAAGGACTATTAGGGATAGGCAATAAATGCAAGCAAGCCTACCAATCAGTGTGTATGCTTCAGCAACTCAAGCCATTTGTATGCATTAACTCTTCAGGCTTTCAATCTTCTGCAAATTTGCTTCTTCCAATATGTATTAAAAAGAGATTTACAATTAGACCTAGCAGTTCATTTTACCATTCAACTCACTTCAACGTTTTTTTAAATTGGAGCACCGCATGCAGTGAAATAAAAAACAGGCGGCAAAGAAAATTGATGAAGTTTAAGAGAAAGGCAGCTGAAAGGATTCTGGTCATCTTCAGAACAGAAGGGATAATAATCCAGCCACGCTGGTCATGTGGAAAAGATTGAGCAGTGTAGCTCTGTATTTAGAAGAACGGGAGCAAGAAATTTCATTGAAACGTGTAGAATGCGTCTTAAGAGGGCTTGAGTAAAAATATACCACTTCACCAAATGATGGAGTAAAGAATTGGTTTCACTTTACAACATTAAAGCTCACAGAGTCATTTGGATAGAAGCAACAGCTTCAACCCACACTGGCTATCACCCTCATGTGTAGGAAGGAACTGCAGATACTGGTTTTCACCGAAGCTAGACACAAAATGCTGGAGTAACTCAGCTGGGTCAGGCAGCATCTCTGGATAGAAAGAATGGGTGACTTTTCGGGTCGAGACCTTTCTTCAGACTGCGAGTCAGGGGAGAGGGACCATTTGCACCAATCCTATTTTCCATTCTCTCCACAATCCTATTAACTCCCTGCAGAAGCTCACACTCACCTGCACACCGGGGTTAGTTTACAAAGGATAATTAACCTGCACTCCGTCTGTTTTTTCTTTTTTTTTGTTGTCCTTGTCCTGTTTTAACCATATAACCATATAACCATATAACAATTACAGCACGGAAACAGGCCCTCTTGGCCCTTCCAGTCCGTGCCGACCATTTGTTTTCCCCTAGTCCCATCTACCTGCTCCATTCCCTCCATACTCCTCCATTCCCTTCACGTCCATATGCCTATCCACTTTACTTTTAAATGTTAAAATCGATCCTGTCTCCACCACTTCTGCTGGAAGCTCATTCCACACAGCTATCACCCTCTGAGTAAAGAAGTTCCCCCTCACGTTACCCCTAAACTTCTGTCCCTTAATTCTCATGTCATGCCCTCTTGTTTGAATCTTCCCTACCCTCAATGGGAAAAACGTATCCACGTCAACTCTGTCTATCCCTTTCATCATTTTAAAGACCTCAATCAAGTCCCCCTTAACCTTCTGCGCTCCAAAGAATAAAGACCTAACCTTGTTCAACCTTTCTCTGTAACAGAGTTGCTGGAACCCTGGCAACATTCTAGTAAATCTCCTCTGTACTCTCTCTATTTTGTTGACATCCTTCCTATAACTAGGCGACCAAAATTGTACACCATACTCCAGAATTGGTCTTACCAATGCCTTGTACAATTTTAACATTACTTCCCTACTCCTATATTCAATGCTCTGATTTATAAAGGCCAGCACACCAAAGGCTTTCTTTACCACCCTATCTACATGCGATTCCATTTTAGTAAGTTAATTTGAGTTATTAGGGTGTGTATGTGTGTGGGTGGGGGGAGAAACATGTCTTAGTCCTTTCCTTCGATGGGGAGATGCGACTTTTCTTGTCTTATCCGCAGTCTCCGTCTGCGCTGAGGCCCAATGGCGGAGCTGGCGGCCTCCAACTGCGACCGACACGAGACTCCGGAGGCAGAGCCAGCCAGGACTTACCAGCGCAAGGCTGGCCGACTTCGGGGTGAGGCGGGCTCCGGCGGCGGTGACGGCCTGTCTCGGGACTGAGGAGGTGTCCCGGCGGCGGCAGCAACTTCGGAGGTCCGGCCGCGGGCCCAGTAGGCGACATCGTCGGGAGCTCGCAGGTCACAGGTTGGTGACCCGTTTATCCGGAGCTCCCACAGCAACAGCTGCGTCCGCTGGAGTGACTGGAGGGCGGCAGCTTCGGCAGCTTCGACCGCCCCGGGCCGCAGAGTTTGAACCGGCCCGTTCGCGGAGCTCGGATTCAGCCGCGGGACTGACTTACTTACCAACACCTGGCGGGGTCGCAAACATCAGAGGCCTGGATCGCCTCAGCACAGAGGGAGAGCAAGGAGGGAAGACACAAAGACTTAAGACTTTTGCCTTCCACCACAGTGAGGAGATGCTTGGTGAACTCACTGTGGTGGATGTTAATTTGTGTTTATTGTGTTCTGTTAATTTATTAAATGTATGACTGCCAGGAACGAAATTTCGTTCAGACCGAAAGGTCTGAGTGACAATAAAGGATACTTTACTTTACTTTACTTTATGTCTTTTGATGTGGGAGAAATCGGAGCACTGGACTGGGGAGAGTAGATGTAGAGAGGATGTTTCCACTAGTGGGAGAGCCTAGAACCAAAGGCCATAGCCTCAGAATAAAAGGACATACCTTCAGGAAGGAGATGAGGAGGAATTTCTTTAGTCGGTGGTTGGGGAATCTGTGGAATTCATTGCCACGGAAGGCAGTGGAGGCCAATTCACTGGATGTTTTCACAACAAGATGACAGTGACATTGGTACGAAGACTAGGTGGGGCAGGGGTGAGAAACAGGGGTTACATATAGTAATATTCATACCCCTTAGCTGCAGCCTACTCTGACTCTCAGTCTGAAGAAGGGTCTCGGCCCGAAACCGCACCTATTCCTTTTCTCCAGACCCGCTGAGTTACCCCAGCTATTTGTGTCTATCTTCAGTTTTCAAACCAGCAACTGCAATTTCTTCCTGCACAATTAAAGTATGTCTTTGGGATCAATAGGAATAACATCCAATAGTCCGGAAAATCTGCTGGTATGACATTGTCCAAATCCAGTCTGAAGAAGGGTTTCGACCCGAAGCGTTGCCTGTTTCCTTCGCTCCATAGATGCTGCCACACCCGCTGAGGTTCTCCAGCACTTTTGTCTACCCGCGTTGAACTATCGAAGTTTTATTGGCTTGCGATTCACCAGAGACCATGGATTCGTTTTGTCATGGATCTTTCTTTCACTGGTGTTTTCATATGTAAAACACTTTAAAACATTTTTAAGCAGCATGATAAGGTGCTATGTATATGCAAATCCTTTGCTCTTTACACCATTTCTCCCCCAGCTATAATTGGTGGTAGCCGATTCTCATAGGTGCCAGATAATGAAAGACGATATCTATTTGGCAGGAGAAGGAAGATTAATTTATCAAAAGTGCACTTTGTCTGTAAAATCTCTCCTGCCTTTGTAAAAGGTAAAACAGCAGAAGCTCAATCTTTGTGGCTGCTTCCACTGACTCTGTCCCCTTAATGCATATCCTTTATTTAATATTCATAAATCTGCCTTGGATTTCTTTTGTAATCTGTGGAAATGAGGACATTTGTAGAATAATTGCAGCTCCTCGTGTAGACATGGGTTGTAGGATTGAGCAGGGGATGTTGTACGCTCGACTGAACCTTTCCTTGAATAGCCTTAAGCCTTTAGAGGTACAGCGTGCAAACGGGCCCTTCGGCCCATCGAGTCCGCGCCGACCAGCGATCACCCTATGCACAAGCACTATCCTACGGACTGGGAACATTTTATATTTTGTACCAAAGCCTACATCCTCAACAATGGGACTCTAATTACACTCAATCAGTCCCATTGTGAGGGTTACATCTAGAAGCAAAGAACAGCAGATGCTGGTTAACATCTCTGGGGGAACGTGGATAGGTGACGTTTTGGGTCAAGACCCTTCATCAGACTCCTGATTCAGACTTGTGTATGCTCGACACCAATGCCTGGCTCCAGGTTCCCAAAATGACACTCTAGTCACAGCTGGGTCAGGAGAAAAGATGAAAAGCCGGTAGTAAGGAAGGCAAATTCAATGCTAGCATTTATATCGAGGACTGAGATAGAAAAACAGAGATGTAATGCTGAGGCTCTATAAGGCGCTGGTCAGGACACATTTGGAGTAGAGTCATCGAGTGATACAGTGTGGAAACAGGACCTTCGGCCCAACTCGCCCACACCGACCAGCAATGTCCCAGCTACCCCAGTCCCACTTGCCTGCGTTTGGTCCATAACCCTCCAAACCTGTCCTATCCATGTACCTTTCCAACTGTTTCTTAAACAATAGGATAGTCCCAGCCTCAACTACCTCCTCTGGCAGCTTGTTCCATACCCACCACCCTCTGTGTGAAAAAGTTATCCATCGGATGCCTATTAAATCTTTTCCCCTTCACCGTGGACCTATGTCCTATGGTCCTTGATTCCCCTACTCTGGGTAAAAGACTCTGTGCATCTACCCGATCTATTCCTCTCATGAACTGAGGAAGGATGTTTTGGCTCTGGACAGGGTCCAGAGGACGTTTACAAGAATTATTCCAGGGATGAGTGGGTTAGCATATGATGAGCGCTTGACAGCACTGGGCTTCCACTCGCTGGTGTTTAGAAGGTTGAGGGGGGACCTCATTGAAACTTAGAGAATAATGAAAGGCACAGATAGAGTGGATGTGGAAAGGATGTTTCCACTGGTGGGAGAGTCTAGGACCAGAGGTCCAGAGGCGCTCTTTTAGAAAGCAGGTTAGGAGGAACCTCTCTAGTCAGAGGGTAGTTGATCTGTGGAACTCATTGCCACGGAGGGCTGTGGAGGCCAAGTCAGTGGATAGTTTTACGGCAGAGATAAACAAACTCTAGATTAGAACGGGTGTCAAGGGTTATGGGGAGAAGGCAGGAAAATGGGATTAGGAGGCAGAGATCAGCCTTGATTGAATGGCGGAGTAGACTCGATGGGCCGAATGGCCTAATTCTACTGCTATAACTTGTGAACATGTGAATGTGAAAGGCCACCTTGAAAACAAACGGCACCAGCGCTGATTCTTGGGAATCTCTAGCCCATGACCATTCGAAATGGAGAAGTAAATATGGTGAAACTTAAGGCCATGCATTAGGATCACGCAGAGGCCTGTTGTAAACAGCACAAGGAATGGGATATGTCATGAGTTACCCATCCAGTTACCCTGCAAGGCATCGCCCCATCTGTGGAAGAGTCTAGTTTAGATTAAGAAGGAACTGCAGATGCTGGTTTAAACTGAAGATAGACACAAAAAGCTAGAGTAACTCAGCGGGTAGGGTGGCATCTCTGGAGAGAACAAATGGGTGATGTTTCGGGTTGAGACCTGAAGAACAATCTTGACCCCAAACGTCACCCATTCCTCTCCAGAGATGCTGCTTGTCCAGCTGAGGTACTCCAACTTTTTGTGTCTATCTCTAGTTTAGTTTAGTTTAATTTAGAGATACAGCGCGGAAACATGCTCCTTAAACCCACCGAGTCCGCGCCGACCAGCGATCCCCACATACGAACACTATCCTACACACACTATGGACAATTTACATTAACACCAAGCCAATTAACCTACAAACCTGTATGTCTTTGGAGTGTGGGAGGAAACCGAGGATATGCAGAGAATGGGGAGGATATGTATCAGGTGCAGGCAGAAGACAACAAATTTATCTTGGCACACACACACTGTGGGCAAAAAATGCTGGAGTAACTCCATGGGTCAGTCTTCATCTCTGGAGAAAAAGAATAGGTGACGTTTCGGGTAGGAACTCGAGTCTGAAGGACGGTTCCGACCCGAAACCTCACCTATTATTTTTGTCTGGAGATGGATCTGACCCGCCGAGTTACTCCAGCTTTTTGTATCTATCTTAGGTATAAACCAGCATCTGCAGCTCCTTCCTACACACTGTGGGCCAAAGGGTCTGTTTCTGTGCTGTAGTTTAGTTTAGAGAGGCCCTTGCGTGGAAACAGGCCCTTCGGCCCACCAAGTCTGCGCCGACCAGCGATCCCCGCACGCTAACACTATCCTACACACACTCGGGGCAATTTACACTTATACCAAGCCAATTAGCCCACAGACCTGGACGTCTTTGGAGTGTGAGAGGAAACCAAAGATATCGGAGAAAGCCCGCGTGAATGCGGGGAGAACGTACAAACTCTGTACGGACAGGACCCGTAGTCGGGATCGAACCCCGTTCTATGTACGCGCTTAACCTGCCTCACAACTGAAATCCCTCGCCCCTGACAACACCCCAGTAAATATCCCCACATCCTGTCTAATGTCCTGACAACCCAGTTAATGCCCAGAATCGAACACATTCTAACATGACCAGTGGTTTACTGCAATAAAGTGGACAGATGGATTGGGCCAACAGACAGACAATAGAGGCAGCTCAACAAACAGGGTGAGAAGGGACACTGAGGCACAACCAGATGGACACAAACATGTGTACATAGATGGATTGAAAGATAGACAGAGAAAAGCAGACAGACTGATATATTTACAGAAATAGACAGATTCATAGAAGGACAGATAGACCAATAGATTTACAGACAGACGTATCTGTAGACAGACAGATAGATTTATAGACAGAAAGAGAGACAGAACGCCCATAGATCAGTAAAGAACAGGCCTTTCGGCCCACATGTTTGTACTGAACCAGTTCATTTTATTTTGTTTCATTGTCACCTTCTGGGTGAATATTCAATATAGTCTTTCAATGAGCTAATTGATCAGTGGTGAATTATCAGTAAATCTTTAAGTCTTATTGCTAATGCAAACTAACCTGCTGTTTCAGTCTGTCCTGGACTCGTAGGTATTGGACTAATCACCCGTTGATTGCTCTGACCACCATTGGAATTATGCACTTCAGTGCCTTATCCACAGGCCTTCTCTCTTCAGGACCATAGATATGAATGACCAGTGCAGGACAGGTTTCTTTAGTTTATTATTGTCACATGTACCGAGGTACAGTGAAAAGCTTCTATGTTGCAGGCTATTCAGTCAGCGGAAAGAATATACATGAATTACAATCAAGCTGCCCACAGTGTACAGATAGAGGATAGAAACATAGAACATGGAAAATAGGTGCAGGAGTAGGCCATTCGGCCCTTCGAGCCTGCACCACCATTCAATATGATCATGGCTGATCATCCAACTCAGTATCCTGTACCTGCCTTCTCTCCATACCCCCTGGTCCTTTTAGCCACAAGGGCCACATCTAACTCCCTCTTAAATATAGCCAACAAACTGGCCTCAACTACCTTCTGTGGCAGAGAATTCCACAGATTCACCACTCTCTGTGTGAAATTACTTTTCTCATCTCAGTCCTAAAAGACTTCCCCCTTATCCTTAAACTGTGACCCCTTGTCCTGGACTTCCCCAACATCGGGAACAATCTTTCTGCATCTAGTCTGTCCAATCCCTTAAGAATTTTGGAAGTTTCTATAAGATCCCCCCTCAATCTTCTAAATTCTAGCGAGTACAAGCCAAGTCTATCCAGTCTTTCTTCATATGAAAGTCCTGCCATCCCAGGAATCAATCTGGCGAACCTTCTCTGTACTCCCTCTATGGCAAGAATGTCTTTCCTCAGATTAGGGAAATGGGATGAAGGGTATAACGTTTAGTGCAAGATAAAGTCCAGTAAAGTCCGATTAAATATAGTTTGAAGGTCTCCAATGAGGTAGATGGGAGGTCAGGACCACTCTCTAGTTGGTGAGAGGACGGTTCAGTTGCCTGATAACAGCTGGGAAGAAATTATCCCTGAATCTGGAGGTTTGCGTTACCGAACTTCTGTACCACTTGCCTGATGGGAGAAGGGAGAAGAGAGAGTGACCAGGGTGAGGTTGGCCATGATTATGCTGGTGGTCTTGCTGAGACAGCGTGAAGTGTAGATGGAGTCAATGGGAGGAAGGTGGTAAGGTGGTGAGGAAGACCTTCATCAGCCGAGGCTCTGAGGAGTTGGGACATTATGTTACAGCAGTGGTAAACCTTGAGCCTCTCAAGACCATTGGCAGTGCATCTCTCAAGAAAGTGGAGGACTTCAAGTACCTGGGAACGAGGATGCAGAGCTCAGAGAATGACATCAAGGTTCGGAAAGCACTCGCATGGAAAGCCCTCAATAACATGGGGGGAAATCTGGACGTCACGGATGTCTAAGGGTCTCAAACTGAGATTCTTCCATGCAACTTTAGAGACCATATTATTGTGTGGGTGTGAGGCATGGACTGGAGCACTGTCCAAGTCTCTCATTGGTACCCACACCCGAATGCTCAGAAAAGTTAAAAATGTCAGTTGGAGGGACCACATCACCAACGCCCAACTCTATGGGGAGATTCCACCTCTGATCGAGAAGATCAGGTGGAGAAGGATGAGGCTCGCTGGTCACTGCCACCGCCACCCAGAAATGCCGGCAAACAAGGTTGTGCTGTGGGAACCTACCCATGGATGACGTGGCCCGGGACGGCCGATCAAGATGATGCTGAAGGCGTTGATGGAAGACGCGTGTGTAGAGGCAAAAGAGGAGCTTGCCAGCTGCACGGAGGACAGCGATGTGTGGAAACCAGCACCACTGCGTCATTAATATTTTCAACGAATGAAGTAGCAAACGTTGGTTGGCTCCACTTGCAATATTGTGTGCAGTTCTGGTCGCCCCCTTAATAGGGAAGATGACATTAAGCCTGACTGTATTGTGTGTATTGTATTACAGGCCTGTTATGCTGCTGCAAGTAGGAATTTGATTGTTCCGTTAACAGAACTGACAGTTAAACACTCTTGACTCTCTTAACAGAAGCAGAATAGATTCGGAAGGATGTTGCCTGGATTGGAGGGCTTGAATTAGCTTCGATAGGCTGAGGCTATATTCCCCAGAGCGAAAGAGCCAGGGAGTGGCATGATGGAGGTACATGAAATGACGGGAAAGGTATGATAGTCAGAACCTTTTCCCCATTATAGGAACTAAAAGGCATGGGGTTACTACGGTGAGAGGGACAAGGATTAAAGGGGATCAGAGGGATAAATTCTTCACACAGAGAGCAGTTGGTATCTGAAATGAACTGTCAGAGGAGATGGTGGAGGCAGGAACTGTAATAACATTTAAGAGGCACCTGGACAGGTACCCGAACGAGCAAGTCATGGAGGGATATTTTAATTTTATTTTTAGAGATACAGCATGGGAACAGGCCCTTCGGCCCACCAAAACCATGCCAACCAGCGATCACCCATACACTAGTTCTACTAGTATATGAGTCTGAAGAAGGGTCTCGACCCGAAACGTCGCCTATCTCCTTCGCTCCTTAGATGCTGCTGCATCCCGCTGAGTTTCTCCAGCCTTTTGTGTACCCACTAGTTCTACTACTAGCTTCCACTACGGAAGCAATTGACTGACACACCTGCACGTCTCTGGAAGATGGGAGGAAACCAGAGCACCCGGAGGAAGCCCACACCATGTAGAACACATAAACTTCGCACAGACAGCACCCAAGGTCAGGGTCTGTCGATCTGGCGATGTGAGGCAGCTGCTCTACCACTGCACCACTGTGCCATCCACTATAATGCAGACGAGATGGATTAGTAAAGACCCGCTTAATGGTCAGCATAGATGCAGTGGGCCAAAGGACTTGTTACAGTGCTGTAAAATGCAATGACTTCACAACGCAATGAGAGCGCACGATATCCAGTGGGGTCAAATTCAGAATTTGGTTCTTCAGCCAAAATACCCTGCAACTGTTGTCAACCATGGATTGTGACCACTTGAGTGAGATAATCGAATATCCCTGCAAAAGTCAATACCTCAAAGGAAAGCATTGACGAAAGGTAGAAGTTCAAGGTCCTTGGCTTCGTACCTCAAGGGACTTGTGGCTAAAGGGATCAGGGGGTATGGAGAGAAGGCAGGTACGGGATACTGAGTTGGATGATCAGCCATGATCATATTGAATGGCGGTGCAGGCTTGAAGGGCTGAATGGCCTCCTCCTGCACCTATTTTCTATGATTCTATGTTTCTATGCTCACCCTCCCAATGGAAATACAAAAGAGGCGCTGGGCTTCCTCAATCTATATTCTAGAAGTGTTTCGATATGAAAAGAAAAGGCTGAACCTACAAATGTCATCATATCTGTGTGGTCAATTGAGAAAATCTAGGGGAATTGGAACCTTCACCGAAAACTTTGCATCTGAAAAGGATTCCTCTCCTTCGCTGCGCTAAATCGAACGTCTCATTCTACTGCTATTATTTAAACAGCTCAATCAGAAATAATGAAAAATCACTTCACAATAAGAACCAGTTGAGGCTTCCCACATGATGGGGTTTGTTGGCACCTGTTTAAATTTATAAAAAATAATACGATTTTTGTTGTCTTAATGCGTGCCAATACTTAATCGCTTTTGAAAATCTACCCACCAAATGGTTCCCTCCTGGAAAGCCGGGCTATAATGTGGTCCGCCATCAGTGTTGATACAAACCAGGGCACAGGCCCCGAACGGGCCAAATGACTGGGACACCCACACTGCAATACAAATGGAAGGGCTGCTTTCATTGTGAAGATTGGTGGTTAAGTCCACTACCTGATTGTTTTTGGAAGGAGCTAACGGAGACGCAGCTGGTAGTGCTGCTGCCTCACAGCACCACTTCATTCTGGACCTCGGTCATTATCAGTTTGGAATATGCAAATTTTCCCTGTGACCCCGAGGGGACAACTGGCCCTCAGAAGGACGTTGACCACAAGGGATAGTCCCCAGGTTAAGATTTTGTTTAGTTTAGAGAAACAGCATGGAAACAGGCCCTTCGGCCCACCGAGTCCATGCTAACCAGCGATCCCCGCACATTAACACTATCCTACACACACTAGGGACAATTTACATTTGTACCAACCCAATCAACCGACAAACCTGCTCGTCTTTGGAGTGTGTGGAGGAAACTGAAAATCTCTGAGAAAACCCAGACAGGTCACGGGGAGGACATACAAACTCCGTACAGACAGAACCCACAATCGGGATCGAACCGGGGACTCCGGCGCTGCATGTGGCGAAAGGCAGCAACACTACCGCTGCGCCACTGCGCACGCCCCTTACTAATTTGAGTTTTAGTTAAGAAACCATTTAGTTTAGAGACACAGCATGGAAGCAGACTCTTCAGCCCTACTATCAATCGCAAGTACACTTGGTCCAGGTAATCCCCCTTTCGCACCCTACACATCAGGGGCAATACACAGAAGCCAATTAACCTACAAACCTGCATGACTTTGGAATGTGGGAGCAAACCGGAGCACCCGGAGGAATCCCACACAATCACAGGGAGAACGTAGAAACTCCGCACAGACACCACCGGGTGTCAGTAACGATCCCGGGTCTCTTACGTTGAGAGGCAGCAGCTCTACCGCTGCACCACCCCGTGCCACAGGTTTTATAGGGTTCCGTTCCTGAGAACCGTCTTTAAGCCGATTTCTCAGTATGTCAGAGGCATCTGTAGCTCCCGTATTGTATATACACTTGCTTTGTTTCTTGCATTCCTTTGAATAATAACCCTAACACGACCCATAATTAAACTAATAGAATACATTCTGTATCCAGTCATTAATGAACACCTTGAAACATTTTGTTATTATTATTATGATCTTAGAAAGTGATTTCAGAAAATGTGTGGGAGAGTTTGCTTAAAGTTGGAGTTCTCTATGTCCAATCATCCATAAGCAAGCGAGTCCCGGACCAAGGATGTAGACCATGGCACTGGATGTGCACAGGTGTCACAGTGGTACAGTGGGTAGGTTAGTGAACTAGTAAACACAGGGCAAGGGTGCTTGGCATAAGGATAGTTTGTGAACACTACCGAATATGGACACAACAGTGGCACAGAGGTAGAGCTGCTGCCTTACAGCGCGCAGACCCGGGTTCGATCCCAACCACAGGTGCTGTCTGTACAGTTTGTACGTTCTCCCCATGAGTTTCCTCCGAGATCTTCGGTTTCCTCCCACACTCCAAAGACGAACATGTTTGTTGGTTAATTGGTTTGGTATAAATTTAATTTGTCCCTCGTGTGTGTAGGATAGCGTTCTTCGTCTTCTTGCGTGTGGCGTGCACAGCCTAAAGTTGTAGGACAACTTGTTCTATTTGATCTTATTCGATTGTGCACGCCGGGTTGATTGCATTCGTCGAAACAGGGCGGACCACGTGAAGGTTGCAATCTTCCACTCCAGGATAGTGTTAATGTGCGGGGATCGCTGGTCGGTGCGGACGGTGGGCCGAGGGGCCTGTTTACGCGCTGTATCTTTGACGCTGTTCCTCTCTCCACAGTTACTGCCTGACCTGCAGAGTAATTGCCGCACTCCTGTTTTTATTTTGGATTGTCAGCGCCTGCGGTGTTTCGCACCGCAATGGGGGAAGAGTTGGCAGGCAAAGCAAGAACCTACCTCACACTGCTGTCTGGTGGCTGCCTCCTGCAACTGCACCGTGACAACTGAACTTGCAAAACTGAAGTAGAAATGTTTACATGGAAACTTGGAAACGGCAGCACAAAAATGTGCCCAAAAAGCTTGGCATGAGTGTTTTAAACTTTAGAGATGTAGCGTGCAATCAGTATTAGTTGGCGAACCGAGTACGTGCTGACTAATTTGAGGAAGGACATTCTTGCTATTGAGGGAGTGCAGCGTAGGTTTACAAGGTTGATTCCCGGGGATGGCGGGACTGTCATATGCTGAGAGAATGGAGCAGCTGGGCTTGTACACTCTGGAGTTTAGAAGGATGAGAGGGAATCTCATTGAAACATTTGATTGTTAAGGGTTTGGACACGCTAGAGGCAGGAAACATGTTCCCGATGTTGGGGGAGTCCAGAACCAGGGGCTACAGTTTAAGAATAAGGAGTAAGCCATTTAGAACGGAGACGAGGAAACACTTTTTCTCATAGAGAGTGGTGAGTCTGTGGAATTCTCTGCCTCAGGTGGACGCAGGTTCTCTGGATGCTTTCAAGAGAGAGCTAGATAGGGCTCTTAAAAATAGTGGAGTCAGGGGATATGGGGAGAAGGCAGTACCGGGGTGCTAATTGGGGATGATCAGCCATGATCACATTGAATGGTGGTGCTGGCTTGAAGGGCCAAATGGCCTACTCCTGCACCTATTGTCTATTGTCTATTGTCTATTGTCTATTGTCTATTGTCTATTGACTAATAATCACCTCATACATTAACCTACACACACTAGGGATCATTTTACAACCTACCAAAGCCAATTAACCTACAAACCAGTGAATCCTTGGAGTGTGAGAAGAAACTGGAGTAAACCCACAGGGTCACAGGGAGAACGTACAAACTTTGCTCAGATGGCACCCTTAGTCAGGGTCGAATCCAGGTCTTTGGTGCTGAATTCCCTTGCCTGGGATCGACGTTCCATCGAGGAGCTCGCAGTCTCGGGTGCAGACTAATGTCGGGAAGCTCCAAAGCCGCAGGACGTTTGACCAGCCCCGATCCGGGGCCCGATCGCCCGCCGTGGGGGAGCTGAGATCCCCCCCGATGCGGAGGGCCCGACCACCGGCTACGGAAGCCAAGATCATCCCGTCAACAGAAGGCTCGAGTCCCACGAACGCAGGAGGACAAAGAAGGGAAGAGATTGAACTTTTTTTTCACCTTCCATCACAGTGAGGAATGTGGAGGAGTCAATGTGGTGGATGTTTATGTTAAAATGTATTTTGTGTGTTTCGTTGCTTTTTATTGGTATGACTCTGGCAAATCAAATTCCTCGTATGTTGCAAAACATACTTGGCTAATAAAGTATGATTATGATTCTGATGATTATGAAAGGTAGCGACTCTACCGTTGTGCCACTCTGCCAATCCTGCAGTGTTTAGTTTAGTTCAGTTTCGTTTAGAGATACAGCGCGGACACAGGCCCTTCGACCGACCGAGTCCACACTGACCAGCGATCCCCACACATTAACTCTACCCTACACACACCAGGGACAATTTTTTTTTACATTTAGGCAAAGCCAATTAAGTTACAAACCTGTACGTATTTGGAGTGTAGAAAACCGAACATCTCGGAGAAAATCCCACGTGGTCACGGGGAAACGTTCAAACTCCGTACAGACAGAACCTGTAGTCTGGATCGAACCTGGGTCTCTGGTGCTGTAATGTCCCTATCCCACAGGAAACCTGAACGGAAACCTCTGGAGACTTTGCGCCCCACCCAAGGTTTCCGTGCGGTTCCCGGAGGATTTTGTCAGTCTCCCTAACGGTCGAAAGTGGTTTCCGTTTTAAAAATCGGTCATTTTTTTAGTCGAAGCCGGTTGCGATGCTAGTTGAAGGTGGTTGCCGGAGGACAAAAACCTCCGGGAACCGCACGGAAACCTTGGGTGGGGCGCAAAGTTCCAGAGGTTTCCGTTCAGGTTTCCTAAGTGGGACAGGGGCATAAGGCAGTAGCTCTACCATTGCGCCTCCGTGTCACCCCTAAATTGTTCCATGCACATGAAGTGCAACCTGCGCAGAATTCTTCATAAAGACTGTACATAAACACTTTGTCATCTGATAAAAGCCCATCAAGTCTGTCACAGCTTCTTTATTTGCAGGTAGTATAGCAATTTTTCAAAACCACCAGAGAGGAAAAGTCATTGAAATACATAAAGCAGCCATGCGCAAATGCCATAGTAATTCCAGAGCTTAGTATAGCAATTAAATAAAAACAGTTCAGAGAATGCACTCACACTCTAATACTCTGGAAAACAACTGTGATATTAAGGCTGAACAAAAGGCTGCTTCTGAAGAGACAACAAACACAGCCGGAATTATATCCCTAATTATGCGATAGCAACAGGAAGAAGGATTGTTGAAGTCTTTTGTGTGAGCGTTCAGCTATGTCATAGCGACATTTAGCAATAGGAACAGGCCATTCATCCCTTGGAGTCTGATCTATTGGGGTGGCATGGTGGTGCAGTGGTAGAGTTGCTGCCTTATGGGCCTGTCCCACTTAGGCGATTTTTTTCAGTGACTGCCGGCTACTGTCATGGTCGTAGCAGGTCATCGAAAAACCGTCGACTGGACCCCCCCCACGACAATGCCTATGACAAGGTCTACAACAACCTAGCACCTAGTCGCCGTCATGGTACGGCAAGCTACCGGCAACCGGGTGACCCATTAGGACGTCCACCTAGGACAACCTACGTCCACCCGCGACAAGCTAAGACAAGGTAAGCCAATTCAGTCGCCGGTACCTGTTGCCAGTTGATGTAGGTTGATGTAGGTAGTCGCCAATGGAATTGACCAAAGTCAACACCCTCGTCCACCCTGACAACCTAAACATAGAAACAAAGAAACATAGAAACATAGAAACGTAGAAAATAGGTGCAGGAGTAGGCCATTCGCCCTTCGAGCCTGCACCGCCATTCAATATGATCATGGCTGATCATCTAATTCAATATCCTGTACCTGCCTTCTCTCCATACCCCCTGATCCCTTTAGTCACAAAGGTCACATCTACAGTGGCTTGCTAAAGTATTCATACCCCTTGAACTTTTCCACATCTTGTCACGTTACAACCACAAACGTAAATGTATTTTATTGGGATTTTATGTGATAGACCAACACAAAGTGGCGCATAATTGTGAAGTGGAAGGAAAATGATACATGGTTTTCAAATTTTTTTACAAATATTAAACTTAAAAGTGTGGCGTGCAAAAGTATTCAGCCCCCTTTACTCTGATGCCCCTAAATAAAATCCAGTGCAACCAATGTCACCCAATTCAGATGTCACCCAATTAGTAAATAGAGTCCACTTGTGTGTAATCTAATCTCAGTATAAATACAGCTGTTCTGTGAAGGTGTCAGAGGTTTGTTAGAGAACATTAGTGAACAAACAGCATCATGAAGCCCAAGGAACACACCAGACAGGTCAGGGATAAAGTCGTGGAGAAGTTTAAAGCAGGGTTAGGTTATAAAAAAATATCCCAAGCTTTGAACATCTCACTGAGCACTGTTCAATCCATCATCCGAAAATGGAAAGAGTATGGCACAACTGCAAACCTACCAAGACATGGCCGTCCACCTAAACTGACAGGCCGGGCAAGGAGAGCATTGATCAGAGAAGCAGCCAAGAGGCCCATGGTAACTCTGGAGGAGCTGCAGAGATCCACAGCTCAGGTGGGAGATTCTGTCCACAGGACAACTATTACTCCACAAATCGGGCCTTTATGGAAGAGTGGCAAGAAGAAAGCCATTGTTGAAACAAAGCCATAAGAAGTCCTGTTTGCAGTTTGCCACAAGCCATGTGGGGGACACAGCAAATATGTGGAGGAAGGTGCTCTGGTCTGCTGAGACCAAAATTAAAGTTTTTGGCCTAAATGCAAAATACTACATGTGGTGTAAAACTAACACTGCAGATCACCCTGAACACACCATTCCCACTGTGAAACATGGTGGTGGCAGTATCATGCTGTGGGGATGCTTTTCTTCAGCATGGACAGGGAAGCTGGTCAGAGTTGATGGGAAGATGGATGGAGCTACATACAGGGCAATCTTGGAAGAAAACCTGTTAGAGTCTGCAAAAGACTTGACACTGCGGCAGAGGTTCACCTTCCAGCAGGACAACAACCCTAAACATACATCCAGAGCTACAATGGAATGGTTTAGATGAAAACATATTCATGTGTTAGAATGGCCCAGTCAAAGTCCAGACCTAAATCCAATTGAGAATCTCTGGCAAGACTTGAAAACTGCTGTTCACAGATGCTCTCCAACCAATCTGACTGAGCTTGAGCTATTTTGCAAAGAAGAATGGGTAAAAATTTCAGTCTCCAAATGTGCAAAGCAGATAGAGACATACCCCAAAAGACTTGCAGCTGTAATTGCAGCGAAAGGTGGTTCTACAAGTATTGACTCGGGGGGGCAGAATACTTTTGCACGCCACACTTTTTAGTTTTTTTATTTGTAATAAAATTTGAAAACCATGTATCATTTTCCTTCCACTTCACAATTATGCGCCACTTTGTGTTGGTCTATCACATAAAATCCCAATAAAATACATTTACGTTTGTGGTTGTAACGTGACAAGATGTGGAAAAGTTCAAGGGGTATGAATACTTTTGCAAGCCACTGTAACTCCCTCTTAAATATAGCCAATGAACTGGCCTCAACTACCTTCTATGGCAGAGAATTCCACAGATTCACCACTCTCTGTGTGAAAAATGTTTTTCTCATCTCAGTCCTAGAAGACTTCCCCCTTATCCTTAAACTGTGACCCCTTGTTCTGGACTTCCCCAACATCGGGAACAATCTTCCTGCATCTAGCCTGTCCAACCCCTTAAGAATTTTGTAAGTCTCTATAAGATCCCCCCTCAATCTTCTAAATTCCAGCGAGTACAGCACCTACGTCAGGGGAAGTCAAGCTATGGTCATTGGCGTCAAGCCAACTGTCGCTGAAAAGTTTTAAACATTTCAAAATCCAACGGCGACCAGAAAATCGCTACGAGTCTATGGGCGACAGCGGAGACTACTCACGACCATACAGGCGACACCCTGGCGACCATGTGGCGCTTAGTCGGGGCATTGCAGCACAGGTTTGTAGGTTAATTAGCTTGGTGTAAATGTAAATTGTCCCAAGTGTGTGCAGGATAATGCTAGTGTGTGGGGATCGCTGGTCAGTGCGGACGCAGTGGGCCACATGGCCTGTTTCTGCACTGTTTCTCTAAACTATACCTATCACATCACGGCTGATGTGTGATCAAACACCTTTGCCCATCGTCTATTACTCAGCGCGGTGCTGCAGCTGGTAGAGCTGCTGTCTCAAAGCACCAGAGAACCAGGTTCGAACACAACCTCGGGTGCTATTTGTGTGGAGTTTGCACGTTCTCCCCGTGTGTGTGTGGGTTTCCTTTGGGTTCTCCGGTTTCCTCCCACAAATGCATGCAGGTTTGTGGATTAAAGGGCCTGTCCCACTTACGTGTCCTTGGCACGCAAATTACGCGACCTCGTGGTCGCGTTGAGCCGAGACAGTCGGGCGAAGGTCGGGCGCGTTTACATGCGCCGCTCAGCCGTCTGCAGCGTGTGACGTCATTTGAAGATGGACACAAAATGCTGGAGTAACTCAGCAGGATCAGCAGCATCTCTGGAGAGAAGGAATGGGTGAGGTTTCGTGTCGAGACTCTTCTTCAGTCTGAAAAGAAGGGTCTTGACCCGAAACGTCACCCATTTCTTCGCTCCATAGTTGCACCCGGTCCCGCTGAGTTACTCCTGCATTTGGTGTCTATCTTCAATTTTCTTGGCCCCGTTCTGGGAGTAGCAGTGGGAGCGGATCCGGACCGCTTCCTGCTTCTGCTGCTGTTGAAGGTGAGACGTTGCATCGCGCCAGGTTCTTGGGCCTGTCCCACTTTGGCCGTCAGTTCCGCGACAGGCAGCTGGCGCGCAAAGATTTATTTCACTCCAAGAATTTCAGAGCCCCGTGAGATGTCGGGACCGACCCCACACAACTCCATACCCCTCCGCGCTTCTAAGTGGGACCGGCCCCGCGCGGCCATACGGTGCCCGTACGCCGCAAGCGACCACGAGCTCACGTAATTTGCGAGCCAAGGACGCATAAGTGGGACAGGCCCTTAAGTGGCCTGTGTAAAATGCCCCTGGCATGCAGGGAGTGGATGTAAAAGTGAGATAGCATAAAATTAGTGTGAAGAGGTGATCAGTGGTCAGTAGAGACTAGGTGGGTCTGAACGGCCTGTCCCACTTACGAGACTTTTTCGGCGACTGCCGGCACCCGTCATACATCGCCGAAAATGTTCAACATGTTGAAAATTCAGCGGCGACCAGAAAGACTCTGCAACACTTTGGGTGACTAGGAGCCCTCTCACGGCCATACAGGTGACCCCTGGCGACCTCTCACGACCATACAGGCGACCCCCGGGTGACACCCCGCGACATGTCTCCAGGGGACGCGTGTATGGTCATGTGAGGTCTCCTAGTCACCCAAAGAGTTGTAGCATCTTTCTGGTCGCCGCTGAATTTTCAACATTAATTTTCGGCGACCTATGACGGGTGCCGGCAGTCGCTGAAAAGGTTGCGTAAGTGGGACAGGCCCTTTGGGGTCTGCTTCCATGCTGTGTTTTTCAATCAATCTATCAAGCAGGGAATCGATCAAGCAATCATTCAGGTTTCAAGTTAGTGGTTCATGTAGTATTAATTATCATGTGGTATTAGTATTATCTTTTCCAGTAGAGATTTTCCTACCGCTGATTCTGCTAGAACTCGTTCTAACTTTCAGCCCAAGACATTAGATGGTGGAAAGAATTGCTTTCTGTCTAGCCTGCCAATCCTTTTCAATTTAGTGAAAACTTGAACGAATCATCACTCAACCTTTCCGTGCAAGTTTGCACGATCGATGCTCTAACCCTTGCAGTTCGATTAATTCCGTCGTCAATAAGGTGACAGTAGTTAACAGAGCAAAACAAACTGAATATTGCTACAGCGACTCTCCCCTGGTAAATTATGAAGGTCTGTGAGAAGCTTATCCAGGGCTCGCTTGGTTGGACAACTTTGTCATTAAACCAAAGACTTACAAAAATGATTCAACGAGTTAATACGGTGGGAAGTAGGCACACACTGTTTGTTGTCTGAGATTGATAAAAGGAAGTCACTTTGTAAAAGCTCAGGGGCTCAGGCACTGGAGATGTCCAACCTTTGATGTACTCATTGTTTATTTGTCTGCTATCAAGTTAGGTTTCTGCTCAGTGGTCATAAGGTCACAAGGTCATAAGTGATAGGAGTAGAATTAGGCCATTCGGCCCATCAAATCTACTCTGCCATTCAATCGGTCTGAAGAAGGGTCTCGACCCGAAACGTCACCTATTCCTTCGCTCCATAGATGCTGCCTCACCCTCTGAGTTTCTCCAGCATTTTTGTCTACCTGCCATTCAATCATGGCTGATCTCTCTCTCCAGAACCCCATTCTCCTGCCTTGTCCCCATAACCTCTGACACCCGTACTAATCAAGAAAAGTCGTTACCATTACGACTTTAGAAAGGGATTCAGCTGTGGAATCTCCAGGGGATACGATTAGATTCTGTCCCTACGCCTCCTCTCATCTCCTCCCAGGGTTTTGGTTTCAGTTTAGTTTATTGTCACATGTACTGAGGTGCAGTGAAAAGCTTTTTGCTGCATGCTAACCAGTCAGCAGAAAGACCAGACATGATTACACGCGACCCATTGTGATCATACATGATAATAGAATAACATTTAGGGTATTAGGATAACATTCAGGAACCTCAGCAGTCCTTTCAGCTGAGCCAAGAGTTTCAAGTGCACCTCTTCTCACCTCATCCGGTGCATGTTGTATTCCCGGTGTGGCCTCCTGTAAACCGGCAAGACCAAGCGTAGGCTAGGTGACCGTTTGGCCGACACTTGCGACACATTCAAGACCTTCCAAATCTCCAGGTTGTTACCCATTTCAAATCCTCTTGCCATTCCCACACTGACCTTTCTGTCCTGGGCCTCCTCCATTGCCAAAGAGTGAGGCCACACGCAAACTAGAGGAACAGCGCCTCATATTCTTCTTGGTGTGAACATTGAATTCCCCAATTTCAGTTAACTGCAAACCCCCTCTCTCCTTTCTTCCCACACACCTCCCCTCTTTCCCAACCTCCGCCACCTACCCTGTGCCCCACTTGCAGTTACACTTATTTCTCCCCTCCCCCTCCTAAGGTGAGTGGCGTAAGATTTAATAGGAACCTGATAGGCAACTATTTCACTTAGAGAGTGATAGGATAATGGAATGAGCTGCCAGAAGATGTAGTTGAAGCAGGTACAATAACAAAATTTAAAAGACAATCGGACAGGTATACGGATAGGAATTGTTTAGAGGGAATGTGTACTACAGATGCTGGTTTAAACCAAAGATAGACACTAAAAAGCTGGAGTAACTCAGCGAGTCCGACAGCATCTCTGGAGAAAAGGGAATAGGTGACATCTCGACCTGGAACGTCACCTATTCCTTTTCTCTAGAGATGCTATCTGAATCGCTGAGTTACTCCGGCTTTTTGTGTCTATCTACGGATTTGAGGGATACGGGGCAAATGGAGCCAATTTAACGAGTTGGGTGAGTTGGGCCAAAGGGGCAGTTTCCATATTCCATGATCTATACTGCGCCCACTCCTCAGTATTGCACCAGAAAGTCAGCCCGGAATTTATCCATTTGTTGTTGGGTCGTGAAATTTGGCGAGGGGACGAGGCTGCTCCCTGCTCTAAGACATCACCACCTGCAACTGGAGAAGGGACGTGACTCGGGATGTGATAGATTTAAGAGAGAGTTGGATAGAGCTCTAGGGGCTAGTGGAGTCAAGGGATATGGGGAGAAAGGCACGGGTTATTGATAGCGATCAGCCATGAGCACAATGAATGGCCGGTGCTGGCTCGAAGGGCCGAATGGCCTCCTCTTGCACCTATTTTCTATATTTCTATGTTTATTTTCTATAAAACCCATGGCTGATAAGGATTCCGTGCTTCAGCTCTCTACATGAGAAGTGAATTCAGTATTGACAGACAAACTGGGCTGATGCCAATTCTGTTTGCTATCTATCGACTGCTGGATGTGCAGGTCTCTTGCAAGCATTGATTGCGAGCTCGGTTTCGCTCATTCAGAACGGACTGACTCCTCACAGAAGGCTGACACTAATCCAACAGCTTCTGCCTTTTCCAGCAAACTTCTTCTTTTGCATCTTGCAGTGGTACAGTGCTCAGAAATCAGATCAATGTGCTCTCACTGCAAAAGAATAAACTCGGTAGAATGCACAGCAACAGAATGCTTGCTTCACGTAATCTGATGACAATTATGCTTCACTCCATTTGCTCCCCTTTTTCATTCAACTCCGCCTGCAAAGTATTCTCTCCCCCTCTCATATCTGGCTCTCTCTGATATCTTATAGAATCATTCTGCAGAGAAATAGGCTCTTTTATTAGTACGGGTGTCAGAGGTTATAGGGAGAAAGCAGGGGAATGGGATTAGGAGGGAGAGATAGATCAGCCATGATTGAATGGCGGAGTAGACTTGATGGGTCGAATGGCCTAATTCTAGCAATGTTACAACATTTTGAGATTTTAAAAATCAAGTCTGCAATTTATCCCATCAGATAAAGCATAAAAAGAAGTTTAATTTGACATCTAATTCACTTTCCTATCTTCAGTATTAAAAAAGTTATGCCATTTTCAAACTCAGAAATTAGCATCTTGCTTTTCCATTGACTTTACACAAAAGCTGTGATCAAGGACAGTCAAAAGCCCATAACTTTCTTAAATATTAAGAGAACTGAATGAAATTTTCAGTTATTATAGATTGAAGTATTCTGAAACAAATATGAAACAATCTTACTTGGATGACCTGAAATTAAAGCTAGTTACCTAATTGTAACTAATTAGCTAGTTACCTAATTGTAACTAATTACAAAATTCAATTACTAGATCTAAACATCTATCCATTTCTTCAGAAAAGGTTAACATTTTTAAAAAGCCTAAGTGTCCAAATAACATTCACACAAGAATTCATAATATAACATGATTTTTAAATCTCAATGTCATGAATTTATAGGCCAAATTGACGGAATTTAATTAATGGCCATTTAAGTCAACTTGCGAGTGGGTTTTTGTGGAACGCGATGGATTGGAATGTTATGGTTTGCGGTGAATTTAACCCCCAGTCAGCAGGAAAAATAGTGAAAATAGTCAAATATGACCTTTTCGCAACATGAAATAATGATTAAAGGCTTCCTAAGAAGCACCTTTTTATGTAAAAATAAACTGCGTACCTTCTTTTGTCCCCTACGTAAGATCAGTCCCGTTGCCGGCGTAGACGGCTTTAGAAGATGATTTTTAATTTACTCCTGCTTTTAATTTTTCCAGCGCTAATTTTAATAAACTTTAATAAAACGGCAGTCGAAGCGATTTTTCTTCAGCAACTAAAAAGCCTGTTCAAAATTGATTTGAATGGTCTGAAGAAAAATTGCATTTTAAACCCGTCCCCCTCTCAAAGGCGCCAAAGTCGTGCACACGGGCAGTGGCAGAAATGCAGCGCCGCTAAAGGTAAGTTTTGTAACATACCTACTAATTCTACTCCTATTCCTTATGACCTTATGAACTTAACCTCTCCACATCTGCAGCAACAATCAATCTGAAGAAGGGTCCCAACCTGAAACACCGCTGCGGGCGCTGGCTGTGCGGACTTTGTATGTTTTCTCTGTGACCACGTGGGTTTTCTCCGGGTGCTCTGGTTTCCCCCACACTCCATAGACATGCAGGTTTGTAGGTTAATTGGCTTCTGAAAAATGGTAAATTGTCCTCATTGTGTAGGATAGTGCATGTGTGTGGGGCAATTACTGGTCGACATAGACTCGGTGGGCTGTTTCCAACATCAATAAACAAAACTAAACCATCTGTCCATCCCTATCCCAGATGCACTATACGGTTTTTATTTAATTTATTGAACTTCTTGTCGTTTAATATGATATCTACTGAGCACGATGTTTAATATCTGTTGTGCTGCTGCCTGCCATCGTCGTTACCGACGGCAGCCCACCGCTGCTGCAAGTGACAATTTCATTGATCTGTTTCTGCACATAAGACAATAAAATCTCTTGACTCTTGATTCTTGATGGTGCCTGACCCGCTGAGTTCCTCCAACCTTCCATTTACACTAATCCTCCACTGACCCATTTTATTCTCCTCACATGGGGCGGCATGGTAGCGCAGCGGTAGAGTTGCTGCCTTACAGCACCAGAGACCCGGGTTCGATCCTGACTGCGGGTGTTGTCTGTATGGAGTTTGTTCGTTCTCCCCGTGACCTGCGTGGGAATTTTCCTGGTGCTCCACTTTCCTCCCACACTCCAAAGACATAATAATAATAATAATAATAATAATAATAATAATAATAATAATAATAATAATAATAATAATAATATCTTTTATTGTCAATACACATAAGTGCAACGAGATTTGGTTTGCAACTTCCATCCAATGTCATTACTTAATCAACAAATAAAATTTAGGTTTAGATACCCCGAGAACAAGGTTTGTAAAAATGAACATTAGACCAGTAAAGTCAAAACAGAGGTGTACAGGGTGTGTAGGTTAAATGGCTTCTGAAAAATTGTGAATTGTCCCTAGTGTGTGTAGGATAGTGTTTGTGTGAGGGGATCGCTGGTCGGCACGGACTCAGTGGGCCGAAGGGCCTGTTTCCATGCTGTATCTCTACATTAAAGTAAACAAAAGACGTTCTCATCAACCACCCAGATTCTACTTCTCACTTACACATTATGACCAATTAGTCAATCAACCAATATGTCTTTGAATACAGGGAGGAAACTGGAGCACCTGGAGGAACATGAAACACTGCTACTCCCCACCAGAAAAAAAATTCCATATCCCTAGTCTTCTTCTTTCATGTCATCTTCCATGTTTCAAATGTTGACCTCGCTGTCATCGTCCGTCCTGAAAAGGACGCAAGCTTCCGGCGACAATCAGCGGGAGCCATCACTTGTCGCAATCGATGATGGTGGTAGAAGAATTAGCTCGGGATACTTCCAGTTTCCAGCCCCGCGACGTGGACGCTTCTGCTATGGGGCCATATCCCTAGTAAAGAAACCTCTTAATATTGTTTAAGAAGGAACTGCAGATGCTGGAAAATCGAAGGTACACAAAAATGCTGGAGAAACTCAGCGGGTGCAGCAGCGTCTATGGAGCAAAGGAAATAGGCAACATTTTGGGCCAAAACCCTTCTTCAGACTTGACCCGAAATACCACCCATTCCTTCTGTCCAGAGATGCTGCCTGTCCCGCTGAGCTACTCCAGCATTTTGTGTCTATCTTATTATACCTGCTGAGTTCCTTGACCATCACATATTGATGGCAAAAAGGTTTAGATCCACACCATGATCTGAAACCGCCTTTCTGTATCACACAGGAGGTCACATTCCTCACGTCTATGTTTCTGTAAGCTTGATGTTATCTGGCAACAATTTTCATTTCCAGTCTTTGATTCAAGCAGATCTTAATCAGAAGGCAGAGTGTCAGTAAAGTCAAAACTGCTGGATGGTTGGTAATAATCTAACTCACTGATGACTATCAGAAGAAGAATGAAGCTTCATTCTTCTGGACAGACCAACGGTCAAAGAAGTCAGAACATGGCCACAGGGAGCTACCGAGGCACTACAGGACTGTTTGGAAACCACGCAGTGGGCCATCTTCAGAGAGGCAGCAACAGATGACAGTGGCATCAACCTCCAAGAATTCACAGATTCCGTCATCTGATACATCAATAAATGCATCGAGGATGTAACGGTGGTAAAAACCGTCAGGAGGCGTGCCAATCAGAAACCTTGGCTAACTGGGGAAGTGTGTTCCCTACTGAGAATCCGGAATGCTGCATTTAAATCTGGAGACAACGCAGCATACAAACTGGCAAGGAGTAACCTATCCCGGGGGATCAGGGAAGCGAAGAGGCTGTATGGACAAAAACTTAATAGTCACTTCACAAATGACAAAGACACACGTCGCTTGTGGCAGGGATTTCATACCATCACTGACTACAAGCCCCCCCCCCCACTGCGGATATGCCAAAACGACCCCTCTCTACCAGATGAACTGAACGAGTTCTACGCACGGTTTGAGGTTAAAAACAGCACCCAGACACGTGCACTACTGCCATCTCCCAGTGACCAGTCGCTCAGACTGTCCACAGCCGGAGTAAAAAAGGCCTTTGCCAGCATCAATCCACGCAAAGCCACAGGGCCGGACAACATTCCTGGGTGCGTGCTAAGAGATTGCGCCGATCAACTGAAAGATGTCTTCACAGATATTTTTAACACCTCGCTCAGCCAGGCAGTAGTGCCCAACTGTCTTAAGAGTGCCACCATCATTCCTGTCCCGAAGAAACCAAACCCAGCCTGCCATAATGACTTTCGACCAGTGGCTCTAACACCCATAGTAATGAAGTGTTTTGAGCGACTGGTTATGCAGCATATCAAAAATAGCCTAATGGCCGACCTAGACCCACTGCAGTTTGCCTACAGAGCCAACCGATCCACAGAGGACGCAGTCTCAACAACACTGAACCTCGTACTGCCACACCTTGATCGGAAAAATTCTTATGCCAGGATCCTCTTCATAGACTTCAGCTCTGCTTTTAACACAATCATTCCGCAGCAGCTGGTGGAGAAGTTGGAGTTATTGGGGGTTGATGCTGGCACATGTAACTGGGTTCTGACCTTTCTATCACAACGACAGCAGCCAGTCAGGGTAGGCAGTAGGACATCAAAAACCATAGCCGTGAGCACTGGCTCGCCCCAAGGCTGTGTCCTAAGCCCCCTGCTGTTTAGTCTGCTTACACACGACTGTACTGCTAGACTCAACAACAACTTCATCAACAAGTTCGCTGATGACACAACAGTGGTGGGTCTCATCAGTGACAATGATGAGTCAGCGTACAGGATGGAGGTGGAGCTGCTCACGGGATGGTGCAAATCCCACAACCTCATTCTCAACGTGGGAAAAACGAAGGAGATGGTGGTTGACTTCAGGAGGGCGGGAAAACAAACGCCATACACCTCTGCACATCGATGGAGCTGATGTGGAAAGGGTCAGCAGTGTGAAGTTCCTAGGACTCCACCTGTCAGATGACCTGACGTCCACGACCAACACCACAGCACTGGTCAAGAGAGCCCAGCAGCGACTACACCCTCTCCGAAGACTACGGAAAGCAGGTCTCCCCACTGCACACCTACAAACTTTTTATAGGGGGACAATCGAAAGCACATTAACCTACGGCATCACCTCCTGGTTCGGGAGCTGCAAGGCGTACGAACGGCACCATCTGGACAGGATTGTGACGACCGCCAGCAGGATTATTGGTGCTCCACTCCCTTCTTTGCTGGACATATACAGGAAGAGATGTATTAGCAGAGCCATCTCCATCATCAAAGACCCCTACCACCCATCATCACATATTCTCCATCCTGCCATCTGGGAAGAGGTACAGGAGCATCAGCTGCAAAACCAGCAGGATGCTCCTCAGCTTCTTCCCGCAGGCAATTAGACTGATAAACGGACTTTGCCCCCTGCCAAAGTATCGTGCACCAACCACCAACCTGGACACACTGAAGCAGAGCCATTGTCGTGCTGCTGCCGATCGGAACTCGTGACATATGTACTTTTATTCTCTATCTCTATTACTGAATGAACACTGGTTGAGAAACGCTTTTTCGTTTTCCTCTGGGTATGCAAATACTCAGAAAAATGATAATAAAGATATACAATACAATACAATACAATACAAGCTGCCCTGACCTGCAGTGTCATCCCTGTGATTGAAGTTCCACAAGATAGGAGAAGGAGGCCATTCAGCCCCTCACGCCTACCTCACCTTTTAATACGATCGTGGCTGATCTGTCCACACTGTCATCTCTGCGATTGCAGTTCCACAAAATAGGAGGAAAGTAGGCCATTCAGCCCCTCACTCCTGCCTCAATACGTTCATAGCTGATCTGCCACAGGTCTCATCTTCTCTTCCGTGTCAATTCGCCATCATCTTCGATTCCCAACATTTCAAAAATGTATCCACCACCTCTTTAAATATTTCCAATGATCACAGCTACTGCACCCTCTACGATGGAGAATTCCAGAGATATGTTGAATGTCTTCTCACCTCTGTTTTAGTTGACCACCCCCAGATCTTGGAACTATGTCCCCCTCATTTGAGATTCATCCACCCCAGTGCAAAAATCGCAACATCTATCTTTTCATGCCTCCTCAACTTGCTAAATATTTCAATTAGATCAGTTTACTTCAGTTACACTGCACAGAAAAGAGGCCCTTTGGCCCACAGAGTCCTCACCGACCAGCAATCTCCGTATACTGACACAAGGGACAATTTACAATTTTTATCCACAAACCCTTACGTCTTTGGAGTGAGGGAGGAAAGTTATATGGATTCTACTGGTCTTCAGCAAGGTTCATTGATATATCCCCGTCCAAGCCCCACGTGACTGAGGCTTTTCAACCATCAGACAAACAGGACATAGCTGTTCCATTGTTCCTTTTTCAATCAATTGGTCGCCTAATTATAGGAAGGATGTCAACAAAATAGAGAGAGTACAGAGGAGATTTACTAGAATGTTGCCTGGGTTCCAGCAACTAAGTTACAGAGAAAGGTTGAACAAGTTAGGTCTTTATTCTTTGGAGCGCAGAAGGTTAAGGGGGCACTTGATTGAGGTCTTTAAAATGATGAAAGGGATAGACAGAGTTGACGTGGATAAGCTTTTCCCATTGAGGGTAGGGAAGATTCAAACAAGAGGGCATGACATGAGAATTAAGGGACAGAAGTTTAGAGGTAACATGAGGGGGAACTTCTTTACTCAGAGAGTGGTGGCTGTGTGGAATGAGCTTCCAGCAGAAGTGGTGGAGGCAGGATCGATTTTAACATTTAAAAGTAAAGTGGATATGTATATGGACGGGAAGGGAATGGAGGGGTATGGTCTGAGTGCAGGTAGATGGGACTAGGGGAAAATAAATATTCGGCACGGACTGGAAGGGCCGAGAGGGCCTGTTTCTGTGCTGTTAATTTTTATATGGTTATATGTTATCATTAGTTTTAGTGTCCTGTGTCCCATTGATACCAAACAAGCTTTCTTCATCTTTATAACCAGTTCATGTAAAGTTGTCTTCTTTTCTTATCATGCTCAAAATGATTTAGTCGTTAGCCATAGAGCTGCAACTAATGCATAGAAACATAGACAATAGGTGCAGGAGTAGGCCATTCGGCCCTTCGAGCCTGCACCGCCATTCAATATGATCATGGCTGATCATCCAACAGTATCCTGTACCTGCCTTCTCTCCATACCCCCTGATCCCTTTAGCCACAAGGGCCACATCTAACTCCCTCTTAAATATAGCCAATGAACTGGCCTCAACTACCTTCTGTGGCAGAGAGTTCTACGTGTGAAATTTTTTTTTCTCATCTCGGTGCTGAAAGACTTCCCCCTTATCCTTAAACTGTGACCCCTTGTTCTGGACTTCCCCAATATCGGGAACAATCTTCCTGCATCTAGCCTGTCCAACCCCTTTAGAATTTTGTAAGTTTCTATAAGATCCCCTCCCCTCAATCTTCTAAATTCTAGCGAGTACAAGCCGAGTCTATCCAGTCTTTCTTCATATGGAAGTCCTGCCATCACAGGAATCAGTCTGGTGAACCTTCTCTGCACTCCCTCTGTGGCAAGAATACCCCAACTATATTTCTCTATTTCTAAACTCTGACCTAGTTAGACTTGGCTGTAGAGGCCAAGTCAATGGAAGATAGACACAAAAAGCAGGAGTAACTCAGCGGGACAGGCAGCATCTCCGGAGAGAAGGAAAGGGTGACGTTTCGGGTTGAGACCTTTCTTCAGTCTTCTATCTTCGGTTTTAAACCAGCATCTGCAGTTTCTTCTTACACACCAACTCAATGGATATTTTGAAGACAGAGATTGACAGATTCTTGATTAGTACGGGTGTCAGGGGTTATGGGGAGAAGGCAGGAGAGTGGGGTTGACATGAAAAGATAGATCAGCCATGATTGAATGGCAGAGTAGACCTGATGGGCCGAATGGCCTAATTCTGCCACCATAACTTATGAATTTATCTTATGAACAACTCCAAATGCAAGAACAGATACAGACAAGATGTAAAGTATATGTATATAAAGTGATTTAAAAAATCTCATTATAAATTTAAAAAATGTCTTCCATTATACACTAAAAAAAATGTAAGGTACGAGGCAAATTCTGAGCAGTGTTGGAGATAGCATCGACACTGCCTCTGTGGTTTTTAGTGTTTTCCCATTATCGAGTATATCAGGGCAGTCAGTCACACACACGGCTACACCGAAAATAGATAGAATTACTTCCAGAAATCTCAATGGAATTTAATTCCAAATTGCCATCTGTTCTGCAAAGTTTCATCAAACGTAATAACTTGCCTTATTTCTGCGAGATCTTTGCTAACTACAGGCGAATGAAGGACTCTTGCAAAAACAACAGCACCGAGCTGAGGGTTGAAGTTTCTTGGACTTGGCTAGGACCCTAATTGTGTGTCTTATCCTGCGATAGTGTTTCTAACGTGAGCTGCTCCAGTAAATCGAAGAATGAAAGCAAAGTTACATTAGGCAGGTAGGATGGGAAATCTTTGAAACTAAACCCTGCATTAGTTTGGAGATACAGCGCAGAAACAGGCCCTTCGGCCCACCGAGACCACGCTGACCAGCGATCCCCACACACTAACACTATCCTACACGCACTAGGGACAATTTACAATTTTACCAAGCCAATTAACCAACTTTGCAGTGTGGGAGGAAACAGGAGCTCCCGGAGAAAACCCATGCAGGTCAAGGGAGAACGTACAAACTCCGTACTGACGCCACCCATAGTCAGGATCGAACCTGGGTCTCTGGCATTGTAAGGCAGCAACTCTACCGCTGCGCCAATGTGCCACCCTGATGTTCTCTCGCCGACCTGTGCTGTATCATGGTTATATTAATAGACCAGACACCAGGATCCAAAGTCATGAATTCAAATCCCATCATGTCATTTGGAGAATTTAATATTTAACTAATTAAGTAAACCTAGAATTAAAACTGGTCTCAGTAACAGTGAACATGAAACTACTGGATTGTTATAAAAGCACATCTTTTAAAGACGTCCTTACCTGGCCTGATCTATGACACCAAGCCCGGAATAGTGGTTGACTCTTAGGGTAATTAAGGATTCGTAGTAAATGTTGGAATGTCCAGGGCTGCCCAAGTCCTGTGAAGAAATAAATTAAACAAACAGAAGCATAATAAAATTGGCGAAAACATTGAGTTAGAATGGTGGCAGGTCAAAATGGTGGCCTTGGCTCAGAACAAAAGGATGTTCAGAAATGTGACTAGAAATGCCGAGCGTGAGATCACATGGAAGGACTACGAGAGAGATGCATTGTTAGCAGAGCTCTCTTTTGGACAAACCATTAAACTAAGGTCACCCTGGTTTAACTCCGATGGACAGGAAAGATCACATGGAACCATTCCTTTGAAGAAGAGTAGCAATATGGGCAGCCCAGTGGCACAGCTGGTAGAGCTGCTGCCTCACAGTTTCAGAGACCCAGGTTCGATCCTGACCTCGGGTGTTGTCTGTGTGGAGTTTGCATGTTCTCCCCGTGACCATGTGGGCTTCCTCCAGGAGCTCCAGCTTCCTCCCACATTGGCAAAGACATGCAGGTTTGTATGTTAATTGACTTCTGCAAATTGGCTTTTGTAGTGTCGGGGTGATCGATGGCCGGCACTGACTCGGTGGGCCAAAGGGCCTGCTTCCACGCTGTATCTCTAAACTAAACCATTAGCCCTTTGAATATCAAAACGGACAATCTGGCTTGTATAAGATTACTAGAGCTAACTGTGCAGATATTGGCTATCAAATTACCTAAGCAGTCAAAACTATTAAAATAAAACACATTTGCCAGTTTGAAACGTCCTAAAATAGGTACAAGGGTACAAGTGAAATATCGTTATTTTTTTATCTGGAGGGACATCACATCAATGCTAATTCACCAGAAGAAGTCCAGGCCATTCAGCCCTTTATATCCATGCCATCATTGAAAGGTTTCATGGTTGATTCGTGGTCAAACATTCTCAGGAGGCACGGTGACACAGTGGCACAGTTGCTGCCTTACCGCGCCATAGACCCGGGTTCGATCCTGACTACGGGTGCTGTCTATCCAGAGATTGTACCTTCTCCCCGTGACCTTGTGGGTTTTCATCCACCTCCCAAAGACATGCAGCTTTGTAGGTTAACTGCCTTCTGTAAATTGTCCCTAGGCTGTAGGATAGAAACATAGAAAACATAGAAACATAGAAAATTGGTGCAGGAGTAGGCCATTCGGCCCTTCGAGCCTCCACCTCAATGTTCTTGCCATTCAATATGATTCCATTCCTGTACCTGCCTTCTCTCCATACCCCCTGATCCCTTTATCCACAAGGGCCACATCTAACTCCCTCTTAAATGTAGCCAATAAACTGGCCTCAACTACTTTCTGTGGCAGAGAATTCCACAGATTCACCACTCTCTGTGTAAAACAGAAAATTCTCATCTCGGTCCTATAAGAGTTCCCCCTTATCCTTAAACTGTGATCCCTTGTTCTGGACTTCCCCAACATCGGGAACAATCTTCCTGCATGTAGTCTGTCCAACCCCTTAAGATAGGATAGAACTAGTATATGGGTGATTACTGGTTGGCATGGAATTGATGGGCCGAATGGCCTGTTTGCACACTGTATCTCTCAACTAAGCTAAACATTCTCATTTGGAACTTTCATGCTCCAGACATCATACTTCTACTTCATGCATATCCCATTCTGGAGAGTTACTTCATTCATATCCCTCAGGAGCTTGCAACCTCAAGTGCATCTCAGCAGAAAAGAAAAGTCCACAAAGGGAATGCCTGCAACTAATGCGAAGATTAAACCGCTAACCAGTGAAAAATTCTTCCACCTGTTTCTAAAGCACGCTGCATCGATGCTGAGAAGAACCAGGCTAGGATAAAGTTATCATGGGCATGAAGATAGCATTCAGTCCAGAAAACCTGGCACGGACAGCACAGTGGCACAGAGGTAGAGTTGCTGCCTTAGCGCTGGAGGCCCCGATTAGATCCTGACTACGGGTGCTGTCTGTGCAGAGTTTGTACGACCTCCCCGTGACCGCGTGGGTTTTCTCCAAGATCTTTGATTTCCTCCCACACTCAAAAGACATACAGGTATGTTGGTTAATTGGCTTGGAGTATGTGTAAACTGTCCCCAGTGTAGGATAGTGTGAATGTGCGGGGATCGCTGGTTGGCATGGACCCGGTCAGAGTGGACTCGGTGGGCCGAAGGGCTTGTTTCTACGCTGTATCTGTAAAAAACGAAAAACGAAACCCAATTTGAATGGATCATGCATGAGTAACTTCTAAGGGCAATTTATGTGGTTGATGTGGGGAGGGTCCAAAGGGCCTGTCCCACTTTCACGACCAAATTCACAACCTTTTTTGCTCACGGACATTTTTCATCACGCTAGAAAAAACTCCCCAACCTACGAGTACCTAGCATCACGGCCTGCTACGACCTACCTACGACCTTGTGACGACCATGCTGCGAGTATGAGTCAAGGGCAAACTCGGCAGAGGTCGTGAATTAGGTCATGAAAGTGGGACAGGGGCTTAAAATTAATGCTTCTCATCTGTATTCACTAAGCATCAGTGATTTGTGATTAGTACGGGTGTCAGAGCCTATGGGGAGAAGGCAGGAGATTGTGGTTAGGAGGGAGAGATAGTTCAGCCATGATTGAATGATGGAATAGACTTGAAGGGCTGAATGGCCTAATTCTACTCCTATTCCTTATGACCTTGTGGCCTTAAGCAGATGGATACAGAAGGTGGTGAGGTCAGGGTGCGGCGGTTAATGTTAATGCAGGTTAATGTTAAGAAGGGTAATGTTAAGAAGGGGATGGTGTTTGTAGTTATCACACACTGTTGCACCAGTGCCTGCAATTCAACATTTCACTGATGGGAGAAAGCCTTCTGAGATTGTGACCGGTTGTGCTAGCAGTTATTTCTTGCCGTTATTTTTTTACGCATGTTTTTTGTGGAATAAGCAACATTTCCTCAGCTGCTGCCATCAATCTGATTGACTGTGTATTAATGGCCATTTTCCCTTTGCAGAATAAAGGGAAATGTTTTAAACTTCTAACCAGCTTTGTGCCTGTAAATGTTAACTTGGAGAGTTGCTCCCCAGTTACCGAGGTTTAAAAACTAAATAAAGGAAAGTCAACAGAGAAAGCATAAAAACTTCAAGGAGCTTGTGTCATTTTATTGTAAAGACATATACCGTAAATAGTGTAGCAGAAAGGTTTATGGTTTCAATGGAATATGTGTGAATGTGCTGCTGAGAAATCTCATGAAGATTTGTGTATTGCCTTTTGAGTTCAAAGGAAATTTATAGAATCAAGAAGACAAATTGTTCCGTAATCCCAGATGTCCGTAGCTGAAGGTGTACCTACAAAGGTCCATGATATATTGCCAGTTATGGACAGAATCCCTGCGACTCCTTGCAGAACATCCGCGGCGCAGCTTCGAGGCTGCGGTGGCGTTCCGGCAGCGGCGGCCCGACTTTGGAGGCTCGGCCGCGGGCCTAGTGGACGTCAACATCGGAGGCCTGGATCGCCTCAGCGCAGAGGGAGAACAAGGACGGAAGAGACAAAGACTTTAAGACTTTTGCCTTCCATCACAGTGAGGAGGTGCCAGGTGAACTCACTGTGGTGGATGTTAAATATGTGTTTATTGTGTGTTTTTGTTTTTTATTATATGTATGACTGCATGGCAACGGAATTTCGTTCAGACCGATAGGTCTGAATGACAATAAAGGATACTTTGACTTGACAGACTTTGACTAATGTCTCCAAGTTACCAGTCCATTGGCCTCTCTTCGTCCTGTCCCAAGGAACGGATACCCAGTCTGAAGAAGGGTCCCACCCAAAACGTCACCTATCCATGTTCTCCAGAGATGCTGTCTGACCCCCATGTTACTCCAACACTTTATGTCCTAACTGAACAAAGGTACGTGTGCCTTCTTCAGACTGAGAGTCAGGGAAAAGGGAAACTAGCAATATAGAAGGTACATTGGACATATGAATGAAAGATATGCAGAAAGCAATGATGATCACAAAAACAGGTCTGGATGCCTTCTATATCTCTCGTTTCCCTCTCAGTCTGCAGAAGGGTCTCCAACTGTAACGTCACTTATTCCTTTGCTCCAGAGATGCTGCCTGATCCACAGAGTTACTCCAGATTTTTGTGTCTCTCCGGTTTAAACCATCATCTGCGGTTCCTTCCTGCACATTTTGTCTGCTCCGTTGCAAAATCTCCACAAAGTATGTGTCGGAAGAAATTGCAGATGCTGGTTTAAACCAAAGATAGACACAAAAAGCTGGAGTAACTCAGCGGGACAGGCAGCAATCTCTGGAGACTACATTGAAGAAGTTCTCCTCCTCTCTCCGACGAGAGCTCTCCGGCTCTACGTTTCAACCCAGAACCGTTTCCGTGATCATCGCTGCTTTTTGTATATCTTTCATAAGTTTGTTCGATATCACCATCTGTATCTCTTGTTTCCCTTTCCCCTGACTCTCAGTCTGAAGAAAGGTCTCCGCCCGAAACGCCACCTGTTCCTCTCCTCCTGCCTTCTCCCCATAACCATTGACAGCCTTACTAATCCAGAATTTGCAATCTGCACCTTAAAGATATCCATTGACTTGGTCTCCACAGCCATCTGTGGCATGGTGGGCCATAGGGCCTACTTCTGCAATGCAAACTCTTAGTTTAGCTTAGTTTAGTTTAGAGATACAGCACGGAAACAGGCCCTTCAGTCCACCGATTCCCACACATTAACACTACCCGACACACACTAGGGACAATTTTACATTTACACCAAGCCAATTAACCTAACAGACCTGTACATCTCAAGGAGGGTGGGAGAAAACCGGAGATATCGGAAAAAAAACATGCAGGTCACGGGGAGAACGTACAAACTCCGTTCAGTCAGCACCCATAGTCAGGATCGAACCCGGGTCTCTGGCGCTGTAAGGCAGCAACTCTACCGCTGCACCACCGAGCCGGCCTCTATGAAAAGCTTTGAGAGAGCAAACAGACCACATGAAAGACCGCAATCTGTATGACAAGGTGCAGAGGTTTGCATGGAATTAAATCTACTTTTACAGGACAATGATGAACCATCATTCTTATCTTTAATGATCCAAGTGTGCAAGAGGGAATAAAGGTATCGTGGAAGCGTTCTATAAATCGTGCGTGCCAGCTTGTTAATAAATCCTGCAAATCGCAGATACTCCTGGGTATCAAGAAGGTCCAAAGACTGACTATTATTGAATGTTCTCACAGCTCTACAGGCAACCTGAGGCCAGAGTATCATTAACAATGGGAAAAAGATTGAATTTTGTTTCAACATCAACTTCTGCGTCAATGCACAGAAGTTTTCAATGCAAGAATCGCAACAACATGCGAGCAAGAAAGAGAGGCGACGGACGTACACTACCTTTGTGCAAAATGGATGCACAGAGAACAGGAGATGCTGGAATCTAGAGGATGGGTATGAAGACATGTCACCTGTCCACTCCCTTCAAGATCCACTGAGTTACCCCAGAACTTTATGCTTTATCCTTGCCTGAACCCTTCCTTTTTCCTTGTTTGCTATCCTTCCTTACTCTCCACAAGAGCATAAAAGGTTGTAGTAGGAAGGCAGGAGGATTGGATTGAGAGATAAAATAAATCAGCCATGATTGAATTGTCCAAAATGTCACCTATCCATTCCCTCCAGAGATGCTTCTTGACCCACTGAGTTACCCCAGCACTTTATGCTTTATCCTTGTGCAAACCTTTCCTTTCTCCTTGTTTAATATCCTTCCTTATTATCCCTAAGGGCATCAAGAGATTGTGGAAAGAAGGCAGGAGACTGGGGTTGAGAGGGAAGACAGATCAGTCATGATCGAATGGAGGAGTAGACACGATGGACCAAATGGCCTAATTCTACTCCTTTGTCTTATGGTCTCATGTTGACAAGGTCAGCAAATAAACCCTTCACCTGTGTCTTGACCAGATTGGGATAGTCTTGAGAGTATTTTAAATGGTCCAAACCTCACACACAACAGGAGGTCTTCCCAGCTGTTATCAGGCCACTGAACCATCCAGTCACCAACTAGCGAGCGGTCCGGACCTACATTCTACCTCACTGGAGATCCACGGACTACCTTTAATCGGACTACCTTTAATTTAAAGAAGGGTCTCGACCTGAAACGTCGCCTATCACCTTCGGTCCTTAGATGCTGCTGCACCCGCTGAGTTTCTCCAGCCTTTTGTGTACCCTCGATTCTCCAGCATCTGCAGTTCCTTCTTTAATACCTTTAATTCGGACTTTTCTGCCATTTGTCTGGCATTAATATTATTCCCTTTATCCTGCATCTGTGCACCGTGGACAGCTTGAGTTTCATCATGTACAGTCTTTTCGCTGACTGGATAGCACATACCAAAAAAGTTTTCCCCTGTACCTTGGTACACCTGACAAGAAACTACAGTAAACTAAACTTTGCTGATCCCTCTACCAGAAATAATTACTTGCTTTCTCCCAACGCCTGTATTTATGCTCATATGTTCTACGTGCAGAATTAGGCCATTTGGACCCTGTTCACGTCTACTCCGCCATTCAATCATGGCTGATCTACCTTTCCCTCATAACCTAAAAATCTTTTGCCTCCCCTTAAACCCCAGATGCGCACTAATCACGAATCTATCAATCTCCGCCTGAAAAATATCCATCGTCACGGCCTCCACAGCCTTTTGTGGCAATGAATTCCACAGATTCACCACCCCCTAACTCAACGGTTCCCAACCCGGGGTAAAGTTACCCCCAGGGGGTAGATTTCGTCACCCCTGGGGATACATTTGTTGATTCAGTATTTGTACATATTTTTTCTCATTGACTGACTGTGTTTGGTTCTGGTATCTGTTCATCATTAGTTGTTCATAAATAAGTGAAGTAACATTGTTATGTGCTATTAAAGTTACCAGGGGTAAACGGGACGAAAAAGGTTGGGAAGCCCTGCTCTAACTAAAGAAATACCTCATCTCCTTTCTAAAGGTATGTGCTTTTACTCTGAGGCTAAGACCTCTGCTCTGAGACTCTCCCACTAGTGGAAACATCCTCTCCACACCCATTCTACCCAGGCCTTTTACTATTCGGTAAGTTCCAATGATGTCCCTCTTATATTTTAAAGTCCAGCGAGCACAGGCTCAGTGTCTTCAAACGCTCATAATATGTTAACTCACTCGTTATAGAACTTATAGAATTTTTATCGATCTTATAGAATCTTATAGAAACATATAAAATAATAAAAGGACTGGACAAGCTAGATGCAGGAAAAATGTTCCCAATGTTGGGCGAGTCCAGAACCAGGGGCCAGAGTCTTAGAATAAAGGGGAGGTCATTTAAGACTGAGGTGAGAAAAAACTTTTTCACCCAGAGAGTGGTGAATTTATGGAATACCCTGCCACAGAGGGCAATGGAGGCCAAATCACTGGATGGATTTAAGAGAGAGTGAGATAGAGCTCTAGGGGCTAGCGGAGTCAAGGAATATGGGGAGAAGGCAGGCACGGGTTATTGATATGGGACGATCAGCCATGATCACAATGAATGACGGTGCTGGCTTGAAGGGCCGAATGGCCTCCTCCTGCACCTATTCTCTATGTTTCTATGTTATTCTCTTTATTTGGATACGGAGAACTAATATCAGCAATGTAGTCCCAATGCCCTGCCTTCATAACATCAGTGACTAGTAAAGCCTGCCTCAATTTTGCCAGCTGCAAAAGTCCGTGAGTGTTTTTAAAAAGTTTTCTCCAACTGTTACCCCGTTCTCCCCATGAACCCGTGGGATTTCTCTGAAATCTTCGGTTTCCTCCCACACTCCAAAGACACACGTTTGTAGATTAATTGGCTTGGTATAAATGTAAAATAGCCCTAGTGTGTGCAGGGTAGGGTTAGTGATGGGAATCGCTGGTCGGTGCGGACTCGGTGGGTCGCCCTGTTTCTCGAAATTAAACAAAACTAAACTACACTTGAAATTTAATTATTAAAGAAAAACTCATTGAAAATTAGATAACGTGAAACTAAAAGAGTAATATATAATGAAAAGGAATAGAGTAAAGCATGATAGACACAAAATGCTGGAGTAACTCAGCGGGACAGGCAGCATCTCTGGGGAGAAGGAATGGGTGACGTTTTGGGTCGAGACCCTTCTTCAGACTTCCTTCTCTCCAGAGATGCTACCTGTCCAGCTGAGTTACTCCTGCTTTTTGTGTCTATCTTCGGTTAAAACCAGCATCTGCAGTCCCTTCGTACACAATGTAAAGAAAGATATTCATTGCCCCCTCCTTGCCACCTACTGCACGTTCAAGTTCAGGCTCAAATTCAAGAGAGTTTATTGTCATGTGTCCCTGATAGGACAATGAAATTCCTGCTTTGCTTCAGCACAACAGAACACAGTAGGCATTGACTACAAAACAGATCAGTGTGTCCATATACCATTATCAGTGTTCCACCAGCATCGGTGAAGTCTCCCAGCTTTCTGCTCCTCAGGGAGACAATTAAGCCAGAGATGTCTCAGAAAGGCTGATGTGCACCACAGTATTGACATCCTGTGGTAAACAAAATTCCTCCGAAATCCCAGGCATCCTCTTCTGACAGTGTATGTACAAAAGTCCAGTGGTAGAGCTGGTTAAAGGATAACTGTCAGACACAGCCTGATGATTCTTGCCATAGAGGGAGTACAGAGAAGGTTCACCAGACTGATTCCTGGGATGGCACGACTTCCATATGAAGAAAGACTGGATAGACTTGGCTTGTACTCGCTGGAATTTAGAAGATTGAGGGGTGATCTCATAGAGACTTACAAAATTCTTAAGGGGTTGGACAGGCTAGATGCAGGAAGATTGTTCCCGATGTTGGGGAAGTCCAGGACAAGGGGTCACAGTTTAAGGATAAGGGGGAAGTCTTTTAGGACCGAGATGAGAAAATCGTTTTTCACACAGAGAGTGGTGAATCGGTGGAATTCTCTGCCACAGAAGGTAGTTGAGGCCAGTTCGTTGGCCATATTTAAGAGGGAGTTGGATGTGGCCCTTGTGGCTGAAGGGATCAGGGGGTATGGAGAGAAGGCAGGTACAGGATACTGAGTTGGATGATCAGCCATGATCATATTGAATGGCGGTGCAGGCTCGAAGGGCCGAATGGCCTACTCCTGCACCTAATTTCTATGTTTCTATGTTTCTATGAGTCAAGCGATCCTGTTTTCAATTCATTGGCCTCTGTGTTAGAAAGTTTCCTTTCAACTCCTGTTTCAGTGGCTTTAGAGTGAGAGAGTCATAGAGTGATACAGTGTGGAAACAGGCCCTTTGGCCCACCTTGCCCACACCGGCCAACATGTCCCAGCTACACACTAGCCCCACCTGCCTGTGCTTGGTCCACATCCCTCCAAACTTGTCCTATCTATGTACCTGTCTAACTGTTTCTTAAACATTGGGATAGTCCCAGCCTCAATTACCTCCTCTGGCAGCTTGTTCCATACACCCACCACCCTTTAGACTTTAGAGATAGAGGGTGGAAACAGGCACTTTGGTCCACACTGACCAGCAATCACCACGCACACTAACACTATCCTACACACATGAGGAGCAGTTTACAATTTTACTGAAGCCAATTAAACCTGCACATCTTTGGAATGTGGGAGGAAACCGGAGCAGCCGGAAAAAAACCCACATGGTTACAGACTCTGTACAGACAGCACCTGGAGTCAGGATCTAACCTGGGTCTCTGGCGCTGTGAGGCAGCAACTCTACCGTGCAGCCCGCCTTGACTATGACTCCATGGAAAGCCTTGGGATAGCAAACAGGCCACATGAAAGATCGCGATACAAGGCACACACGCGCAGTACGGCAGGAGTGCTCATAAGTTCGTAAGTTCATAAGTGATAGAAACATAGAAAATAGGTGCAGGAGGAGGCCATTCGGCCCTTCGAGCCAGCACGCCATTCATTGTGATCATGGTTGATCGTCCCCTATCAATAACCCGTGCCTGCCTACTCCCCGTATCCCTTGACTCCACTAGCCCCTAGCACGCTATCTAACTCTCTCTTAAATCCATCCAGTGACTTGGCCTCCACTGCCCTCTGTGGCAGGGAATTCCATAAATTCACAACTCTCTGGGTGAAAAAGTTTTTTTCTCACCACAGTCTTAAATGACCTCCCCTTTATTCTAAGACTGTGGCCCCTGGTTCTGGACTCGCCCAACATTGGGAACATTTTTGATAGGAGCAGAATTAAGCCATTCAGCCCATCATCTCTAATCTGCCATTCAATCATGGCTGATCTATCTTTCCCTCTCAATCCCATTCTCATGCCTTCTCCCCATAACCCCTGACACCCATACCAATCAAGAATCTATCAATCTCCGCCTTAAAAAGATCTGTTGACTTGACCACCAGTTTTCTGTGCCAATGAATTCCACAGATTCACCACCTGCTGACTAGAGGAATTCCTCCTCATCTCCTTTCTAAAGGGATGTCCTTTCATTCTGCGGCTACAGCCTCTGCTCCGAGACTCTCGCACTAGTGGGAACATCCTCTCCACATCCACATCAGCCAGAGATGCCAACTTGCATACCAGCGCCCTTTACAGTTACAACCTTCTTCCACATTAACATGTGTTGTACAAACTCTGTCACAGTGAGGGTTCGTAGCCTCTACCAAAGTCCTTTGGCCGAGGATCCACTTGGTAAGTGGAAGGAGAAGAAAGATGTGACCATGCGGATTGGCTCTGGTTACCTATTGACCCTGTAGACTGAACCAGTGCAATTTGCAACTGCAGGAGCTGGCCAGGACCAGCTATATCCTTGCCAGCTTGTAAATGGGATAATGGACAAAGCCCATGTGAGATGAAGCAGGTTAATAAATATACCAGCAGGTTAACAATAAGCATAATCGGACTGCACCAGTGATAACTGGAGCTGTGTGCATCCCAGTCGCTCGCTTCATCAAACTTGGCTGTTCTGGGCATGTTAGGTAGTTTGAAGAAGGGTTTCGGCCCGAAACGTTGCCTATTTCCATTGCTCCATAGATGCGGCTGCACCCGCTGAGTTTCTCCAGCATTTTTGTCTGCCTTCGATTTTTCCAGCATCTGCAGTTCCTTCTTAAACATGTTAGGTAATTTGTTAGGTTTTTTACTCAGCAATCTTAATGACTTTTTAAACAATTACTTACTTCAATTTTGAACTTTTGAAATGTCGTTGAATGTCAGAAAAAAAAAATCATTCATAGATTTTTACAGCTGGCAAAATTGGAGCAGAGCTTTATTGGTTGTCAATGGCCAAGACGGACGTTTTGAGGACTGGGCCTTTGCATCTTCAAATAGTATTTTTGGTGAAGAGAAGGCTTACGGAGATACAGTCCGTTTCTGCCCTACCTCATTGTAGACAATTGGACTTTGGAACTCTGGAACTGGTGCGTTACACTGCTGAGAACTATATTCTGCACTATGCTCCACCCATTCTACTGGAGATTGGCTTAATCATGGTGATGGAATCATAGTGATAATTCTCACATAATAAGAATTATTATTGTGAATTCTTACTCACAATAATAAGAATAGAAATTGAATAAAAGGATTGGGGGAACGATGAGATGGAGTGGATTGGGGGAGGTTGTTAGCTGTGCCAGAGGGATCTCAGAAGGTATAAAATAAGGGGGAAGGGGATTCCCACTTGGCCGTCATTTGCGCGTCACTGGCTATGTCATCACGCACCATGCGCGCGTAATTCGCACCATGCGCGCATCACGTGCGTGTCACGACTCGCGCGTCGTGCGTCGTGACGTGTAAATGATGTCGCGTAAATTACGCGCAAATGACGGCCAAGTTGGACAGGCCCTTAAGAGTGACACGGATAAAGAATTTCTCGCAGAGTGTTGTTGGAATCTGGAGTCATACAGCACAGAAACAGGCCCTTCAGCCCAACTCGTCCATGCCGACCAAAATGCCCCATCTAAGCTTGTTCCATATGTCCGCAAAGGCCCATATCCTACTGAACAATTCCTATCCATGTACCTGTCCAACTGTCTTTTAAATGTTGTTATTGTGCTTGCCTCAACTACCTCCTCTGACAATTCATTCTATACACTCCCACCATCTGAGTGAAAAAAGTTGTCTCTCAGGTTCTCATTTTTGCCCCTCTCACCTTAAACCTCTATCCTCCAGTTCTTGATTGCACCTTGGGTAATAGACAATGTGCATTCACCCTATCAATTCCCACTCATGATTTTATACACCTCTATAAGATCAACCCTTGGCCTCCTGCGCTCTAAGGAATAAAGCCCTAACTTGCCCAATCCCCTCCCTATCACTCAGGCCTAGTATCCTTGCCACATCCTTGTACATCTTCTCCGCACCCTTTCCAGCTCAATGACATCCTTCCCACAGTAGGGTGATCAAAACTGAACAAAATGGTCCAAATACGGCCTTATCAATATCTTGCACAACTGTAGAATAATGTTCCAACTTCTATCCTCAATACCCCTACTGATGAAGGCCAATGTACCAAAAGGTTTCCTCACTATCTTATCTACCTACAACACCACATTCGGGAAAATGCGTGCCTGTACTCCTACAGTCCCCAGGGCACTACCATTCACTGTGGAGGTCCTGCTCTAGTTTGACTTCATGGAATGCACTGCCTACCTATATGGTGGAGGCATGATCCATTACGGCCTTGGATAAATAAATGGTATGGAAGTATTTGCAAGGCTCAGACTGGAAGTAGAACATGTGGGCTACACTGGTAGAGAGCTGACCTGGACATGATGGACAGAACAGCCTTCTTCTGCACTTTGGCCGTCGCTGGACCTGTACTCGCTGGAGTTTAGAGGGATGAGGGCGGGGGACCTCATTGAAATTTACCGAATAGTGAAAGGCTTGATAGTGTGGATGTGGGGAGAATGTTTCCACTAGTGGGAGAGTCTAGGACCAGAGGTCATAGCCTCAGAATTAAAGGACATTCCTTTAGTAACGAGATGAGGAGGAAGGTGAATGTGTAGAATTCTTTGCCACAGAAGGCAAAGAAGGAGGATAGGTTCTCCATTAGTACGGGTGTCAGGGGTTATGGGGAGAAGGCAGGAGAATGGCGTTCTGAGGGAGAGATAGATCAGCCATGGTTGAATGGTGGAGTAGACTTGATGGGCCGACTGGCCTAATTCTGCTCCCATCCCTTATGACCTTATGACATGATTCTATGATTCAGAAACACAACGCAGGGCTCCATATAATCACAATCTGGAACTGTACTGCCCATGGTGTTGAAAGACGGGACTATTAAATTAGGTAGACTTCCTCAAGTGAAATTCAATGCACATATTAAGATTGGGCCTAAAATCACAGTTAATAAGATGAAGTAATGAATAATTGGATCTTGCCAGCAGGGCAGTTGCAGTCACTATAAGGAACAGATCAAACCCAGTCCGACAGACCCAATGAAATAAATGATTTCACAGGCACTCCTAATAATTACACATGCCAGGATTGTGATGTAGTAATTAACTATAGTGAAAATTAAAATGAGAGTTCCAGTTAATTAACAATTTGCTTTCTGTACCATTCAACACAGAGCTGTTTTTTTGTATGTAATATAATTCATGACACAGTATAATAACAGATTCACTGGAGGGGCTAACCACTGTGGTTTGCTTGTGGAGGCAACACTTATTATTAACGGGCTTCATCTCTCATAAAGAAGGTAATTGTTAAAATAACAAGATCCCTAATACTAATATGGAACTGGTGAACAAGGGTCACCACCAGACCTTGATGTTATTATGCCTTATCAACACACTGTGGGCCTGCTACCTGCAGGTGATCTGGGTTTGATCTTGACCTTTGCCGTGGTCTGTGTGGTGTTCTCCCCGTGGTTATGTGGGTTTCATCCATGGGGCAGAGTTAATGCCCCTGTCCCACTTAGGAAACCTGAACGGAAACCTCTGGAGACTTTGCGCCCCATTTGCGTTGGTTTCCGTGCGGTTCCCGGAGTTTTTTGTCCTCCGTCAACCACCTTCAACTAGCATCGCAACCGGCTTCGACTAAAATATTCCCATTTTTAAAACGGAAACCACTTTCGACCATTAGGGAGACTGACAAAAACCCCCGGGAACTGCACAGAAACCTTGGGTGGGCGCAAAGTCTCCAGAGGTTTCCGTTCAGGTTTCCTAAATGGGACAGGGGCATTAGAGTTGCGGCCTTACAGTGCCAAAGAATCCAGGTTCGATCCTGACTACAGGCACTGTCTGTACTGAGTTTGTACGTTTTTCCAGTGACTGCATGGGTTTTCTTCCAGCGCTCTGGTTTCCTCCCACATTCCAAAGAAGTACGTATTTGTAAGTTAGTTGGCTTCGACAAGGATTGTCCCTAGTAGTGTATAGTGTGCGGGGATCACTGGTCGGTGCGGACTCGGTGGGCCGAAGGGCCTGTTTTTGCACTGTATCTCTGAACTAAACTGAACTAATCCGTATGCTCCACATTCCTCCCATATCCCGGGTTGATAAGCTGATTTAGATTAGTTTAGAGATTCAATGTGGAAGCAGGCCCTTCGGCCCACCGTGTCCATGGCAACCTGCAATCACCCCATATATTAATTATATCTTACACATTAACGACAATTTACAGAAGCCAATTAACCTACAAACCTGCACATCTTTGGAATGTGGGAGGAAACCACAGTACCCAGAGAAAACCCATGTGGGCACAAGGAGAATGTACTAACTGTACAGACAGCACCTGTAGTCATGATCAAACCCGGGTCTCTTGCACTGTAATGCACCTGTCCCACTTAGGAAACCTGAACGGATACCTCTGGAGACTTTGCGCCCCACCCAAGGTTTCCGTGCGGTTCCTGGAGATTTTTGTCAGGTTCACGGAGGATTTTTCTTTTTTTTTAAATAATCGGCGGAACATAGAAGAAGCGGAAACCACTTTCGACCGTTAGGGAGATTGACAAAAACCTCCGGGAACCGGACGGAAACCTTGGGTGGGGTGCAAAGTCTCCAGAGGTTTCCGTTCAGGTTTCCTAAGTGGGACAGGGGCATAAGGCAGCAACTCTACTGTGCCACCAAGTTACCACCCAACACACGCACTGCTCCCGATGTCAAGTCATTTAAAAAGGAGATTGAGCAATTAGATTTCCTCAACTTGGTCAAAAAGGCCCACTTCAAAATGTAATCACTACTCTACTCACTCCGACCTACGCGATAGATAACTACTGATGAGGTGTTTGCGCAGTAATCAACCAGAACCAGAACCAGTTAGCCACAGTAATACCACTATTACTGTGCCATTATAGTCACCATAACCTGCCCCTAATGTGTAGTCTGCGATGGATCTTGGGAAGAGTTGATGGGAATGTTGGGAGAATAAAATCAGTTAGGGTAGGTTTGATGTTTAGTTTAGTTTAGTTTAGAGATACAGCGCGGAAACAGGCCCTTTGGCCCACCGAGTCCACGCTGACCAGCGATCCCCGCACATTAACACTATCCTACACATTTATACCAAGCCAATGGTATGTACGTCTTGGAGTGTGGGAGGAAACTGGAGCTCCCGGAGAAAACCCACGCAGGTCAGGGCAATTCCTCCCAACTCTGTACAGACAGCACCCAGTCAGGATCGAACCCGGGTCTCTGGCGCTGTAAAGTAGCAGATCTACCACTGCGCAACCGTGCTGATGTCATTTTCTCCAGAGTTCGGGGATTTTATGATTCGATTATACTTTAAGAAGATTACCTACGGTAAGTTTTCCCGACGGGCCGCGCCTGTGGACGGGAAACGCAGCCGGAGGCCTTTATCAAGTCGCGGGGTTTCGATGCTTCCCGGATCGCCACATTGAAGCCTGCGTCGGGGCCCAGTGTGGGTAGAAGCCTGCGTCGGGGCCCAGTGTGGGTAGAAGCCTGCGTCGGGGCCCAGTGTGGGTAGAAGCCTGCGTCGGGGCCCAGTGTGGGTAGAAGCCTGCGTCGGGGCCCAGTGTGGGTAGAAGCCTGCAGTGTGGGTAGAAGCCTGCGTCCTGCGGGGCCCAGTGTGGGTAGAAGCCTGCGTCGGGGCCCAGTGTGGGTAGAAGCCTGCGTCGGGGCCCAGTGTGGGTAGAAGCCTGCGTCGGGGCCCAGTGTGGGTAGAAGCCAGTGTGGGTAGAAGCCTGCGTCGGGGCCCAGTGTGGGTAGAAGCCTGCGTCGGGGCCCAGTGTGGGTAGAAGCCGGGGTCGGGCGAAGCGGCCGACGGAGCCCGTGGCTGGAGCCCAGGTCGGCACCACGGAGGCGTGAAGTGGGGCGTCGATGGGGGTGAGGCCTCGCAGTGGCGGCGATGCCTCTCAGGTTGACCCGCGGTCGATGAAGTGCATGGAGAACCACCGTGAGGGGGGGGGAGGGGAGAACAATGGAGGACCCGGCATGGGGGGACCGCTGTGGCGGGGAGGAGGGGAGACAAAAAGGGGAGCCATCATGCTTTGTAACTTTGTCAGTGCTTGATGGTTGATGGAGCCTTGTTGGGCCGAAAGGCCTGTTTCCATGTTATGTGACCATATGATTCTGTAAGCTGCATTAGGTAGGTAAATACGTACACTTAGGTATTGTTCAAACATGCAAGCGTGTTAGCAGTTGGATTGCAACGTGCACTAAATATTTCAATATGAGGTGTTGCTCCAAATGTTCAAAGATTATACAGCGAGCTTAAAGTTCACCTGAAGGACATTCACAAGTTGCTCGTAGGAGGTTATCATTCCAAAAATCATGTTGGTTCTTCTAGTCCCCATCCTTATATCTGGTTGATAGACTGGAGTACTCAGTGGGTCAGGCAGCATCTGCGGAGAAAAGGAAGAGGTGACATTTCGGGTCTTTACCCCTCTTCAGACCAAAGATACTAGAGGAGCTCCTCTAGTATCTTTGCTTCAGACTGAAAGTCGGGAGGGAAAGGGGAACCAGGAAACCAGGAGTATCTAGCCGGGTGTGATGGTGCAGCGGTTAAGTTACACCACTTGCAGCCAGAGTTATGGACCATTAATCCAGATATCTGAGATCATATCCCACCACTGCATGTGGTGAATTTACGCTCAAGTAATTAAATAAATTGTAGAATGTACTAAAGAATTCAATCACAGTAATGGCAGCAAAGGGATTGTAGTCAGTGTCTGCCTGGCACACCAACGACCTCTTGGAAAGGAAATCTGCCATCCTTTCGCAGTTTGACATCTTTAAGTGGCTCAATGGTTGATGCACAGTTTGGGCGCAATTAGGGATGGGCGATAAATGCTGGCATTGCCACTGGAGTTTGTGTCAAGTGAACTGATGAATTAAGCACAGACAGGAGGTAAAGTTTGTGGTTCAGGTCAAGCAGAACTCCAAGCATATGTGTTTCAGAAGGAACTGCAGATGCTGGAAAATCGAAGGTAGACAAAAGTGCTGGAGAAACTCAGCGGGTGCGGCAGCACCTATGGAGCGAAGGAAATAGGCAACGTTTCGGGCAACGTTTCGAGTGAAGAAGGCGTTTCGGCCCAAAATGTTGCCTATTTCCTTCGCTCCATAGATGCTGCTGCACCAGCTGAGTTTCTCCAGCACTTTTGTCAGAACTCCAAGCATACATTTCTCCAACTCACGCCTAACCGACAGCAAGATGGGATGATTTAGTTTAGAATCAATGCAGGGCCGTTTCCTCATCACTGCTTGAGCCGGCATTGATGGTATTAAAGATGCGTGTGAGCAATGGAAGGCTTAGGGTTATTGCAACAACTCAGAGTTGCTTGAATGAAAAGTGAAAGGCAGGTTAAATGACGTTCCTTTCCCCGAAGGAAGCAAGGTGGCTGAGAGCACAATTATGTCGTCCTGTGCCATACACACGCACACCAGAGAGAGCTTATATTACTTTGTGTGAAGGAACAGCTAAAAAGGAATATCAATATAAATGTTGGCCACAGGACGCCTGGCTGTTGATAAGCATAAACATCCTGCTGCGTAACTGGGACTGAAGCCAGTTGTCAAGGCAACCGCCCATTTGCCATGGTCCACTAACAATGAAAGGGAAGAAACGCAAATAAAATGGGGAACTTCAACCTGGAGAGCCGGAGCGTTAGTCAGTGACTGAGAAGCGTTTGCCGGCTTTGACAACGGACAAAGGGTTAGGGGCTGTTCCTTGAATGAGGGGCTAGGAGGTCTTCAATGAGTGAAAGGTTAAGGACCATTCAACGAGGCAGAGATGGGGAGCTGTTCAACGGATAAGACGTTGGGGCTGTTAATGAATGAGAAGTTAGGAGCGACTCAACAAGTGACTGATTTGGGATTGAGGGAAATATAATGGATTATTCATCAATGAGAGGTGCAGGCTAGTCAATAATGTTCCAAAGTGCTGGAGTAACTTGGCAGGCCAGGCAGCATCTCTGGAGAACATTGGTAGGTGACGTTTCAGGTCAGGACCCTTCTTCAGACTGAACCTACAATTCCTACAATAAATCAAGGATTACGGTTGTTCAACAGGATGGTGGGGTTGGTTCGGTGGGGAACATTACTGGGCATTGAAGGAGTGAACAAGCTTGAGATAGGCACAAAAGGCTGGAGTAACTCAACAGGTCAGGCAGCATCTCTGGAGAGGACGGATAGGTGACATTTCAGGTCGGGGCCCCTTCAGACTTTGATTGTTTTCTCTGGTATATCGGACGTTGAGGAGACATGATAGAAGAGAGATATCGATAGAGTAGACTATCAGAACTTTCTTCCCAGGGTAGAAATGTCAAAGATTAGAGGCCATACCTTAAAGGTGAGAAGTGAACATTCTCACTTTAAGAGACTTTTAGATCCTCCCATATCGTGCTCTTTTGTGCACCAGTCAATCCTTGATCTAAACACGCCACTTAATCCCAGATCAAACGAACGCTGACGGGCCTTGTCGAATGTGGGTATTTTGGGATCCTGGCTTGATATCTCGATGCGTGTCTTTTTCCGCCCCTCTTGTCTTTTTTTGTGATGCTGTAAATGGAGCTTCTGTGATGCAAAACAAATTTCAGACTCCCTCTGACAATAAAGTATTATCGTATCATATATTCCAAAGGTGTGCAGATAAGGAGGTTCATTGGCTTCCGTAAATTGTCCCAAATATGTAGGATAGAACTACTTGACGGGGATCGCTGGTTGTTGCGGACTCAGTGGGCCAAAGGGCCTGTATCCACGCTGTATCTCTAAACTAAACAAATCTAAACTAAGAGAGTTGTAGAATTATACAGTATAGAAACAGGCCCTTCAGCCCATTTTGTCCATACCGACCAATTTGACATTCTGGGCTGGAACCATCTGTTTACACTTTCCCCATATTCCAATAAAAACCTGCTTATCCATATCCAAGGCCTTCTACGCCCGCACCTCCAGACTCAGGAACAGCTTCATTCCCAGAGCTATAGCGGCTCTGAACCGGCCCTGCTGAGTACCCCCCACTCCCATGGACTGTCTCCCCCAGCCTCGCACTCTAATCTGTGTTGATCTTACTGGTCTAATGTTCGATTTTACAAACCTTGTTCTCAGGGTATCTAAGCCTAAATTTTATTTATGACATCGGATGGAAGTTGCAAACCAAATCTCGTTGCACTTATGTGTAATGACAATAAAAGATATTATTATTATTATTATATTTTTCCAAATGTCTTTTGAAAGTCATAATAGTATCCACTCATATTGGTTCCTCTGGCTGCTCATTCCAGATGCGAACTATCCTCTGAATGAAAAAAAGTTGCCCTCTTAAATCTCTCCACTCTCATGTTAAGCATGTGCCCTTTAGTTTTAGAATCCTCTGCCCTGGGAAAAAGACAGTAAAAAAAAAGAACGAGAGCACCCTTAAATAATTATTTATTTCTTCAAAAAATACACGCAATGATCTGACCAGTGTGAGAAACAGTTAGATAGGTACATGGATACGACAGGTTTGGAGGGATATGGACCGAATGCAGGCATGTGGAACTAGTGCAAATGGGACATGTTGGCTGGTGGGGGCAAGTTGGGGCGAAGGACCTGTTTCCACGCTGTATCACTCCATGACCCGATGACTCTAGGAGGTCACTTGGTCCCTCATGCCTGCCCTTTCACTTTGGAGGAAAGTACTAAATCGGGTAGGGCAAATGACAACCTTATTAGGCAGGAGCCTAGGAAAGTAAATTAGGAGCAGCTGTTAATAGATAAATTAACCCCAGATAGGTCGGTTTAAAGACCAGCTGAATGAAGTTCAGAGCCAGCAGGTTCCAGTAACGTGTAAGGCATGGCAAGGCACGGCAAGGCATGGCATGGCATGGCATGGTATGGCATGGCATGGCAAGGCATGGCATGGCAAGGCAAGGCAAGGCATAGCCTTAGAAATTAAATGGTTTAGAACCGGGTGACGGATGGGCAAAAAAACAAAATGAAATATGTAGATCTCTCCTAATCTCTCTTTTCTCTACTTTCTCATTTTCTTTCAATGTTTTTAGCTTCTCATCTCTGTCCTTTATTTCTTTTGCTATCTGTTTCTACTCACTTGTCTATCTATTCCGACACTCTTTATTTCTTTTTTCTCTCACTGTTCTTTTATTATTAAATTAAAAACACGAAGTTGTACAAGAATGGAAATATGTATTTATGTATTAGGTACTCAAGTACCACACTATTGTACTTACTTCTAACAAAAATAAAAAATAAAAAATAAATTAAAAAAATAGAAATCCAAACCGGGTCTCTGGCGCTGTACGGCAGCAATTCTCCACTGCACCACCATGTCACCCCTAATTACATTGTATGGCATGTTGTTACCTTCCCCTCATCTATCAATTAACCAGACTACATTTCCTTATCACCATCTACTTTGATCTGTCGTTTTCACACCTTACCCTTCCATATCTCTAGACTCTCTCTCCCCTGACTCAGTCTGAAGGAGGGTCTCGACTCGAAAGGTCACCCATTCCTTCTCTCCAGAGACGCTGCCTGTCCCGCTGAGTTACTCCGGCATTTTGTGTCTATCTTCGGTGTTAACCGGCGGGGGGGCCCAACATCGACAACCTAGATCGCCTCAACGCAGAGGGCGAACAAGCAAGGAAGAGATAAGACTTTAAGACTTTTTGCCTTCCATCACAGTGAGGAGGTGCCTGGAGATTCACTGTGATGGATGTTTGTGTTAAACTGTGCTCATTGTGTGTTCTGTTACTTTATTTTCTGTCATGACTGCAAGGTAGCCAATTTCATTCAAACTAATGCCAATAAAGGCAGCTCAACTCAACTCAACATCTGCATTTCCTTCCCGTTCCCCCACAGACTGGATTCTGTCTGCAAACTGATCGTTAAATGGCTGCTATTTTCTTACACATATTATGTTGACTCCTTTTGTTCTTTCAAAACCCAATGAATGCTGTTAAAAGAAATTTACATTTAAAGTGGTGTCCCACAAACCTTCCTGTACAACTGCTATTATTTTAAACATGACCGTATCTCAAGAACTCCTGCAACAGAGGCTTCAAGCAATGATATAGATATGGACACTAAGTGTTAATTAAATGTTAATAACATTTCTCTCAAAAGTGGTGCCACAGAAAACACACTTAAAGAAATGGACGGAGACAGCAACTTTCACAAACTCGGAATATTAGACACAAAATGCTGGAGTAACTCTGTGAGACGGGAATTTTCTGTCTCACTGAGAGATACTGCCTGTCCCGCTGAGTTATTCTGGTATTTTATGTCGCTCTTCAGTGTAAACCAGCATCTGCAGATCATTCCTTCACAAACTCTGGATGTCTCAATTTGCTTTACGACCATGGAAGGAAGTACTTCTGAAAAGAGGTCACTGTTGTAATCACAGAAATGTGACATCCAGTTTGTTCACAGCAAGTTCCTATAAACAACAGTTTGGCGTAGGAAGGATCTGCAGAGCTGGTTTAGACCGAAGATAGACAAAAAATGCTGTAGTAACTCAGTGGATCAGCCAACATCTCTGCAGAAAAGGAATGGGTGACGTTTCGGGTCGAGACGTGGCTTGTACTCGCTAAAATTTAGAAGACTGAGGGGGGATCTTATAGAAACTTACAAAATTCTTAAGGGCTTGGATAGGCTAGATGCAGGAAGATTGTTCCCGATGTTGGGGAGGTCCAGAACAAGGGGTCACAGTCTAAGGATAAGGGGGAATTCCTTTAGGACCGAGATGAGGAAAACATTTTTCACAATGAGAGTGGTGAGTCTCTGGAATTCTCTGCCACAGAAGGTAGTTGAGGCCAGTTCATTGGCTATATTTAAGAGGGAGTTAGATGTGGCCCTTGTGGCTAAAGGGATCAGGTGGTATAGAGAGAAGGCAGGTACAGGATACTGAGTTGGATGATCAGCCATGATCATATTGAATGGCGGTGCAGGCTCGAAGGGCCGAATGGCCTACTCCTGCACCTATTTTCTATGTTTCTATGTTTCTATGTTTCAGACACAGTTTAGTTCAGTCAGTTTAGTTTATTGTCACGTGCACTGAGGTACAGTGAAACGCTTTTGTTGCGTGTTAACCAGTTAGCGGAAAGGCAATTCATGATTAAGGAACATGGCTCTTTACAGAGCAACTGGGCCTATATTCGTTGGAGCTCAGAAGGATGAGGGGGGGGGACCTCATTGAAACGTACCGAAGATTGAAAGACCTGGATAGAGCGGATGTGGAGAGGATGTCTCCACTAGTGGGAGAGTCTAGGACCAGAGGTCATAGCCTCAGAATTAAAAGTCGTTCCTTTAGGAAGATGAGGAGGAATCGCTTTAGTCAGATGGTGGCAAATCTGTGGAATTCGTTGCCACAGAAGGCTGTGGAGGCAGTCAGTTGATATTTTTAAGGCAGAGATGGATAGATTCTTGATTAGTACTGGTGTCCGATGCTATGGGGAGAAGGCAGGGGAATGGGGTTGGGAGCGAAAGCTACTGTAGATCAGCCATGATTGAATGGCAAAGTAAACTTGATGGGCTGAATGGCCTAATTCTGCTTTTATCACTTAAGCACTTACAATTGACCAGGCTTGTAAAATTACAAATTTGTAGGAAATACAGGGTGGCACATGGCGTACCAGTAGAGCCACTGCCTTACAGCGCCACAGACCCAGGTTCGATCCTGACTGCGGGTGCTTGTTTGTACGTTCTCCCCAAGTCCTGCTTGCGTTTTCTCCGAGATCTTCGGTTTCCTCCCGCACTCCAAAGACGTACAGGTTTGTAGATTAATTGGCTTGGTGTAAATGTAAATTGTCCCCAGTGTGCGTGGAATAGTGGTAATGTGTCACTGGGCGGCACAGACTCAGTGGGCCGAAGGACCTATTCCCGCCCTGTATCTCTAAACTAAAATCTAAACTGAAGGTCTCTCACAGTCTTGCTATTATCAATGGGCTACACATAAATCGGGCAGATGTAACATGGGGAGAAACGAGGAACTGCAGATGCTGGATTACTAAGTGCTGGAGTAACTCGGAAGGTCAGGCAGCATCTCTGGAGGTCATTATGGTTCGGGACCCTTCTTCAGATTGGAGAGAACCTGTTAGAAACATAGAAAATAGGTGCAGGAGTAGGCCATTCAGCCCTTCGTGCCTGCACCGCCATTCAATATGATCATGGCTGATCATCCAACTCAGTATCCCGTACCTGCCTTCTCTCCATACCCCCTGATCCTTTAGCCACAAGGGCCACATCTAACTCCCTCTTAAATATAGCCAATGAACTGGCCTCAACTACCTTCTGTTGGGGTTGCATTCTCAATGTTCGACCCAATCAATGGATATAGTTTATCTCTCAATGGTCAATGATCAATAGTCTCTTTATGAAACACATTTTTTGCATACAGCTCAGCAAGACTCTCCTCGTATAGAAGCACAATAGCCCCAGAGTTACTGTAGTGGGTGAGGAATACAGTGCATTGAAATAATTGACACGACAGACATATCACCTACATTATTATGGGAATCTTTTAAAGCATTTATTCGAGGCGTGATAATTTCATATCAAGCTTTTCAAAATAAGAAAAATAAGAATGAACAAAGACAACTAGAAGAACAAATTAGACAAATGGATATAGAAAACGCTAAAGACCCCACTACGGATAAACATAATAGAATAATAATACTGAAATTCAAATTAAATAAATTATTATCAGAGAACATCATAAGATTATTACAAATTACAAGACAGGAACACTTTGAATTTGGGGATAAGCCCCATAAACGTTTGGCACATCAGTTAAAAAAACAAGAAAAGGATCACACAATTTTAAAGATTAAATCAGACAAAGGGGAAATATTGACCTTGCCGAGTGATATTAATAAAAGATTTGCACAATTTTACGAGAATCTGTATACATCTAAAACGATAATGGACACCAACAAAGTTAGAGAGTTCTTGGATAACTGTAACCTTCCTAAATTAGAGTTGCAGGAACAAGAGGAATTGGGAGCACAAATCTCAAATAGGGAAATAGAAGAAACAATAATCTCATTAAAAAATGGAAAAACACCAGGTCCCGACGGATTTAGTAACGAATTCTATAAAAGTTTTTATGACATATTTGCCCCCCGCCTACAGAAAATTTATACTTATGGCTTCAAAGCACAGATACTACCTGAAACACTAGCAGAACCCACGATCACATTAATACCTAAGAAAGATAAAGATGTGGAAGAACCTGGATCGTACAGAGCTATTGCGTTGCTAAATACAGATCAAAAAATATTAGCAAAAATACTAGCTAGAAGACTAAGTAAATATGCTAGTAAATTAATACATCCGGATCAAACGGGGTTTATCCCTAAGAGAAAATCATTTAACAATTTGAGACGTCTGTTCAATATAATGCATTCACACCAAACTGAAGATCAAAAACTATCAATCATATCGTTGGATGCAGAGAAAGCATTCGATCAGGTCGAATGGGATTATATGCTCAGGGTATTGCAAGAATTTCAACTGGGAGAGAATTTTATTCTATGGATTAAATTACTATATAATAAGCCAACGGGCAGAATATTAATGAACAATAATTTATCTACAAAATTTCATTTGTCAAGGGGAAACAGACAAGGATGTTCATTATCACCATTGTTATTTGCCCTCATAATTGAACCCCTAGCGGAAAGAATCAGAACTCACCCGAATATCCATGGATATAAAACAAAATATTCCAATAATAAAATATCACTATACACTGACGATGTACTATTGTACATCACAAAACTTCATATTACTATACCAAATATTTTAAAATGAATAGAGGACTTCGGATCATTTTCAGGATATAGAATAAATTGGAATAAAAGTGATATCCTGTCCATAAAACCGAAAGACTACGCATCTTTTACAGTTTCCTTTCAAAATAGCTACGGAAAAATGTAAATACTTGGGCATCGAAATTACTAGAAGATATCAAGATATGTTTGATGAAAATTATAACCCTCTACTTAAGAAGCTATGTAACTTGATTACATTTTGGAAAACGCTTCCGATGTCCTTAATAGGCCGAATAAATGCCATAAAAATAATTTTTCTACCACAAATTTTATACCTGTTCCAATCTATCCCAATATATTTACCCAAAAAGTTTAAAAAAAAACTGGACTCAGATATCACAAATTTTATTTGGGATTATAAATCCCACAGAATACAAAGAGCTCATCTGAATAAACCCAAAGTAGTAGGGGGATTAGCACTCCCCAATTTTATGTATTACTACTGGTCTGTAAATATCAGAAACATGATCCAATTGCTGGATAGCTTTCCCCAACAATCGGATTGGACGATTGTGGAGAGAGAGGATTGCTCTCCTTATAATATTGGAGCAATCCTTCTCTCTCCAATATCGATGAATAATATAAATTACAATAATAATCCAATTATGTGCAGTACAATCAGAATTTGGAAACAAATAAAACACAATCTAAAATTAAGAAATGTATCTCTCTTATCTCCTATCGGTAAAAAACCCTAATTTAAACCTTCAATTATAGATAAAGCATTTATACAATGGGAAAGAGCTGGAATTAAAATCTTCGGAGATGTGTATGAATCGGGAAAACTATTATCATTTAAACAAATACAACTAAAATACAATTTGGGAAACAATCAGTATTTTAAATATTTCCAAATCTGTGACTATCTGAAAAAATACGCACAAGATTATCACAATATGTCTCCAGATTTACTGGAAGAGGTAATGAATACAAAGGCAGAATCAGCAAACCTAATATCATATATATATAATATTATTCTAAATGCAGAAATACCAACAACAGGTGGTATCAGGAGAGACTGGGAAAAATAATTAAGTATAAAAATTCCCAAAGAAAGGTGGGAAGAATCTTTATTAAACGTGCATAAATGTTCAATTAATGTAAGACACACCTTAATACAATTTAAAATCCTACACAGATTATACTATTCAAAAACCAAAATAAGTAAACTTTTTCCCAACGTCTCACCTATATGTGATAAATGTCAATGTCAAGAAGCTAATATAGCACACTCATTTGTCTTTTGTACAAAAATCAAACATTTTGTACTGAAATTTTTGAAATTTTCACAAAAATATTCAAAATAAAACTGACCCCGGAAGCAGACTGGATAATCTTCGGGATATCGGAAGATTGCCCCGAATTAAATGTGTTTCAAAAGACTCTACTTGAATATGGCTTAATAACTGGAAAAAAGCTAATCTTAAAATTCTGGAAAAATTCTCCGGTACCAACAGTCAATATGTGGATCTCAACTATGTTCGAAACACTACACTTGGAAGATATGAGACTCCGACTAGCAGGAAAATCAGACTGTTTTTATAAGACGTGGTCTGCATTTATAAATCTATTACAAGGATAAGGTGCAAGAATACCTCAAAAAAGTACCGGTGTCGGGTCTTGGTAAAGGGGGAAGAAAAACTGTTGAGTTGGTTGATTCCTTTTGCGAGATGTTTATAATAAAGTAACTGGCTTTTCTTTTTGCTTTCTCTATTTTTCCCTTTTTCTTTTTTCTTCTTTTTTTTCCTCTTCTATCTCTTAATTCCCGTTTCTAACTCTTCAAGGGTTTCCTTTCCCTCTGTCACGCTTTTGCACTTTCACATCTCTTTTTTTGCTTTTCACTTTCTATGCTGCTATTTTCCTCTCTAAAGCCTTAAAATAAAAAAAATAAAATTAAGGGGTACAATGACTGTAATACAATACAAGGGATGTGCACTGATGTAACTGACAGTACCGCTAATAAATAAAGATATTAAAATAAAAAAATTAAAAAATAAATCATTGACACGAGTACATGGATGGATGGGTAAAGCTTGGGGAGCTGCTTGCCGGAATCCAATTAAGAATGACAATAGGACCTGTAAAGCAGAGAATTATTCCAATATTACTTTGCAGTCAGGAGAAGAAACTTGATAAAATAAATAGACATCAAGCCATTACAAAGGCAAAGAACTGAGGAGGCTTGAAAACTGAAATATAAAAAGGAAATATCGAGAGAATTTGCACGGAATGGAACAGTGTTAATGTTTCAGTTCAATGATCCAGTGACCATTCGGAGAAACAAAGGTAATTTAGTTTAGAGATTCAGCACGGAAACAGGCCTTTTGGCCCATCAAGTCGACGATCCCCACACACTGACACTATCTCACACACACTTTTACATTAACACAAAGCCAATTAACCTACAAACCTCTTTGTCTTTGGAGCCTGGGAGGAAACTGGAACCACCAGAGGAAACCCACGGGGAGAACGTACAAACTCAGTACAGACAAGCACCCGTTGTCAGGATCGAACCCGGGTCTCTGGCGCTGCAAGGCAGCAACACCACCGCTGAGCCAACGTGCCGCCCAATAATAATTCAGTCCAAGGACCTTCACCTTTGACAAAAGGTCTTGGACTTCAAACATAACTCTGTATCTCTTTCCACAGATGCATTCTGATTTGCTGAGTGTTCCCAGTATTTTCCGTTTGGATTTCAGATTTCTAGCATTTGATTTTCAGCATTCAACAGATCATGCTGCTTGGATGGGGAACAGCTCTGCCCAAGATCATAACAAATTGCTGAGAGCTGCAGATGTTGCCCAGTCCATCACACAGATCAGACACTTCAGACAGACAGCATAATCAAAGACTTGTCTCAGCCCAGTCATTCCTTCTTCTGCCCGCTCACATCCAGCAGAAGGTACAGAAACTAGTAGACTCAGGAACAGGTTCTCCCACTCCGTTTTCAGGCTTCTGAATGGCCCTTCCATAGGCGTGGACACTATACAATTCACCTCTACCCCATGAAGGACATTGGACAGGGGAGTCTGAAACTAGAGGACATCGGTTTAAGGTGGGAGGGGAATGATTTAAAGTAGACCTGAAGGGCAGGTTTTGGACATTGTGTGGAACGAGTTGATAGAGGAAGTGGTGGAGGTAGATGGAATTACTGTGTTTAAAGTCATTTGAACATGTACACAGATCAGGGTTTGAGGGATACTGGCCAAATACAGGAAAGAACCTTGGTTAGCATGGACAAGTTGGCCGAATGGCCTGATTCACTGCTATATATTTCTATGACTCTACATTTCCATTCTAGACAGCAAGCTACCCAACAGATATTTATGCTGCTTATGCCTCTTCCTACATTTCCAAGTGACCCCCATCAATATATTCTCTATTAAATGGAAGAAATGTTGACAAGACACGTGCGTAGGCTGGCCATGTACACGGTGGACAATGAGGAGATACCAAAGCTTATTGTAATTACTGGCTGTATAGGAGCAACGTAGGAGGTCAACAAGGTGGCGATCTGCGGGTTGGAAAATCGGCAACCTTTGGGAATATTAATGGCAAGTTTGGTGGGAAGTTGGGGCTCATTGTCCTTAATTAAGGAGACTAAGCTCAAGATGGGATTCTGTTCCTGATCTCCAGTGACTAATACAACACATAGCGAGTGCAATGGTTTATGCCTGCGTACAGGAGAGGGGAGGATGATGTAGACAGTCACAAATGAGATCCACAACTCTTTGAGGAAGGGTCTCGACCCAAAATGTCACCTATTCCTTCCCTCCAGAGATGCTGCCCGACCCATTGAGTTACACCCGCATTTTGTGTCTATCTCCATATCTCTCTCTATTGACTCCGTCACAGGGTTTGCTTCCAGCAAGGGCTCAAGCCTGATTTTGTGGGACGGGACGAAATTTCCTGACCGGGTAAGATTGGCAAGGTAGACAAAAGTGCTGGAGAAACTCAGCGGGCGCAGCAGCATCAATGGAGGGAAGGAAAAATCAAAGGCAAGTGTATTTATCCCTTGACAAGCATTAGATGAGATTTCTACTGTGCCAATGAAGCCAGATTATATTTCCAAAAAACTCAAAAAGATAGTAGTGGGATTTGAACTCTTACTCCAACAGATTATGCTGCCTGGATTTCAATCCAACACATTACAACCGCAAGGCAGCCATAAAGCCTTAAATTGCGAGACGAGCTAGCATGGAGTGGTTGTAAAATAAAGCAGGTTATTGGCGCACATCAACTGTTCTATTTGGACCACCAATTATCATTTTGGGAAGCACTCACGCCTAGCAGTTGCTGGCATAAACCCTCAATCTATTTTCATCCCAAGACCCACTCAGCAGTCCTTTGAGCCAAGTTTAACTGATGAAAAAAATAAACCAATGTTATTTTGTAGCGGGCACCAATTGTGCTGCAAAAGCAATGTCCATTTAATTTATTCCCCTCATATATTTCGGGCACAATGAGAGATGATGGATAGATGCGAGACACAGCTATGGATGTAATCAAATTAGCAAGATATAGCTATAGCTCCAGGCATGAGAGAACTGCAGGAATTCCCCAAAGGACTGTTCCCTCGGCTTTAGTTACATTTTAGCCTAATTCCCGTGAAGGTGCTGATTCCGACTGTGTTACTGTACTCTGGGTAATTGAATTAAGGGATGATATCATGCTGGTGGGGTGGTTAGATAGAGTGTTTAGAGATACAGCGCAGAACAGGCCCTTCAGCCCATCGAGTCTGTGCCAACCAGCGACCCCCGTACTCTAGCTCTATCCTCCACACGATTTACAATTTTACCCAAAGCTAATTAACCTACAAACCTGTACATCTTTGGAGTGCGGGAGGAAACCGGAGCACCGGGCGAAAACCCATGCAGGTCACAGGGAGAAGGTACAAACTCTGCACAGACAGTGAGTGCCCTTGGTCAGGATGGAACACGGGTCACTGGTGCTGTAAGGCAGCAACTTGAGAATTTCCCTGCACAACAGAGGGGTGGCCAAGTTGTGAGTCCAATGCTAGTTAGTGATAATACGCAGGTCTGTTCTTGGTACTGGGTGTGCCTGGCAATGGCCTGAAGTTTATGTTGGCAGCAGAGCTTTGGAATAGGGAAGTTTAGTTTAGTTAAGCGATAGAGCGTGGAAACAGGCCCTTCAGCCCACTGGGTCCGTGCCGACCAATGATCGCAAATGCCTGGTACACTCTCCCAAGGGTGGTGGTTGAAGCAGATGCATTAGTGGCATTTATGAGACTTTTGGATAGGCAGATGGATATGGAGGGTGATGTGCAGGTGGATAAGTGATGGTCTTGGCATAATGTTTGGCACAGTAATTGTGGGCCAAAGGGCCTGTTCTTGTGCCGTACTCTTCTAGGTTCCAAGGCAAGATGCCTCGGCTAATAAGAACTGCTTTCACCTCTCAATTGCTCCCCTTCTTCTAAGAAGTAATTTAATACAATTACAGATTCCTTTATCTCGGAAACCAGCCTCTGCATTTGAATTAAATTGTTTCTCTAAATGGTACCATTTGTGTAAGGGAATAATTTAATGGATGATGAATCAAGATGAACGAATGTATACTGAGCAAACCAAAACACAGATGCAAAGTGCCGGCATTACCGCTCTGAGGTCCCCACACAACAAGGAAGCACAATGAAGATTATGCTAAAGGGAGCTGGTAAACCGGGGATATTTATTATGATGCCCTTCATTGTTTAGGAATTAAAACACCACGGAAGAATATGTATTAAAGTGACAGTTGTGGCGGCAACTGATAACAACCCCGTGACTCGCGCTGATAGCAACCCAAGGACACGACGAACCATCGGCTCTAGAGGACGACGTCTTGGTGGGGGGGGGGGGGCGCGAGTCACGGGGTTGTTATCAGGTGCCGCCACAACTGTCACTTTAATACATATTCTTCCCGTGTTTTAATTCCTAAACAATGGAGGGCATCATAGTAAATATCACGAGAAGAGAAGAAGCCTTTCTTTTAGTTTATAATCAGAAGACTGCGTGTTCAAATCACGTCGGGGTCACCAATGTGGCGGGGACTGGCAGGAATCCAGCCAGAAACTAGTCGGACACAGGTTGTGTGCTCTGGACGTGTTTAATCTTCTGCATACAGCTCCCTACTCCTCAGCTGACACGGGCGTTGCCCGGCCTTGAATAACAACTCAGATACCGGCCCCGTGACTCGCGCCTCCCCCACCGAGACGCCGCCCTCTAGAGCCGATGGTTCGTCATGACCTTGGGTTGCTATCTGATGCCACCACACAGTCTTGTATCACTGTCTCTTAGTTTAGTTTAGAGATACTCCCCGTTGGATTGCAACCTTGTGGTGGTTGGTCGGGGAGCTTGTGTGTCTTGGTGACCCCTAGAGCTAGGCCAGCGGGAGATTCGTCTCCTGTTAGGGTCTCCCGTGCTGGACAGGTCGAAGGGTAGAGGCGAGACGAAGAGCGATCGATCCACTGGTCCTCCAGGTTTGGAGGTTGAGCACGGGGCTAACAACCCTGTCTCGTAAAACAGATATGTTACGGAAACAGCGACTGAAGGAATCAACACTACTGAGTGGAGGACGTTCCTTGCTGCCCTACATGAGGCATAATAGGCAGTAAGTGTTAGAGATACAGCACGGAAACAGGCCCTTCGGCCCACCACACATTAACTCCATCCGACACACACCAGGGGCAAATGTTACATTTACACCAAGCCAATTAACTTACCAAACCTGTACGTCTTTGGAGTGTGGGAGGAAACTGAAGATCTTGGAGAAAACCCACATAGGTCACGGGGAGAACGTGCAAACTCCGTACAGACAGTACCAATTGCTAGGATTGAACACGGGTCTCAGTAGCTCTACCGCTGTGCCACCTTGCCGGCCTACTTGAATAAACCCAATGAAATATATCTTGGCTCTCTGCAATAGTACCATGGTAGACCAAGATTTAAGGGATATTTCAAATCCATTAGGATTAAGAACTTTGTGTTAGTATCATCATTATTTATGTCCTAATTGAGGGTCAAAAAAGTTAATGACATAAATAACGATGATACGAACACAAAGTTCTTAATCCTAATTGATTTGAAATATCCCTTAAATGTGGTTTACCACTGTACTATTGTATAGAGCCAAGATATATTTCATTGAGTTGGAATATAACCTATGCTGTACTCTAAACAGTGAAAAGGGCATTGTTAACTAATCTAGGTTAGTTGATTTGTCCACAGTAAACTGCTCCTACTGCAGATTAGTGGCAGGGGAATTTGAAGGGGGGGTTGGCAGGTGGGATTAAGGGTTGGAGTTACCACATTACAGCGCCAGATATCCAGGTTCGATCCTGACTACGGGTGCTGCCTGTACGGAGCTTGTACGTTCACCCTGAGACCACGTGGGTTTTCTCCGGGTGCTCTGGTTTCCTCCCACCCTCCAAAGACGTGCAGGCTTGTATGTCAATTGGCTTCTGTGAATTGTAAATTGTCCCTCGTGCGTTGGGTACTGCTAGCCTGCGGGGATCTCTGGACAGTGCAGACTCGGTGGGCCGAAGGGCCTGTTTCCGGGCTCTATCTCTAAAGTATATGCGTAGTCACGATCAAAAGATATGGGGCTCTGCTGGAGTTAATCCAATGAAATATTTGTTGCTGCTGTGCTATAGTACAGTGCTAAACCAAGATTTAAAGGGGATTTCAAATCCATTAAGATTGAGAAGCTTGTCCTTTGTCTGTAGGAAAGTGCTAGTGTACAGGGTGATGCTGCTCGGAGCGGACTCGGTGGGTCAGTGAGGTCGCTGGCGGCTGCTCTTCTCGCAGCTGCTCGCCCTACCAACTCAAAGATTCAATTATATTTTATCATTACATGTACCGTGGTACAGGGAAATGCTTTGTTTAGCGTACAACCCGGTAAAATCATACAGCAGACCTCGCCTGGGTGTCGCCACGTTTTGGTGCGGACAATGTTACAAATGTTATCCAAACAGTCCTTCCGACTACCTCTACTGCCTGCCTCTGCACTTGGCAACGCACTTCCTCCCCACGCCCCCCACCCCCCCTTCGTACTCCGCATCCCCCCGCCGGGCACCTCTCCGGTGGTCCACCTCGCTCTCCGACAACCCTCCTCGGCTATATGTGTGATCCACTCCCGCACGCAGTTTTAATGTTAATTTCCGACATGTATTATTCGGGCTGCGTCTCTGCAGAGCTTCAGAAGAGGATACTTAACTCAACCAGCCCTCCCGGACTTTGACTATGCATGTGCACTGGCAGAGTCCGTATCCAATTTATTTTATTTACAGCAAACACTGATTGTCTTACAATTATTCCAACTCCAAAAACTTGGGCCAATCTTTCTGCCAGATAACACAGCTGAGGAAGCCAACCATTTCTTGGCCGTGGTTCAACTTAATCTGTCCCAAATGCCAGAGAGAAAACACAAATAGGTGAGGCCCAAGGAACACGAGTTAGCAACAATGTTTTCTGGGTGAGATTGGGACTGGTACTGGTGTGAATTAAAGCAGAGCATCTCTGGGGCTGGAGCGAAAAGGCTTCTGTTCACTGAACAAGAACTTGCTGGATTTCTGCTGATGCATCGTGTGGGTGTGTGTTTGTCTGTGTGTGTGTGTGTATGCTGCACATGAGAGTTGGGTTGGGTGTGTCAGAGTGTGTGTATGTGTGCGTTAGAGAGTTGGGGCGTGTGTGTGTGATGTGGGTGTGTGTGTGTGCGTGTATGTGTGTGGGAGAGACTGGTTGTGTGTGTGTGTGTGTGTGCGTGCATATGTGTGTGGGAGAGACTGGTTGTGTGTGTGTATGTGTATGGGAGAGACTGGTTGTGTGTGTGCGCGCGTATGTGTGTGGGGGAGACTGGTTGTGTGTGTGTCAGGGTGAGTGTGGGAGAGTTGGGTTGTGTGTGTGTGTATGTGTGTGAGAGTTTTGGACTGTGTGCGTCTCCAGTCTGCCTTCCAGCTGGAGTCTGTGAACAATCCTTCCACACTGAACCACTGTCAGTGATACGAGTCATATTATAGTGACATGGATCAATACACTGAGATTCACAGCCGCGCGCGTTGCTCCCAATTCTTGATGCCACTGGAGCGGAACTTAATGAAACCACCGCTGGAGAAAACCAGACAAAACACAAGATTAATGGATGAAGGAGCGTTCAGTGTACGGATATCTTCCTTTGGAGACTGAAGATTGTATTAGAAGCCCAAATGAATAGAAGGCTGTACTGCACTTTACACTGCAAGGCCTGTTGGTTTTAATAGAAATCACCTTTGCAGGTGCAACCCAATTTTCCATCCTCATTTCCCCGAAAATTACAATTCTTGTCAACAAGGAGTCGCGTTAGAAAATTTGACACAAGACCTCTGTCAGGCAGCTTAATGTGTTTGTGTGTGCACATCACATTGAGATTTTGCCAACCAGAAAGGGGCTTGTGGAAATTATCCTCGGGCAGTGTGTGAATGAGAAGTTTAATTGTGCGTGCTCAATAACACACTCTCCTCTAGCTGCCCCAAGACTTTACCATATCTGCATTTGGAATGGCGCAGCGGTAGAGTTGCCTTACTTATAGCACCAGGGACCCGGTTCAACCCCGACTACGGGTGCTGTCTGTGCGGAGTTTGTACGTTCTCCCCGTGACCGCGTGGGGTTTCTACAGTTTCCTCCCTAACTCCAAAGACTTAAGGGCCTGTCCCACTTGGCCGTCATTTGCGTCTCATTTACGCGTCATATGTAAAATAGGTCGACGCGTGGGGTGCGTGTGGGTGATGCACGCATTGCGTACGGTGAGGCGTGGAATCGCATGTGGTGCCGCGCGGTATTGAGCGGCGCTCCAGGACTTCGTAGTGTAACAAAATCCTCGCACGCCACCTGCGTGACGTATTGCGTACGCACGCTGATGCACGCTGGCGTCCCAACGTCTCACGTGTCTCGCATGGTGACGCATGGTTACGTCACCGTGCATCAACGTCCTGCCGTGCGCCGCAGGGTATTCTAATGACGTCACGCGCACTAGACGGCTGTGCAGACGCGTGATTTGCACGCAACATCGCACATCACGACACGTCGACCTATTTTACATATGACGCGTAAATGAGGCGCAAATGACGGCCAAGTAGGACAGGCCCTTGACAGGTTTGTAGGTTAATTGGCTTTGGTAAAAATTGTAAATTGTCTCTAGTTTGTAGGATAGTGTTATTGTACGGGGTGATAGCTGGTCGGTGTGGACTCGATGTAGCATTTTCAGCGCTGTATCTCTAAAAACTCTTCTTTTCTCTTTCATTAAAGAAAAGTGGACCACTGGCCTCCAGTATTGAGGTAACCCATGGCCAGAGCTATGAAGCCCATAACCAAGGCAACTTGTAGTCACTGCTACCATGTGACCATAAAACACAGAAGCAGAATTAGGCCATTTAACCCATCGTGTCGCCTCTTTAGACTTTAGAGTTACAATGTAGATATAGGCCCGTCGGCCCACCTAGTCCGTCCTGACCAGCGAACACCCCGTATACTAACGTTATCCTACACACTTCAGACTGATTGTAGTAAGGGGGGGTAAAGCTGGAAGAGGGACAAAGCCTGGCAAACGTTAGGAGGTTAGACACAAAATGGGTACGTGGATAGGGCCGGTTTGGAGGGATGTGGACCAAAAGCGGGCAGGTGGGGCTAGTGCAGCTGGGACATGTTGGCCAGTGTGGGCAAGTTGGGCTGAAGGGCCTGTCTCCACACTGTATCACTCTATGACTCTAAGTGCCGGAGTAACTCAGCGGGTCAGGCAGCATCTCTGGAGAAAATGACCCTTCTTCAGAATAATTGTAGGTATTAGGTGGATTGGAAGTGATATGTGGATACGGTGTGGGGGGTTTGATTGTCAGATGGGTGGAGGAAGGTCGGAGATGGGAGGAAGCCAAAATGGCTTGAGATACAAAGAGAAGAGGCACAAAATGTGAAGCTAGATAAAAGGAATGTGGGTAAAAGGGATGGGGGAGTAATGCCCGTCCCACTTAGGAAATCTGAACGGAAACCTCTGGAGACTTTGCGCCCCACCCAAGGTTTCCGTGCGGTTCCCGGAGGTTTTTGTCCTCCGGCAACCAGCTTCAACTAGCATCGCAACCGGCTTCGACTAAAAAATTACCGATTAGGGAGACTGACAAAAACCTCCGGAAACCTCCGGGAACCGCACGGAAACATTGGGTGGGGGCGCAAAGTCTCCAGAGGTTTCCGTTCAGGTTTATTAAGTGGGACAGGGGCATTACAATTCAGGCCCTCGGAGAGAGGACGATTCAAATTTATGTCCCTTGCCTCCTCCACTGTCAGATTGAGACCCAAGACGAATTGGAGGAACAACACCTCATATTCCTCTTGGACAGCTTCATCATCATCGACGGTCACTTGGAACGAGTATGATTGTCCTCTCCTCTCCATAGGGACGTCTACTTGTGGGTCTGCAGATGTCTGTAGAGGCCGATCCATGATCCACACTAATTCTGCTTCTGTGTTTTATGGTCTTGTGGTAGCAGTGACTACAAGTTGCCTTGGTTATGGGCTTCAAAGCTCTGGCCATGGGCTACCTCAATACTGGAGGCCAGTGGTCCAGTATTGGTGCAACGTGGGCAGTGGAGACTGGCGGTGGTCGGTAGCCATCGAGCCCTCTTCTCTCTCTCTCCTTACGGTGCTGTCGCTTTGTCTCTGCGACACGGCGCAGCTCCTTCCTGCACGGATTTCCTCCAGGAGCGCCTGTCCAGTGCAATGCGCTCCCAGTTGCTCGATGTGATGTGGAATTTCTTCAGACTGATCTTGATGTTGTCCTTGAAGCATTTCCGTGGCCCGCCGGGGGCTCGCCAACCTTCCTTCAATTGAGAGTAAAGGATTTATTTAGGGTGACGTGTGTTGGACATGCGGATGACATGGCCAGTCCATCGAAGTTGGTGCTGCTGGTCATGTTGGCTTCCTCCAAAACGCTGATGTTGGTGCGTTTATACCCAGTATATGTATGTGATTTTTGATTTCTCTAACCTTTGCTTTCTCTCGCTCGCCGTCCCTCCCTCATCCTAGGTCTCCGACTAGTTCCACTTTTCTCCTGATTAAATATCACTGAATGTCTGCCTCGATGTCACCTTCCCCCTCAGTTGACAATAAACCACTCCACGTTTCCTTGATCATCGTCCCCTTTAATCTGTGTTTTCACACCTTTCCCTTACATATCTCTATGTCTCTCTATTCCCTGAATCTCAGTCCGCAGAAAGGTCTCGACCTGAAACGTCACCCATTCCTTCTCTCCAGAGATGCTGCCTGTCCTGCGGAGTTGCTCCAGCATTTCGTGTCAATAGTCGAATAAGATGGTCGTGGGACAAAGAGAAATAAAGCTGTTAATATAACCTTTATAGCAAAAACAGAGAAACGAGAAAGGAGAAAAAAACTAGTCCTGACTGATACTTATCATCAATTACTTTCACAAAAGGGAAATTGTCGGATTATTGACATGTTTAGGACATGAGAGAGCTGGATGATGCGCCTGTCAGTGAACCTGCTTTTCATTCAGTATAATCATGGGTGATTATCTCAACACCATGTTCCCTCCTGTTTCCTTATGTCCTTCCTCAGGGGACAACAAAAATCAAGCCCAGAGCCTTCCAGTGGTAAATAATTGTAAAATACTCCGTATTTCTCCCCGTCTCAGTTCTAATGGATGCAATTAGGACGGCACAGTGCGCAGCGATACAGTTGCTGCCTTACAGCGCCAGAGCCCCGTGACCGTGAGTGCATGTCTGCACAGAGTGTGTGTGTTCTTCCTTTGACCTGCGTGGGTTTTCTCCGAGATCTTCGGTTTCCTTGCCATAGAGGGGGTACAGAGAAGGTTCACCAGACTGATTCCTGGGATGTCAGGACTTCCATATGAAGAAAGACTGGATAGACTCGGCTTGTACTCGCTAGAATTTAGAAGATTGAGGGGGGATCTTATAGAAACTTACAAAATCCATTAGGTGTTGGACAGGCTGGATGCAGGAAGATTGTTTCCGATGTTGGGGAAGTCCAAGACAAGGGGGTCACAGTTTAAGGATAAGGGGGAAGTCTTTTAGGACCTAGATGAGAAAAACATTTTTCACACAGAGAGTGGTGAATCTGTGGAATTCTCTGCCACAGAGGGTAGTTGAGGCCAGTTCATTGGCTATATTTAAGAGGGAGTTAGATGTGGTCCTTGTGGCTAAAGGGATCAGGGGGTATGGAGAGAAGGCAGGTACAGGATACTGAGTTGGATGATCAGCCATGATCATATTGAATGGCGGTGCAGGCTCGAAGGGCCAAATGGCCTACTCCTGCACCTACTTTCTATGTTTCTATGTTTCCTCCCACACTCCCAAGGTGTATAGGTTTGCAGGTTAATTGAATTGTTTTAAATGGAAATTGTCCCTGGTGCGTGCCTGATAGTGTTCATGTGCGTGGGACCGCTGGTCGGTGCGGACTCGATGGGCCGAAGGGCCTGTTTTCGCGCCGTAACTCTAAACTAAAATAAAATTTCTGGCCCTGATTCTGAGGCCGGATCATTATCTACAAATATCCCTCTTTAAATAAATAAAACATGATTGTTGCATCAAGCAGTTGATGTGAACCCAGAGGCATGAAGGAGCATGTTAGTTGAGAGATACCTCATGGAAGCAGGGCCATATCCACCCTTGCCAGTTATCCCCTGTTCTACTCGTTCACTCGTGCACTCGTTCTACATTATCCCACTTTTCCATCCAATTCCTACACATAGGGACAATTAATGTCTTTGGAATGTGGGAGGAGACCCATGCAGTCACAGGAAGCAGGCACAAACACACACAGACAGCACCCGAGGTCAGGATCGAACCAGGGCGTCCAGTGTTGTGAGGCATCAGCTCCACCAACTCTGTCATGCAGCTGCGTCACTCTGCTGCCCCATAGCATCTAGTCATTCACAATCGCACCATGGAAGATACTGCTTGGTAGAAAGACGTAAAATGTTGGAGTAAAGGGCCTGTCCCACTTGCATGCAATTGCATGCGCTTGGCGCGACCAAACGGAAGCGGAGTTCACGCTAAGAACGTGCTAAGTACGCGCTAAGTTCGCGCGTGACGTCATTTGCATCATACTTACCAATCAGCTGGGCCGGAGGAGGGCCGATTGAATTTGGGCGTCGCACGGTGTCGGGCGGTGATGTCATCACGCGCTAGACGTATGCCATCAATACGCTGCGTACGACGTCAAGACGCTGCGCACGACTGCAATGCGCCTGTGTGCCGACAGGCCACTGGCGCGCAAAGGTTTCGGCCACAAGAATTTCGGAGCCCCGCGCGATGTCGGGACCAGCCCCGCACAACTCCGCGCTTCTAAGTGGGACCGGCCCCGCGCGGCCATACGGTGCCCGTACGCCTCAAGCGACCACGAGGTCGCGGAATTTGCGAGCCGAGGTCGCGTAAGTGGGACAGGCCCTTAACTCGGCAGGACAGACAATAGACAATAGGTGCAGGAGTAGGCCATTCAGCCCTTCGAGCCAGCACCGCCATTCACTCTGATCATCCACAATCAGAAAAGGAATACCCCGTTCCTGCCTTCTCCCCATATCCCTTGACTCCGCTATCTGTAAGAGCTCTATCTAATTCCCTCTTGAAACCAACCAGTGAATTGGCCTCCACTGCCTTCTGAGGCAGAGAATTCCACAGATTCACAACTCTCTGGGTGAAAAGGTTTTTTCTCATCTCCGTTCTAAATGGCCTACCCCTTATTCTTAAACTGTGGCCCCTGATTCTGGACTCCCCCAACATCGGGAACATGTTTCCTACATCTAGCATGTCCAATACCTTAATCTTATACGTTTCAATAAGATATCCTCTCATCCTTCTAAATTCCAGTGTATACAAACCCAGTCGCTCCATTCTTTCAACATATGACAGTCCCGCCATCCCGGGAATTAACCTCGTGAACCTACGCTGCAGGCAGCATCTCCGGATAGAAGGAATGGGTGACAAAGAAGAAATTGAGACAACAAATGATTTTTAAGTGCATTGCTATCTCATCTGATTTGATGAAGGACATCCTTGTGATTGAGGCAGTGCAGCGTAGGTTCACGAGATTGATCCCTGGGATGGTGGAACTGTCATATGAGGAAAGATTGAAAAGACTAGGCTTGTATTCACTGGAGTTTAGAAGGATGAGGGGGGATCTCATAGAAATATATAAAATTATAAATGGACTGGACAAGCTAGATGCAGGAAAAATGTTCCCAATGTTGGGTGAGTCCAGAACCAGGGTCCACACTTAGAATAAAGGGGAGGTCATTTAAGACTGAGGTGAGAAAAAACGTTTTCACCCAGAGAGTTGTGAATGTATGGAATTCCCTGCCACAGTGGGCAGTGGAGGCCAAATCACTGGATGGATTTAAGAGAGAGTTAGAAAGAGCTCTAGGGGCTAGTGGAGCCAAGGGATATGGGGAGAAGGCAGGCACGGGTTATTGATTGGGGACAATCAGCCTTGATCACAATGAATGGCAGTGCTGGCTCAAAGGGCCGAATGGCCTCCTCCTGCACCTATTTTCTATGTTTCTATGTTTCTATGTTTCTATCTCCTTTCTAAAGGTATGTCCTTATATTTTGAGGCTGTGGCCTCAGGTCTCAGTCAGAGTCCTTATGATTGCGGAGGGTTTGACCAGGCTGTCTATAGGGAAAGGGCTGTTAAACTGCAAGAAGGAATTCAGGATTCTCCTCTTTACTCCACAGGGCGATGAAGCCTCAATGCATGCAACAACATGGAGTCAATCAAACAGAAAGCACGGATGCATTTAAGGAGAAGGAGCTGAGTGAGCGAGGAATAGAGGATACGTTGATGGGGTTACATCGAGAGGGTGGAGACACATGCGAAGCATAAACACCACAGATCCCATTTCTGCACAGAACACTTTCATCTCTGTAAATAATACACAGGCGGTTCCTATACGGAGGCAAATGATTTCTTATAAGTAAGCATCAAAGAGATGGAACAAACACCCAAACAAAACTCCAAGCCCACGGATGTTATCCCACTGATTAAATAGTAACGCGTTCTTTGCTTAGAGATATCAGAAGCAAGCGGAGCAGCCTTCCCTGGCAATTCGTGTTCTTTGCAGAGAGGATAATCTAGTTTAAAATGCGCCAGAATCTATAAAATAAAAATCACACCATTCAACATTGATGTGATGCGAGCTCCTCTTCAAACACTCAGCCTCCACGATTTCCACCGCTATATTTCTATTTTGGGGACACCAGGGGACACGGGTGGAATGTCATTATCCTGCTCCGTGAATGTATTAAACTCACTCAAGTCGGCTTTGAACCGTAGAACTGGCAGCAACCCGGAAGAAGAACTGTGCATTGGGCCTGTTCCCGTTGGAGTTTAGAAGAATGAGGGGGGCACCTCATAGAAACGCACAGAACAGTGAAAGGCCTGGATAGAGTGGATGTGGAGAGGATGTTTCCACTAGTGGGAGAGTCTAGGATTAGAGGTCAAAGCCTCAAAATTAAAGGACGTTCTTTAAGGAAGGAGATGAGGAGAAATTTCTTTAGTCAAAGGGTGGTGAATCTGTGGAATTCTTTGCCACAGAAGGCAGTGGAGGCCAAGTCAGTGGATATATTTAATAATAATAATAATAATAATAATAATAATAATAATAATAATAATATCTTTTATTGTCATTACACATAAGTGCAACGAGATTTGGTTTGCAACTTCCATCCGAAGGCAAAGATAGCTAGATTCTTGATTAGTACAGGTGTCAGAGGTTATGGGGAGAAGGCAGGAGAATGCGGTAAGGAGGGAGAGATAGATCAGCCATGATTGAATGGCGGAGTAGACTTGATGGGCCGAATGGCCTAATTCTACTCCTTTCCCTTATGACCTTATGAGAAAAGGAATAGGTGACGTTTCGGGTCGAGATCCTTCCCCAGGCTCGAACTGTCTCTACCCGCCACCTATTCCTTCTCTCCAGAGATGCTGCCTGTCCTGCTGAGTTACTCCAGCATTTTGTGTCTATATTCGGTTTAAACCCGCACCTACACTTCCTTGCTACGCACAGTTGGAAGTACAATTGTTCAGATGAGAAGTTGAACCGAGGACTCCCCTGCTCAAGTGGATACAATGATCCCAGGGCCACACTTTACTAGAAAGCATGGGAGTCTTCTCTATCCTCCTGCCACTACATGCCTTTTATATATCTTAAACTTTGTCCCATTATTACATTACTGCTTGTGGGAGTTTTCTATGTGTGCAAAATGACCAATTCATCTCTTATAAAATGACTACACTTTGCAAAAGCTTCAGCAGTTGCACATTATAAATGCATGCCACGTGTATTTATAATAGGAGAGAGATAAATAAGGTAGACACTCAGCATCCCTTTGCTCATGGTGGGAGTATCACAGAGGCATAAATGTCAGGTGAGAAGTACGATAGTTAGAGGTGTGTGGGGGGACTGAAGAGGGATTTGTTCACGCACATGGTGATTGGAGTCAGGAATGTACAGCTGAGTTTAGTTCAGTTACGTTTAGAGATACAGCATGTAAACAGGCCTCCCCAGGCCCACGCCGACCAGCCATCACCCTTACACTAGTTCTATCCTACTAGGGACAATTTCACAATTTTTCCAAAGTCAATTCACCTGCATACCTGCTCGGCTGGGGGAAACCGGAGCACCCGGAGAAAACCCACGCGGTCACAGGGAGAGCGTACAATCTCCATAGTCTGGATTGAACCCGGGCCTCTGTCGCTGGAATGGGCCTGTCCCACCTAGGCGATTTTTTTAGGCGACTACAGGCGACTAGGCTGTTGCCACATGGTCGCCGGGATGTCACCTGTATGGTCGTGAGTCGTCTACTCAGTCGCCCAAAGCGTCTTTCTGGTCGCCACTGAATTTTCAACATGTTGAAAATTTTTCGCCGACAATCGGCGACCGTGGGTTTGACGCCAATGAGCATAGCTTGACATCTCCTGACAGAGGTGCTGTCGTAGATGTTGCCAGGTTAACATAGGTTGTCGCCGGTGCAGGATTCATTTTTTTGTTGTTAAAGTAATGATTCTCTTTCAAATTTTATGTCGGGGGTGGGGGGGGGGGGGGGGGGGGGGGGGGGGGGGGGGGGGGGCGTGGGATCCAGTTGCCAGTTTATCGGCGACCTGCTACGACTATGACAGTCGCCTAAAAATAGCCTAAGTGGGACAGGCCCATAAGGCAGAAACTCTGCCACTGCACCACCCTATGTGGCAATGGTGGATGCTTTCAGACACTCTGATGGAGAATTCAGCCAAGCACTTGAATTGTCAAGGCATATGGACCTGATGCAGTAAACGGTACACAAAAATGCTGGAGAAACTCAGCGGGTGCAGCAGCATCTATGGAGTGAAGGAAATAGGCAACATTTCGGGCTGAAACCCTTCTTCAGTCTGAAGAAGAAGGGTTTCGGCCCGAAATGTTGCCCATTTCCTTCGCTCCATAGATGCTTCCGCACCCTCTGAGTTTCTCCAGCATTTTTGTCTACCTTCGATTTTCCAGCATCTGCAGTTCCTTCTTCAGCAGTAAATGGTATAGATGGGTGCAGTGGGCATGGAGAATGTGGTGGGCTGAAGTGCCTGTTTCTTTGCTATACATCTGTCTGATTCTAATAACTGTATTGCCAGTAATGTCAGTAAATGTATAGACAGCGGATGGACTCAGTCTGAAGAAGGGTCTCGTCCCAAAATGTCACCTACATTATCTTTTCTCCAGAGATGCTGCCTGACCCTCTGAGTTACGCCAGCACCTTGTGACTATCTTTGGTGTAAACCAGCATCTGCAGTTTCTTCCCACACTTGTCTATAAATGTGCTGCTTAAATGGAAATATT
>CM069168.1:12894326-12966826 GCA_035221665.1 Okamejei kenojei
CATTTACCAAGTCAATTTACCTACATACCTGCACATGGAATGGACTGTAGTTTCAGAGGGCGTTAGGAGTTGTACATAAGCCAGCTCTAATAAAGAGAGCAGATTTCCATATCTAATGGACAAAAGGTGGACCATTTCTGCAATTCTCTTCTTTTGTGATCTCCATCACTAACAATCACTTTGTGATCTCCATCACTCAACATTGATTCCATTCTTTGATTTTAATTTCCCTGGTTGTTTTGATGGGATTTGAACGCGTGTCATAAATGACTCAAGAGTGGACTAAGTGCAGACAGCCCTTGTCACCTACAGAGTCGGAGTTTAGAAGGACGAGAGGGGATCCCATTGAAAACTACCGAATAATGCAGAGACCTAGGTAGAGTGGATGTGGAGAGGATGTTTACAGAGTGGGCGAGTGTCGGACCGGAGGGCAAAGCCTCAGATTAAAAGGACGATCCTTTTGAATGGAAATGAGGAGGGATTTTTTAACCAGAGGATAGTGAATGTGTGGAATTCATTGCCACACACCGTGTACGGGCGTGGCGTCGAAGGACGAGAAGCTGAAGCAAAGATATCAAAGCCAAATAGTAGAATGGATACAAAGACGAAACGCCATCAAACCGAAAGGGCGGGACACCTAAAAGCCAACTTACCGAAAGGCTGCGTCGCCTAAAAGCAAACTCACCTCACAAAGGGCGGGTCACTTACGAGCCAACTTACCGAATGGCCGCTCTGCCGAAACGCCACCTAACCGAAAGGCTGGGTTGCCTATGAGCCAACGAACCGAATGCCTCTCTGCCGAAAAGTCAAATAATGCCTTGTGTGGGAAAATGACCCCCACTCTCCCGTCTCCACCGGCCAGTGATGTGATGGACCCGGGGGTCTGGAACAATCGCTGACATGTCCCGCCCCCCGGTGACGTCATGTCCGTCATTTGACTTTTCGGCAGAGCGGCCATTCGGTTAGTTGGCTTTTAGGTGTCCCGCACTTTCGGTTCGTTGGCGTTGTGGCTTGTTTTCTATTCGGCTATTTGGCTTTGACCTCTGACAGCCATGGACCCCAGCATTGGGTCTTATTAACGTGGAGATTGATGGGTTCTTGATTAGTAAGGGTGTCAAAGATTACGAGGAGATGGCAAGGGAATGGGGTCGAGAGGGAATGGGGTTGAGAGGGAATGGGGTTGAGAGGGAATGGGGTTGATAGATCAGCCATGATCGAATGGCAGAGCAGACTCGATGGGCCGAATGGCCTAATTCTGATCAGTCTTGTAGTCTTACTTGAGATATTGCGAATTAGGAAGTTGGTAAGTGTGGAATTTTTTTGACTCAGTGATACAGTTGTCTACTGAAATGGGAGGACGCCGTAGAATCAAACCACTGAAGGAACTAAAATTGTTGGCCAGAAATAGTTTATCTTTTCTCAGAGCCTTAGTCCAGAAATAGTTACATTGAAGTTGAATATTAATAATGTGTTCATTCATGCAAACGTATTTGACCAGCTGTTATAACTGTGTCTGGTAGCTCAATAGATTTCAGTTTCTAATGATTTTACGCAGTCCTTTGTACCCAGATATTGTAACTGACCAGAAAATCATTGCAAATTGTAAATTAGACTCCGGTTCACTTTCATCTGCACGAGAAGATAACAAATATAGGAACAGGATGAGGTTATATAGGCTATTCTAGCCTGCCCCTCTGTTCAACAGGATAATGACTGATCTGCACCAGGCCTCATCTCCACCTCCAATAACCCTCAATTTCCTAATCTTCCAAAATAAATGATCTACTTTCTCTTTAATGATCTGGCCATGCTGGAAGATTTGTCAGCCTCTGTGAAAAGAGGTACATCTACACACCTCAGTTTTAAAATGACCGCCTTACAATCTAACTATGTTCCCTCATTCTAGACTCTGCCAACAATGGAAATATCTTGAGTAAAAACTCAAAGTGCTGGAGTAACTCAGCGGGTCAGTCATCGCCTTCGGAGAAAGACACAAAAAGCTGGAGTAACTCAGCGGGTCAGGCAACATCCCTGGAGTGAAGGAATAGGTGGCGTTTTGAGGGCCGAAAACCCTTCTTCAGACTGAGAAACAGGGGAAAGGGAAACAAGAGATATAGAAGGTAAAATAGGACAAATTAATGCAGGATATGCAAAAAGCAACAATGATCAAGGAAAGGTGGAGCCCACAATGGTCCATTGTTGGCTGTCGGCCTGGGTAGGCAATGTTCAATGTCGAGACCCCTCAGATTTTGTCTCTCGTGGAATTATCTTACCCTGTTATGCTTCAACAAAATGACTCCTAAACTTCAAAGAAGAGTACAGTTGCTGCCTCACAGGTCAAGAGAAGAAAGTTCAATCCTGACTTCGGGAGCTGGCTGTGTGGAGTTTGCAGGTTCTCCCTTTGACCACACGGGTTCCCTCTGTGTGAGTCGGTTTCCTCCCACCTCCCAAACCAATGAAGGTAGACGAAATGCTGGAGAAACTCAGCGGGTGGGGCAGCATCTATGGAGCGAAATTATGAATTTCCCAAAACCATGAGGCTTGGTCGGTTAATTGCCCCATTAATTTTTTCGCATTTCGTAGCTGAGTGGTAGCTCGAGGAGTCGATGGGAATGTGTGGGGGAATAGAATGTGATCTTATAATGGGGTTATTGGAGAACTGGCGCAGAAGCGGAGATGAGGACTGGGGCTAATCAGTCATTATCAAGTTGTCTAGAAGAGCAGGCTAGATGAGCCTATGTACCCTCTTCCTGTTCCTATATATTTTGATCTTCACATGCAGATGAAAGTGAACCAGATTCTAATTTACAATTTGCAATAAAATGGGGATCTTATAGGAACATATAAAATTCTTAAGGGATTGGACATGCGAGATGCAGGAAAAATGTTCTCCATGTTGGGGGAGTCCAGAACCTAAGGTCGCAGTTTAAGAATAAGGGGTAGGCCATTTAAGACTGAGTTGAGAAAAACTTTTCCACCCAGAGAGTTGTGAACCTGTGGAATTCTCTGCCACGGAAGGCAGTGGAGGCCAAATCACTGGATGTTTCAAGAGAGAGTTAGATATAGCTCTTAGGGCTAATGGTATCAAGGGGTATGGGGAGAAAGCAGGAACGGAGTACTTCTTCTTCTAGCATGTGGCGTGCACAGCCTAAAGTTGTAGGACAACTTGTTCTATTTGATCTTATTTGATTGTGCACGCCGGGTTGATTGCAATAGCCGAAACAGGGCGGACCACGTGAAGGTTGCAATCTTCCACCCCGAACAGAGTGCTGATTCTGGATGATCAGCCGTGATCATATTGAATGGCGGCGCTGGGTCGAATGGTCCTGCAACTATTTTCTGTTTCTATGACCACATGGGTTTCCTCCGGGTGATCCGGTTTCCTCCAACCTCCCAAAACCACGAGGCTTGGCAGGTTAATTGTCCCGTTCATTTCTTGCAGTACTGTACGTAGCCAAATGGTACTTGGAGGAGTTGATGCGAATGTGTGGGAAAATAAAATGCGATTATTATAGGATTATGACAAAATGGAAGCTTGATGGTTGGCATGGACTCTGTGTAGCGACGGGCTTGTTTCCACAATGTATGACACTATGACAAATATAGAACTAATTTGCTTAAGCCACTTGTGTTAGAGGAATCATCTCATCCTGGAAATTAAACAAGTGAATCATTTTTAAAAACAATTTCCAGTGCCAGTATGTTTTATTCTTAAATAAGGAGCAGGGTGGCTTCTTATCTGCTGCTCTGTGTTTCTCAGATCATATTGAAGATTAAAGGTAGACAAGAGGGTCTGAAGATGGCCCGAAACGTCGCCTATTTCCTTCGCTCCATAGATGCTGCCTCACCCGCTGAGATTCTCCAGCACTTTTGTCTACCTTCGATTTTCCAGCATCTGCAGTCCCTTCTTGAACATATTGAAGATTAATATGCGGAAGGTGGACAGAAAAGGAGAGGGAGGAGGAGGGAATGATTCGGTGATACTTTATTGTCACATGTACCCAGGTACAGTGAAATGCTTTGTTTTGCAAACAACCTGGTAAAATTATACAGCAGACCTCACCCAGGCTGTACACAAGTGTCGCCACGTTTTGGCAATGACAAAGTTACAAAAGATTACTGAATAGTCCTATCTACTGCCTCATACTACACAAACACACACACACACACACACACACACACACACACACACACACACACACACACACACACACACACACACACACACACACACACACACACACACACACGGATTCCCTTTGTTTCTTGGCAGTCGACCCCCCCCCCCCCCCCACTGACATGTCCCCCTGCATTCTCGGTGGCCTTCCTTGTTCTCCAACTGTCCTCTCACTCTCCGGCAGCTTTTTCTTGCTCTCCAAGGGCCCCCTCAATCTCCGACGCCCCCTCCCCACCTCACTCTGCGACAGCCCTCCGCTCTCTCTGCCATCATCCATTCTCAATGGCTTCCCTCCTCTCTCTCTCCGACTTCATTCCTCTCCCTCCGACACAACCCTCCTCATTGTCCGTTAGACTCATCCTCACTCACCGACATCCCTCCAATCTCAGTGACTTCCCCCCACGCTCTCCAGCGGCCCTCCAGGCTCTCCGGCGACCCCCTCTCACTCTCCATAGCAACCTCCCCCCCCCCCCCCCCCACCCCCCTTGAAGGCCCTCAGTGATCAGGCCGGGCCTACTGGAGGGCTTGGCCCTTCTAGCCGGGAACACTGCCAGCGCGTTGTTCACTGGGAACAGAAGGCACAGTTGAACAAAACAACAGCTTGATAAAGCTTAAAAAAGAAAGAGAAGAGACAGCAACCTCCTCTTATTGTTTGGTGCAACCAAGGATAATATGTGAAATCAAGAAGTCTGCTTTAAAGAGAATTGATCTTTATGCTCCAAGGACACCCCTATTGGCCTCACTAAGCAAGACAGAAAATGCTGGAGTAACTCAGGCAGCATCTCTGGAGAGAAGGAATGGGCGATGTTTTGGGGCGAGATCCTTCTCCTTAATTTCAGACCCAAAACGTCACCCAGTCCTTCTCTCCAGAGATGCTGCCTGTCCCGCTGAGTTACTCCAGCTTTTTGTGTCCATCTTCGGTTTAAACCAGCCAGTTCTTTGCTACACCTATTGCTCTCACTGCTGGGCTGAGATGAAGCTCTCCTGTGGAGCCTCTTTTGCTCTGAAGTTAATGAAGGAATCTGGATGAACCTTCCTCGTAAATATTAACGGCCATGTAACCTTGATGTCCGTGCTGCTAAGTATCCCAACACTATAATTTTACTCCTGTAATCACCTGCAGGTAAATAAAACCTAATGTGGACAGTGGAGCAGCTGGTAAAACTGCTCCATCCCAGCGCCGGTTTTATTCCCACCCGCAACCACGCGGCAATGAACAACTCCTGCTCCAGCTTAAAAGGACACAAAGTTGTGGATTAACCCAGCGGGTCAGGCGGCATTTCTGGCCACCATGGACAGGCGACGCCACGGGTCAGGGCTTTGCCTCACACTGAAGATGGAGCAGCGGTAGTGCTGTTGCATTGAGCACCCGGGTTCGATCCTGGCCTCGGGTGCTGTCCGTGCAGAGTTTGCACGTTCTCCTTATGACCACATAGGTTTCCTACAGGTGCTCCGGTTTCCTCCCACATCCCAAAGACGTGTGGGTTTGTAGGTTAATTGGCCTCTGTAAATTACATTCGATGTGCTGGGAGCGGATCTTCTTTTGTGTGGCGTGCACAGCCAAAAGTTGTTGGACAACTTGTTCTATTTGATCTTCCGTGTGTGCACTGTGTCGAGTTGATTGCATTGGTCGAAACCGGGCGGACGACGTGAAGGTTGCAATCGTCCACACCCTTTTGTTTTTTTTTAACAAAATGCTTTTATTCAGAACAAACAGATACAAAGCAGTAACACGGTCAGAGAATGCCTATATTGGCATTTTACAAAGAAAGTTCTCAAATTAAAGTATTAACATTCTTGTCAATAATACATTCGACCTCCCGCGGTGACCAGCGTTCACGGAAAGCCTCCACAGTCCCCGTGGACACCGCGTGTTCCCTCTCTAGGGACACGCGGGCACGAATCTTCCACACCCTGGGAGTGGATGCGAAAGTGGGATGACACAGAACTGCTGTAGAACTAGTGTGAATGGGTGTTCGATGTGCACTTGGTAGGCCGGAAGGCCTGTTTCCATTCTGCATCTCTAAACTAATCTAAGGTAAAAAAACATAGTTTCATGTTTCCTTATGACAAGGAAAAAGGCTCATCTGCGAACGATGACCAGGCCAACTCAAAGGGTGCCCCATTATTTTCCCTGCAACCTAATTTATTCTCTGTAATGGGCATTATTGAGTAAGTCATCAATTATAAAAGAGATTAATTGTCGTACTCTAATGACGGAGTGAAAGATAAGACCTATGAAATTAGTCTGTTTATATACTATCTATTCCATTGATCACATGCTTGATCAATAGTGTTTTATCATCATAATGTTTTATTATTATTAATGTTTAGTGTTTTCTGAGTCATTCATAACTGTCAATGTAAGTTATGTTGTTACTTGCGGGCGGAGCACCAAGGCAAATTCCTTGTATGTGAATACTTGGCCAATAAACTTACTTACTTACTTACATCAGGAAGAGTGCTTGATAAAGAAAAATACTAACACATTTCTCTAAAATTTGCTTAAAAGTTGCGATAGTATTTGCCTTAACCACCTCCTCTAGCAGCTCATTCCATACCCCCACCACCCTTTCTGTCAAAACATATTGCTAAATTAAACTAATCATCTCTGACTAAGTCCACCCTCCACTACCTCTAGTTTAATTTCCATTTGGAATAGTTTTGGAGGACCAGGAAAGCAAGAAGCTAGAACAAGACTGCATGTAATCCATATCCCTTCATTCTCTGTATATGTGGCTATCCAAAAGCCTCATAAACACCTCTAGTGTATCTGCCATGTTCCCCATGTTGGGGGAGTCGAGAACCTAGGGTCACAGTTTAAGAATAAGGGGTAGGCCATTTAAGACATGACATGAGAAAAACCTTTCCACCCAGAGAGTTGTGAATCTGTGGAATTCTCTGCCACAGAAGGCAGTGGAGGCCAAATCACTGGATGTTTCAAGAGAGAGTTAGATATAGCTCTTAGGGATAATGGTATCAAGGGGTATGGGGAGAAAGCAGGAACGGGGTAGTGATTCTGGATGATCAGCCGTGATCATATTGAATGGCGGCGCTGGGTCGAATGGTCCTGCAACTATTTTCTATGTTTCTTAAGGGATTGGACATGCTAGATGCAGGAAAAATGTTCTCCATGTTGGGGGAGTCCAGAAACCTAAGGTCGCACTTTAAGAATAAGGGGTAAGCCATTTAAGACTGAGTTGAGAAAAACTTTTCCACCCAGAGAGTTGTGAATCTGTGGAATTCTCTGCCACAGAAGGCAGTGGAGGCCAAATCACTGGATGTTTCAAGAGAGAGTTAGATATAGCTCTTAGGGCTAATGGTATCAAGGGGTATGGGGAGAAAGCAGGAACGGAGTACTTCTTCTTCTAGCATGTGGCGTGCACAGCCTAAAGTTGTAGGACAACTTGTTCTATTTGATCTTATTTGATTGTGCACGCCGGGTTGATTAGCCGAAACAGGGCGGACCACGTGAAGGTTGCAATCTTCCACCCCGAACAGAGTGCTGATTCTGGATGATCAGTCGAATGGTCCTGCAACTATTTTCTATGTTTCTATGACCACATGGGTTTCCTCCAGGTGATCCGGTTTTCTCCAACCTCCCAAAACCACGAGGCTTGGCAGGTTAATTGTCCCGTTCATTTCTTGCAGTACTGTACGTAGCCGAATGGTACTTGGAGGAGTTGATGCGAATGTGTGGGGAAATAAAATGTGATTATTATAGGATTATGACAAAATGGAAGCTTGATGGTTGGTGTGCCAACGGGCTTGTTTCCACAATGTATGACACTATGACTAATATAGAACTAATTTTCTTAAGCCACTTGTGTTAGAGGAATCAGCTCATCCTGGAAATTAACCAAGTGACTCTTTTTTTAAAGAGTTAGATATAGGTCTTGGGGCTAAAGAAATCAAGGGATACGGGGAGAAAGCAGGAACGGGGTACTGATTTTGGATGTTCAGCCATGCTCATATTGAATGGCGGGGCTGGCTCGAAGGGCCGAATGGCCTACTCCTGCAATTATTTTCTGTTTCTATGCCGCCTCCAATAAACAGCGGATTTGCATTCTCTTCAATCCAAGGATACTTTTCAAACAGGGTTATTTTGACTCATTTGCAGAATTAGATGTAAAAGGTAGGGGGAGCACTTTTGTCCATCCCTAATTCCCCTCGCGTGTGTGAGCCACTTTCTTGAACCACTGCAGCTCCTCTGGCGAAAGTGCTCGCACACTGCTCTTGGAGAGCACGTATCATTGCCTTTTGTGACTCACCCATTCTTAGACACATCTGACTGTGTGTGTAATGATGGAGACTGCTCCAAAATGAATTAGCAAAGCATGGAATGAAGGGTCCCGCTCAATGAAACTGGAGAAAAAGAAACAATTGCTACTGTTAATTTCCCATTGAATTTCTGACTGTGGGAGAAAATACATTTCTGCTCCATAGAAGGTGAATTGCAGTTATTCACAAACTATGTATTAGTAACAAATGCACATTTGTCAGCATGCAAACTGTAAAGTGAATGAAGAGACCCGGGTTCATTCCCGGCTACATGTGCTGTCTGTACAGAGTTTGTGTGTTCTCCCCGTGACCGCATGGCTTTTCTTTCAAGCGCCTGTCCCACTTACGCGACATTTTCGGTGACTGCCGGCACCCATCAGAGGTTGTTGCAGGTTGCCGAAAATTTTCAACATGTTGAAAATCCAGCGAGCGACCAGAACAAGGTACGACTCTTTGGGCGACTACTCACGACCGTACAGGCCTCACCCCACGACACGTCGCCAGGGTGTCGCCTATATGGCCGTGAGTCGTCTCCTCAGTCGCCCATGGCGTCTTTCTGTTCGCCGCTGAAATTTCAACGTGTCGAAAATTTCGGCGACCTGCAACGAACTATGACGGGTGCCGGCAGTCGCCGTAAATGTCGCGTAAGTGGGACAGGCCCTTAAGAGCTTCAGTTTCTTCCCACACTCCAAAGGAGTACAGCTTTGTAGGTTAATTGGCTTGCTATAAATGTAAAATTATCCCTGGTGTGGGTAGGATAGTGTTTGTGTGCGGGATCATTGGTCGGTGAGCCAAAGGGCCTTTTTCCGTGCTGTATCTCTAAACAAAACTAAACTAAACTAAATCAAGATTCAGCGACAGTAAAGGAACTGCAATGCATATTCAAATCAGGATGGCATGTGTGCCTTGGAGGGAACCTAGAGGGGTGGGTGTTTCTATGCACCAAGTGTCTTCATCTTTCTATGACTGCTATGAATCCCCAGCCCATGACTGCTCAAAATGGAGAAGCAACATTAGTTCGGAGCACATTTAATCCTTGTATGAGGGGTGGAAGAGACAGACTACATCTCCACACTACCTACCTACCCCCTAAAATAATCCCTGTTCCATCTCTGGAAGAGACAGCCTCGAGTCATAGCGCCATATATAGGGGCAATATGGAAACGGGTCTCTCCCCCCCTCCCCAGGCTTGTCCATAATGACCAAGTTGGCACATTGGGCTAGTCCCATTTGGCCCCCTAAACCTTTCCAATCCATGTATCAGTCCTAATGTATTTTTAAAGTCCTAATTGTTTCTGCATTTATTGTGTCCTCGGGCAGCTCGTTCTGGATACAGACTCTCTGATTGGATAGTCTCTGATTTAAAAAGTTGCCCCCAAGGTCCCTCTTAAATCTCTCCCCTCTCACGTTGAGCCGATGCTCTTCAGTTTAATAATCTTTTACCCTAGGAAAAAGATTGAAAGTTAATACATTATAGGAACAGAATTAGGCAAGTCTACTCCACCATTCAATCATTCACTTTATCCATACCCCTCATAATCTTGTACACCTCAATAAACTCACCCCTCAGCCTCCTAAGCTCCCAAATGAAAAGTCCCAGTCTATCCAGCCTCTCCCTATAACTCAAGTCACAAGCTCAGGTGAATCTCTTCTGACCCTTTTCCAACTTAATACCATGCAGTTCCTACTTTGGCCTCAGAGTGGAGAGGGAATTCCTTCCATCCTAAGGGATGATCTAGGATTGACTGAGATTGAAGCGGTTCAAGTTCAAGTGAGTTTATTGTCATGTGTCCCTGATAGGACAATGACATTCATGCTTTGCTTCAGCACAACAGAACATAGTAGGCATTAACTACAGAACAGATCAGTGTGTCCATATACCGTTATATAAATATATACACACATGAATAAATAAACTGATAAAGTACAAATAACAGATAATGGATTATTAATGTTCAGAGTTTTGTCCGAGCCAAGTTTAATAGCCTGATGGCTGTGGGGAAGTAGCTATTCCTGAACCTGGATGTTGCAGTCTTCAGGCTCCTGTACCTTCTACCTAAAGGTAGCAGGGAGATGAGTGTGTGGCCAGGATGGTGTGGATCATTGATGATACTGCTTGTATCATGAGGTGAGGTGGTAGAGAGAGATGTTTGGGAGGTTCTACAGGTACATAGGGTGATTGAGAAACCTTTTGGCACATTGGCCTTCATCAGAGTATTGAGCTTAGAAGTTGGGAGGGCATTTTACAGTTGGTATTTTACAAGACATTGGCAAGGCCACATTTAGAGTATTGCATTCAGTTTCAATCACCCTGTTTTAGGAAATATGTTGTTAAGCTGGAAAGGGTGCAGAGAAGACTTACGATGATGTTGTCAGGACTCGTGAGTCTGAGCTATCGGGAGAGGTTGGACTTTATTCCTTCGAGCACTGGATGATGGGGGGGGGGGTGATCTTACAGAGATGTTTCAGATCATGAGAGGAATAGAGTGGGTAAATACACAAAGTCTTTTGCCCTGAGTAGGGGAATCAAGAACCAGAGGACATGGGTCTAAGATGAGGGGGGAAAGATTTATTTTTTACAAGGGTTTAGGTATATGGAATGAGCTGGCACAGGGGGTAGTTGAGACAGGCACAATCACAACATTTTAAAAATATTTGGACAGGTACTTGGATAAGATAGGGCATGTTGGTCGGTGTGGACAAGATGGGCTGAAAGGCTTGTTTTCATGCTGTATGACTAGTGTAGGAAGGAACTGCAGCTGCTGTTTTAAACCGAAAATTGACACAAAATGCTGGAGTAACTCAGCGGGACAGGCAGCATCTCTGGAGAGAAGGAAAGGGTGATGAAGAAGGCTCTCGACCCGAAACGTCACCCATTCCTTCTCTCCAGAGACGCTGCCCGTCCTGCAGACTCACTCTAGCATCTTGACTCTATGGCTCCAATGACCCAAGTCTTGGTGACCTGGCAAGTCAAACTCCAGGTGTCATCTGAAGCGTAGATCCATGAAACCCACCCAGTTCTGCTGACCTGGAAACGGTCCCAGCTCAATCAAAAGGAAATCTCAACTGCTCGCAAAGAGGGTAGCATTACCACGGGTGACTCACTCAATTCCTGGGCGCATCTGGCTGTGTGGGTAATGGCACAGGCAGCTCCACAAATCAGTCTGCAAAATGAAAGGAGGTGTTTTTGCTCAGTAAGACATTGGAAAGGAATAATCGCTATTGACAGTCTCCCGTGGAAAATCAGAGGGGATTGACATGAACACCTCAGGAGGACAGGTCAAATTGGGGGTGGGGGTGAAACCCAGTTCCCTACATACTATGTACTATTTACTGGCATATACTTGCCAGCCGGGGTCGATCCTGACTACGGGCGCTGTCTGTACGGAGTTTGTACGTTCTACCGCACGGGTTTTCTCCGGGTGCTCCGGTTTCCTCCCACATTCCAAAGACGTGCAGCTTTGTAGGTCAATTGGCTATGGTTAAAAAAAAAAATGTAGTTCCGTCCCTAGATTGTGCTAGTCTCGGCGCAGACTCTGTGGGTTGGAGGGCCTGTTTCCGCATTGTATGGCTAAAGTCTGAAGGGCAGGCTGGAACTATAATATATTGGTTAATTAAGTCTGGTGTGTAATTCCAGTGACCATTCCACAGAATGGTACAAGTGAACAGGTACATGGATAGTGTTTAAGAAGGAACTGCAGATGCTGGAAAATCGAAGGTAGACAAAAATGCTGGAGGAACTCAGCGGGTGCAGCAGCATCTGTGGAGCGAAGGAAATAGGCAACGTTTCGGGCCAAAGCCCTTCTTCAGGTGCATGGATAGGACAGGTTTGGATGGGGTATGGGCCAAACGCATGCACGCAGGTGGGACTAGTGCAAATTGAGACTACATTTTTTTTTAAACTGCATTGCCACCGCAGTTTCCAAGATCAAGAGATTTCGACATACTTTGGGGAAGGTAAAGCGAGAGCGCTGTCTTTGTTTTAAGTTTTAGCAACTGGGCAGTGATATTGCCTGAAATGAAATGATAGGATATGTTCTTGGGGCAGTGTTGGGGGCGCGGGGTGGGGGTCGACACGCGTAGGAAGGAACTGCAGATGCCGGTTTACACGACATGCTGGAGCAACTCAGCGGGACGGGCAGCGTCTCTGGAGAGAAGGGATTGGGGACACGCCGGGGTGTTGGTGTGAGCACTTCGCCTTTACACACACTGACAAGTCTCCGAAAAACACCAGGCAAGGGGCATAGAAACTAGCAAACATTAACACAGCAGAGGCACAATGAACGGCAGAGAGAGGCTGGAGACTTGTGGAAGAGACAAAAATGCCAGAGTATTATAACGCGTGCTGGAAGGAACTGTGCAGATGCTGGTTTGAACCGAAGCCAGACTCAAAAAGCAGGAGCTGCTCAGCGGGTCAGGCAGCATCCCTGGAGAAATGGAATAGGGGGCGGTTCGGGTCAAGGCAGCAACTGGGGAGGGAAGGGGTGGGCGATGGTTAGGGTGGGGAATTAAGTGTCCCGAGCTGAAATGTCGCCTGTCCGTTCACCCTCCAGTGAAACAAAAACATCTCGACGGTTCCAGTCCATTGCTTCAACGTCTCGGCGCCTCGTCTTAACACCAGCCACTCTTCTCGTTCGCCCAGGCACACGCTCGTCCTCCTGGTGTCTTTGAGTAGCCTCTCCACTTGGCAAAAACACGGGGGAGAGTGGCGATGGTCAAACACAGACACACACACACACACAACCTCCTCTCTTCAGAGAGAGAGATAGAGAGAGAGAGACAGTGTGTGTGTGTGTGTTGCTGCGATTCACACACACACAAACGCACATGCACGCACACACACACACACACACATTCATCAGTCTGGGAGACATAACATGAAGTGGAATTATGTTGATGCAGTGTTTCAAGAAGTGAATGCTGCGTGTTTCAATGCAGCAAGGGCGCTGAACTCCAAGGACCCTGGTCTCTGCAAGTGTTGAGGGGAAGGGGTGAGAGAGATTTTGGGTGGGAGGGTAGGGGGGGGGGGTGGTTCACTCAGTCAAGAATTGCTACTGTTTTTATTTGCAAAAGGAGGATTCAGAGAAGGGGTGTGAGTTGGGCTGGCAGACCGTGCAATATCTCCCCGTGAAGCTGAGAGGGAGGGGGAAGGTTTTGGGAGGCGAGGGGAGGGTGTGTGAAGAGAAGGAGGGAGGGAGAGGGAGAGAGGGGCTGTTGTTACATCGCGTCAGAAGCGGCGGAGCTGCCCAGTGGCGCGCAGGGATGGGGAAGGCGTGCGTGCGTTGGTGCTGAAGTTACAGTTGCAGACTGCGAGGTGGTGGGAGCGCTTGCAAGGAGGGGAAGGGGGCAGTTCGGATGAGACGGCGGCGGCAGCCCTGGCTGGGAGCTGGTCAGCCCGGGAATCGGCGGCCGGGCAAACTTCACCTCGCCGCCGTGCCCTTCCACGGCTGGCTCGCCGGGCTGGCCAGAGCACGGCGCTCCGCTTCCCAGGGGATCTCATTGCTATTCATGGATATCAGCGATCCCGACTCGCTGCCAGTTAGACTGACAATCTACTGTGCAGACCTTGGAGGTGGAGAAGGAGCGGAATAAAGCAGCAGGATTAGGGCACCCGCCGACTACAGCATGGGTAAGTGATGCGGCGCGTTTAACCCTTATCCCATCTTATCTACCAGCACGGTGGTTGACAACTGCTGGTCTCCCTCCCCGCTTACAACACAAAGCGGCTAATGTACCCGCGCTGTGCCCCCCCCCCCTCCACCCCAAATATCACCAGCACCCCCTCCTCCACCCCCAATATCACCAGCACCCCCCCTCCACCCCCAATATCACCAGCACCCCCTCCTCCACCCCCAATATCACCAGCACCCCCTCTCCACCCCTCCCTCCACCCCCAATATCACCAGCACCCCCTCCTCCACCCCCAATATCACCAGCACCCTCTCCACCCCTCCCTCCACCCCCAATATCATCAGCACCCCTCTCCACACCCCCCCACTCCCACCTTCACCAGCACCCCCTCTCCACAACACCCCCCCACCCCCAATATCACCAGCACCCCTCTCACCCCCCTCTCCACCCCCCCCCTCCACTCCCAATATCACCAACACCCCCCCCCCCCCCCCACCCCCAATATCACCAGCACCTCCTCTCCACCCCCCCTCCACCCCAAATATCACCAGCACCCCCTCTCCACAACATCCCCACTCCCAATATCACCAGCACCCCCTCTCCACAACATCTCCCCCCCCCACCTTCACCAGCACCCCCTCTCCACAACATCTCCCCCACCCCACTATCACCAGCACCCCTCTCCACAACATCTCCCCCACCCCACTATCACCAGCACCACCTCTCCACAACACCCCCCCCCACCACCAATATCACCAGCACCCCCTCTCCACAACCCCCCACCCCCAATATCACCAGCACCCCCTCTCCACAACCCCCCACCCCAATATCACCAGCACCCCCTCTCCACAACACCCCCCACCCCCAATATCACCAGCACCCCCTCTCCACAACACCCCCCACCCCCAATATCACCAGCACCCCCTCTCCACACCCCCCCCACCCCCAATATCACCAGCACCCCCTCTCCACAAACTACCTTCACCAGCACCCCCTCTCCACCCCAAATAAAAGTAAAATTAATAATAATAATAATAACTGGTGTGTAGCAATGAACTGAGGGTGCAGTCGATTTTACACCGAAGGCAGACACAAAAATGCTGGAGTAACTCAGCGGGACAGGCAGCATCTCTGGGGAGAAGGAATGGGTGACGTTTCGGGTGGAGACCCTTCTTCAGTTAATAACAATAATAACGGGTGTTTGTTAACTAATCCGAACGCTCCGAGTATTGGAATGCGATGTATACTGCGCCGGTGGTTTGCTATTGCCCTCTCTAATCGGTGATTATCTCTCTCCTCTCTCCTTCTCTCTCTCTCTCTCTCTCTCTCTCTCTCTCTCTCCCTCTCTCTCTCCCTCTCTCTCCATCTCTCTCCCCCTTTCCCTCTCTCTCGCCCTCTCTCCCCTCTCTCACTATCTCTCTTCCCCTCTCTCCACCCCTCTCTCTCTCTCCCAATCTCTCTGCCCCCCTCTCCCTCTCCCTTGCTCTCCCTCCCCCTTTCTCCCCCCCTCTCCCTCTCTCTCCATCCCTCCCCCTTCCTCTCCCCCCGTCTCTCTCTCCATCTCTCTCACCATCTCCCCCTCTCTCTCTCTCTCCCTCTCCCTCTCCCTCCCCCACTCTCCTTCTCCCTCCTCCCTCCCGTCCTTGCAGGTTTCATGAAAGATCTCCTTGCCCCGAGATCCGTGTTGCTCCTGGTCCCCGCGGTGTTTCTGACTCTCCTCTCCGACGCAGAGAGAGTGTGCCCGAGGACATGTAGGTGCGACGGGAAGATAGTCTACTGCGAGTCGCAGGCGCTGCAGGAAATCCCCGGGAACATCTCCTCGGGATCTCTGGGCCTCTCCCTCAGGTACAACAGCATCAAGTCCCTCAAGCCCAACCAGTTCTCCGGCCTCAACCAACTCACCTGGCTGTATCTGGACCACAACTATGTCCAGGCGGTGGACGAGAACGCGTTTCAAGGCATCCGCCGGTTGAAAGAGTTAATTCTCAGCTCCAACAAGATCACTCGGCTGCACAATGGCACCTTCCACCCGGTGCCCAATCTGCGTAACGTGGACCTCTCCTACAATAAGATGCACGTCTTACAGTCGCTGCAGTTCAAGGGCTTGAGGAAGCTCCAGAGCCTGCATCTGAGATCCAACTCCTTGAAGGCCATCCCGGTGAGAGCGTTCCAGGACTGCCGCAATTTGGAGTTCTTGGACCTGGGTTACAACCGGCTGCGTAGCCTGGCCCGGAATGCCTTCGCCGGCCTCATGAAGTTGACCGAGCTGCACCTGGAACACAACCAGTTCTCCAAAGTCAACCTGGCCCACTTCCCGCGCCTGTCCAGCCTGCGGACTCTGTACCTCCAGTGGAACCGCATCAGGGTGTTCAGCCAGGGGATGTCCTGGACTTGGAGCTCCCTGCAGAAGTTGGACCTGTCGGGCAACGAGATCCAGGCCATCGTGCCGGGCGTGTTCCAGTGTGTGCCCAACCTCCACAGCCTCCACCTCAACTCCAACAAGCTGACCACCATCAGCCAGGAGATCCTCAGCTCCTGGACCTCCCTGACCACCATCAGCCTCTCCTCCAACATCTGGGAGTGCAACAGGAACATCTGCTCGCTGGTCAACTGGCTGAAGAACTTCCAGGGCTACCGAGAGAGCGCCATGATCTGCGCGGGGCCCAAGCCCCTCCAGGGCTACAATGTCATGGAGGCCGTGGATCATCACAAAATCTGCGCTGGGGTGAGCCCGGTTGCCACCCAGCGACCACAGGGCTCAAAGACGACCCAAAAGACTACCACCCCCAGGCCAACCGCGGTGGTGGCCAGCAAGCCCCAACTCCCCGCCACTGCCCAACCTTCCAACGAATCGATCGCCGGCTCGGACCATGAGTTCGAGCACATCTCATTCCACAAAATCATCGCGGGCAGCGTGGCCCTCTTCTTGTCCGTCACCATGATCCTGCTGGTCATCTACGTCTCCTGGAAGAGGTACCCGGCCAGCATGAAGCAGCTGCAACAGCGCTCCCTGATGAAGCGGCGCCGGAGAAAGAAGAGGGAGTGCGAGAGGCAGATGAACTCGCCCTTGCAGGAGTACTATGTGGACTACAAGCCGACCAACTCGGAAACGGTGGACGTGCTGGTGAATGGCACGGCGGCTGGCGCCTACACCAGACCCAGCCCGAGGGAGTGCGAGGTAAGAGGGGTCAGCCAGCATCTCAAGCATTGCTTTGGGGGCTGTCCTGGCTGCATTTGATATCGCCTTTTGTCGGCCTGCTTCTGATTCGGGTGCAAGTTGGGCGAGTCAAACATTCACGGTATCGATATTCATTCCGTTTCTGCCAACGAGCGTTTGGTCCAAGCCTTTGTTGTGGTGTGTTGGCAATGTTGCATACACGGGATATCAAATGAGTAATACAGTTGTTCACCGGTTTTTTTTGTGTACGGTGTCAATTGAGTGCAGTATTGTGAAAGTTGGTGATCAATGAACGAAAAAAAGTATTGTTTTTTTGCATAGCATTTGACTCATTGTACCTCATAGAAACATAGAAAATAGGTGCAGGAGTAGGCCATTCGGCCCTTCGAGCCTGCACCGCCATTCAATAGGATCATGGCTGTTCATCCAACTCAGTATCCTGTACCTGCCTTCTCTCCATACCCCCTCATCCTTTTAGCCACAAGGGCCACATCTAACTCCCTCTTAAATATAGCCAATGAACTGGCCTCAACTACCTTCTGTGGCAGAGAATTCCACAGATTCACCATTCTCTGTGTAAAAAATGTTTTTCTTACCTCGGTCCTAAAAGATTTCCCCCTTATCCTTAAACTGTGACCCCTTGTTCTGGAGTTCCCCAACATCGGGAACAATCTTCCTGCATCTAGCCTGTCCAACCCCTTAAGAATTTTGTAAGTTTCTATAAGATCCCCTCTCAATCTTCTAAATTCTAGCGAGTACAAGCCGAGTCTATCCAGTCTTTCTTCATATGGAAGTCCTGCCATCCCAGGAATCAGTCTGGCGAACCTTCTCCGTACTCCCTCTGTGGCAAGAATGTCTTTCTTCAGATTTGGAGACCAAAGCTGTACGCAATACTCCAGGTGTGGTCTCACCAAGACCCTGTACAACTGCAGTAGAACCTCCCTGCTCTTGTACTCAAAACATGTGGAAGTACTCTGCCTGTCTGCCATCTTCCCAAGAAGTGGCCATGGGCCTTTACATCCTACTGACAGGTCTATGCTAATTTTGCTCCATGTGTGTCCAATTTTTCACCAGCGGTTCTTCCTCTCTGCTGAGCATCCAGTGGTTAGAGTGGCACAATGAAACCATAGGTAGAATTGAGAGGCCAATGATCCAAAGGCATGAATTCAGATTCCAGTTGTTAATTAAGTACGTCAGTAGCTATAAAGGCCAGCGATACTGGATTGTCATTATGAACCATCTGGCTCACTAAAATATCTTTCTGGGGATGAAATCTGTCGTGCTAACTAGATCTAGAAACATAGAAACATAGAAAATAAGTGCAGGAGGAGGCCATTTGGCCCTTCGAGCCTGCACCGCCATTTATTGTGATCATGGCTGATCATCCACAATCAGTCACCCGTGCCTGCCTTCTCCCCACACCCTTGATTCCACTCGCCCCTAAAGCTCTATCTAACTCTCTTTTAAATTCAACCAGTGAATTGGCCTCCACTGCCTTCTGTGGCAGAGAATTCCAGAGATTCACAACTCTCTGGGGGGAAACGTTTTTTCTCATCTCAGTTTTAAATGGCCGCCTCTTTATTCTTAGACTGTGGCCCCTGGTTCTGGACTCGCCCAACATTGGGAACAATTTTCCTGCCTATAGCTTGTCCAGTCCTTTTATAATTTTATACGTTTCTATAAGATCCCCTCTCATCCTTCTAAATTCCAGTGAATACAAGCCCAGTATTTCTAATCTTTCCTCATATGACAGTCCCGCCATCCTGGGGTTTAAACTCGTGAACCTACCTGCACTGCCTCAATAGCAAGGATGTCCTTCCTCAAATTAGGAGACCAAAACTGCACACAATACTCCAGATGTGGTCTATATGTGACTCCAGATCCAATACGGTTAACTCAAAGCATTCCTCCAGAAAATGAAAGTAGACCACTCACAAGCAACAAATGAACTTACTGTTTACACAGAGGGAGGCAATTATGACCCCTTATACCCATGCAGGTTCCCAGGGATGGCGGGACTGTCATATGCTGAGAGAATGGAGCAGCTGGGCTTGTACACTCTAGAGTTTAGAAGGATGAGAGGGAATCTCATTGAAACATATAAGATTGTTAAGGGCTTGGACACGCTAGAGGCAGGAAACATGTTCCCGATGTTGGGGGAGTCCAGAACCAGGGGCCACAGTTTAAGAATAAGGAGTAAGCCATTTAGAACGGAGACGAGGAAACACTTTTTCTCACAGAGAGTGGTGAGTCCGTGGAATTCTCTGCCTCAGAGGGCGGTGGAGGCAGGTTTTCCAGATGCTTTCAAGAGCGAGCTAGATAGGGCTCTTAAAAATAGCGGACAGGGGATATGGGGAGAAGGCAGGAACGGGGTACTGATTGGGGATGATCAGCCATGATCACATTGATTGTGGGTGCTGGCTCGAAGGGCCGAATGGCCTACTCCTGCACCTATCGTCTATTGTCTATTGTCCATTATCTAATCTGCCCTTTAGATTTTGGTCTTTAGAAATACAGTATGGAAACAGGCCCTTCAGCCCACCGAGCCCATGCCGACCAGCGATTACCCTGCATACTAGCACTGTCGTACACACTAGGGACAATTTACAGTTTTTACTGAAGCCAATTAACCTACAAACCTGTATGTCTTTGGAGTGTGGGAGGAAACCGGAGCACCTGGAGAATACCCACGTGGTTACAGGAAGAACGTAGAAACTGTACAGGCAGCACCTGTGGTCAGGATCGAACCCGGGTCTCTGGCACTGTAAGGCAGCAACTCTACCACTACACCACTGTCCCTATGTAGGATAGAACTAGTATATGGGTGATCGCTGGTCGGCTCCGACTCCATGGACCGAAGGGCCTTTTTTTTAACGTTGTATCTCTAATCTAAGATAGTGCTGTAAGCAAGCAGCTCTATCCACTGTTGCCTCGCTCAGGGAAGTCTGCCCCCCTGTGAATGATTTGATAAGAAACCTTGTCCCCAGTTGGCAATTTCCTTTCCCACTGCAGTTGAGTTTAAAGCAGAGGTGTTGTGTTGAGACATTCAGTAATTTCATGCCATTGTTCCCGAAAAACCTGCCTGTCGATGTAAATGTATTAAAACATCTGTCGAGACACCTGTCAGTCAATTCTTGCGTGACAGCACTCTGGGTGGTGGTGCGTTGCACACCCCGGTTGTGGCTTTTGTACTTCAAGTCGCTGAAGACAGTTGGTTTGTTATTTTCATGCAAACTGTTTATTTGCCAGGATCGGATTTGACTTCCCATTAACAGAGAGAGGGCAGTCCCTCGACGAGATGCTTCCAAACAATTCCAATCAGTCCAACGTGAAGTGTACGGGAAGGAACTGCAGATGCACAGAATCTCTTGGCCAGAGTAGGGGAATCGAGGACCAGAGGACATAGGTTCAAGGTGAAGGACAAAAGATTAATAGGATTCTGAGGGGTAACTTTTTCACACAAAGGGTGGTGGGTGTATAGGACAAGCTGCCAGAGGAGGTAGTTGAGGCTGGGACTATCCCAGCTTTTGAGAAACCGTTAGACAGGTACATGGATAGGACTTCAGACCATTCTGAAGAAGGGTCTCGACCCGAAACGTCGCCTATCTCCTTCGCTCCTTAGATGCTGCTGCACCCGCTGAGTTTCTCCAGCCTTTTGTGTACCCTCGATTCTCCAGCATCTGCAGTTCCTTCTTTAATACATGGATAGGACTAGTTTGGAGGGATATGGAACAAGCGCAAGGCAGGTGGGACTAGTGTAGCTGGGACACGTTGGCCAGTGTGGGCCAAAGGGCCTGTTTCCATACTCTATGACTCTATGCTAGTTTAAACCGAAGATAGACAGAAAAATCTGTAGTAACTCAGCGGAACTGCTAGCATCTCTGGAGAGAGGGAATGGATGATGTTTCGGGTCAAGACCCTTCTGCAGACTGAGAGTAAGGGGAAAGGGAAATGAGAGACATAGACAGTGATGTTGGGGTGTCTAGGCTGTGTGACTCTGTGACTTTCCCTGGATTGTCAACCAGAACTGACTCATGTCCGGGACATAAGTATAAACGTCTAGAGAGAAGGAATGGGTGACATTTCGGGTCAAGACCCTCTTGAAGAGTCTCCCATTCCTTCTCTCCAGAGCTGTTGCCTATCCCGCTGAGTTACTCCAGCTTTTTGCGTCTATCAGTTAAACGTGAATCGGTCTTTTATGTATGTTACATAGTCTAATTACTATTGGAATCCTTTTCACAAGCAGCCCTTGTTGGAGCAACCTTATTATCTTCCATATGAGGAAAGACTGGATAGACTCGGCTTGTACTCACTAGAATTTAGAAGACTGAGGGGGGATCTTATAGAAACGTACAAAATTCTTAAGGGGTTGGACAGGCTAGATGCAAGAAGATTGTTCCCGATGTTGGGGAGGTCCAGAACAAGGGGTCACAGTCTAAGGATAAGGGGGAATTCCTTTAGGACCGAAATGAGGAAAACATTTTTCACACAGAGAGTGGTGAGTCTCTGGAATTCTCTGCCACAGAAGGTAGTTGAGGCCAGTTCATTGGCTATATTTAAGTGGGAGTTAGATGTGGCCCATGTGGCTAAAGGGATCAGGGGGTATGGGGAGAAGGCAGGTACAGGATACTGAGTTGGATGATCAGCCATGATCATATTGGCGGTGCAGGCTCGAAGGGCCGAATGGCCTACTCCTGCACCTATTGTCTATGTTTCTATGTTTCTATTACATCAGTATTGTAGCAGTGTAATGGGACTATGGCTGTTCTCAATGTGATGAAATCTCTAATACAGCAAGACATAAAAACAGCTTTTCCCACGAGTAGTAGCTCTACACAATAACTAACATTCCGTAGGCTCCTTTTGCGCTGGTATTTTATTTAATTCACATGTTTAATCTATAATGCTTTATTATAAATGCTTTATGTGTCATTCCTAACTGTCACTGTATGTCATGTAGTCACACGAATGGAGCACCAAGGTAAGTTCCTTGTATGTGAATACTTGGCCAATAAATTTATTCATTCATTCATCCGCATGTCAAACGTGCTCTGGTTCAGTTTCACTGTTACACATTTAACCTCAGCAGACTGATCAGCTGAAACAGCACATTGAAGATCCTTTGTCAGGCTTGAAACCTTTATGCCCCTGTCCCACTTAGGAAACCTGAACGGGAACCTCTGGAGACTTTGCGCCCCACCCAAGGTTTCCGTGCGGATTCCGGAGGTTCCCGGAGGTTTTTGTCGAAAGTGGTTTCCGTTTTAAAAATCGGTAATTTTTTAGTCGAAGCCGGTTGCGATGATAGTTGAAGGTGGTTGCCGGAGGACAAAAACCTCCGGGAACCTCCGGGAACCTCACGGAAACCTTGGGTGGGGCGAAATGTCTCCAGAGGTTTCAGTTCAGGTTTCCTAAGTGGGACAGGGGCATTACCGCTCTTGGACCACGAGTCACCCACAGGGTTTGAGGAGAATGATTCTGAGTGGGATACAAAATCCTCTAAGTTGTTTGCAACTGATGTGTTGGCTTATGAACCATATTCTTAGCCCAAAGTCCCTTAACTAACTATGGGGATAACTGATTCTCTATCCACAGACGCTGTTGACCTTTGAGCGTTTTGTGTGTTCGTTTTCAGTTTTCCATCATCTGCAGATTTTTGTTTACCCAGTAAATAACTGTTCCCCTGGTACCTTTGTCCCAGCCAAGCGCAGAGTCTTTTGCTCCTGGTCTAGGCTCAGCTGTTTAATGAAAAATAAATAGCCTGGGGTGCTGCACAAAATCAAAAAGGTGGCAGATGATGGAAATCTGAGATAAAAGTTGGAAATGTTGGAGGAAATGGTCAATGAGCCAGGCAGCATTGGTGGAGAGGGAAACAAAGTTACTGCTTCAGTCGCTGAGCTTGGCCTTCCTGAGCAAGGAAGACCAACAATGAAGCACATAATCTTAGAATAAAGGGGAGGTCATTTAAGACTGAGGTGAGAAAAAACTTTTTCACCCAGAGAGTTGTGAATTTATGGAATTCCCTGCCACAGAGGGCAGTGGAGGCCAAGTCACTGGATGGATTTAAGAGAGAGTTAGATAGAGCTCTAGGGGCTAGTGGAGTCAAGGGATATGGGGAGAAGGCAGGCACGGGTTATTGATAGGGGACGATCAGCCATGATCACAATGAATGGCGGTGCTGGCTCAAAGGGCCGAATGAGTTCCTCCTCCTGCACCTATTTTCTATGTTTCTATGTTAAGTACCTGTTTGAGGTGAATGACATTGAATGGTCATAAGGTCATAAGGAATAGGAGTAGAATTAGGCCATTCGGCCCATCAAGTCTACTCTGCCACTCAACCATGGCTGATCTATCTCTACCTCCTAACCCCATTCTCCTGCCTTCTCCCCATAACCTCTGACGTCTGCCAATGGTGTGAGATCCATCTGAATCCTCAAGCTCCCCCAGTGTCTATCAGCTAATGGAACATAGATTCACATAAAACCTGTAACCCTGGTGGTAAAGGAGATGCATGAACAATTAATATGCCTTTGTTGCTGTTAATTTCCTCTCACCCTTGTGTGAGTGCATTCATTAATAGGACAATACGATGGCGCAGCAGTAGAGTTGAGGCCTCACAGCATCAGAGATCCTGGTTTGATTCTGCCTACGGGTGCTTTCTGTACCAAGTTTGACTTTCCCCCCTGTGACTGCGTAGGTTTTCTCCCACACTTCAAAGACCTACAGGTTCGTAGGTTAGACATAAAAAGCTGGAGTAACGCGGCCAGTTCGGGCAGCATCTCTGGAGAAGCGGAATAGGTGACATTTTGGGTCGAGACCCTTCTTCCTTTTCTCCAGAGATGCTGCCTATCCCGCCGAGTTACTCCAGTACTTTGTGTTTATCTTCGGTGTGAACCAGCATCTGCAGTTCCTTCCCACACAGGTTTGTAGGTTAATTGGCTCTGGGGTAAAATTGTAAATTGCGTGCAGGATAGTGCTAGTGCTGGGACGATCGCTAGTCGGAGTGGTCTCAGTGGGCTGAAGGGCCAGTTTCCACACTGCATCTCTAAAGTCCAATGTTTCTAGCAGAATCTATGCAAGGCCACTAATGATGGCCAAGAAAAGTCTTAGACAGATGCAAAAGCACATATATATGTGGATGCAGTAACGGCCAAGCCATCTGAAGAGCTGCCAGATCTCTGAACAGTGCCAAGGCATGTTTCTTTAGGCACCCCAAGCAATGCTATGGAACTTGGGTTAATGACTTGAATGAGACTTAACAGCTCCCGCAATGCAGTAATGGAAGAAAAAAGGCTTGCATTTAGGTAGCGCATTGACCATCTCAGTCCTGACATCCAGAGGGACTATATCACCGGGCCTTTGAAATGTGATCACTCAACATTGTAATGTACAATATTTCAGAAGCCAAATTGGTGCCTCAGAGAGTATAATGAGTCTGGGTAAGAACGAGTCTCGACCTGTAATGTCACCTATCCAAGTTCTCCAGAGTTGCTGCCTGACCTGCTGAGTTAAGGGCCTGTCCCACTTTCACGACCTAATTCACGACCTTTTTTACTCGTGGACATTTTTCATCACGCTCGAAAAACGCCCCGACCTACTTGATGCCACGAGTACCTGCGACTAGCGTCATGGCCTGCTACGACCTACCTAGGACCTACCTAGGACCTCCTACGACCTCCTACGACCTTCTGACGACCATGCTGCAAGTATGAGTCTAGGGCAAACTCGGGAGAGGTTGTGAATTAGGTCGTGAAAGTGGGACAGGCCCTTAACTCCAGCACTTTGTATCCATAAGTCATAGGGGCAGAATTAGGCCATTTGGCCCATCGAGTCTGCTCCACCATTCAATCATGGCTGGTCTATCCTTCCCTCGCAACCTCATTCACCTGCTTTTGCCCTATAACCCATTAATGAAGAATCTCCCGTCTCAAAAATACCCAAACGATTTGGCTTCCACAGCCATCTGTGGCAATTAATTCCACCGATTCAACGCCCTTTTGCATTATGACCAGATAGGCTAATTGCCAATATTGGTTGAGGGTTAAGCAGTCAGACCAAGAAGACACCAAGGCGAAATATCACTGCAGGCAGAAGAAACTGCAGGTGCTGGAATCTTTTTGCAAAGATGGAACTCAGTGGGACAGACAGCATCTGTGGAGGGAATGGACAGATGACGTTTCGGGTCGGGGTCCTTCTTCAGACCAGATATATTGTTGACACCATATGGTCCAGGCAGGCAGGCAGGCAGGCCCTCATCTGACAAGACTTCACCTCCAACAGTGCAGCACTCCCTCAGAACTGCAGTGCAAAATCGTCCGAGACTCCTTTATTGGAGAGGAGTCAGGCCACCCACAAGCTCAGTAGGAAGTGAGTGAGCTTCCAACTGAGTCACAGCTGATGTATGCACTATTGTGCCAAAGTAAGTTTCATAGTTATCTACAGGTTTAGGATCTTATTCTGCAGCTCTTACACTTTGAAAATTATTTTTTTAGTTTTAGTTTAGAGATTCGGCGCGGAAACAGGCCCTTCGGCCCACTGAGTCCGCGCCGACCAGCGATCCCCGCAATCTAATGCCCCTGTCCCACTTAGCAAACCTGGACGGAAACCTCTGGAGACTTTGCGCCCCACCCAAGGTTTCCGTGCAGTTCCTGGAGGTTCCCGGAGGTTTTTGTCAGTCTCCCTAATGGTCAAAAGTGGTTTCCGCTTCTTCTATGTTCTGGCGATTATTTCAAAACATTCAAAACCGGCCGTTTTAAAAATAGGTTGCTGTTTTAAAAATTGGTAATTTTTTAGTCGTACGGTTGCGATGCTAGTTGAAGGTGGTTGCCGGAGGTTGTAGGTAGTGGAAGGTAAGACCTCCCTGGTGGAATAAAACTGGGTGAAAAAAAGGTCTGATTGTTTTAAATAATCGCCGGAACATAGAAGAAGCGGAAACCACTTTCGACCATTAGGGAGACTGACAAAAACCTCCGGGAACCTCCGGGAACCGCATGGAAACCTTGGGTGGGGCGCAAAGTATCCAGAGGTTTCCGTTCAGGTTTCCTAAGTGGGACAGGGGCATTACGCTATCCTACACTCACTGGGGATGATTTTACTATTATGCCAAGCCAATTAACCTACAAACCTATACGTCTTTGGAGTGTGGGAGGAAACCAGAGATCCCGGAGAAAACCCACGCAGGTCACGGGGAGAACGTACAAACTCCGTAAAGACAAGCACCCGTAGTCAGGATCGAATCCGGGTCTCTGGCGCTGTAAGGCAGCAACTCTACCGCTGTGTCACTGTGCAGCTCATTTGTAAAGGATATTTCTTTTAAAGTGCAGAAAAGATGCACCTACCCATGGAAATGCCAGAAATTCTGGCTGAAGAATCCAATGCAGAGAAAGGAGAACTTCTAAAATCTGAGTTATTTTAAGTCTCAATGCATTAGTATGGTTGGGTTTACTGTAAGGAAGGTGTTCGATTTTCCAGTGTAATTTTCCAATTCTGTGAACCTGGATTAGTGAATGATATGTTCAGCCCATCTAGAGAGTGTGGAGTTGACTATGTATTGTGAGTGAGTTGTTTATGTTCAGGGCCAGACTAGGTTACAAATCCAGGTTAATTTTCTCTTAACGACCTCAGTTCATAAGTTCAAGGAGTGGAATTAGGCCATTCGGCCCATCACGTCTACTCCATCATTCAATCATAGGCCAATCTATCTTTCTCTCTCAACCCCATTCTCCTGCCTTCTCGCCATAATCCCCGATGTCCTTACTAATCAAGAATCTGTCAATCACCACCTTAAAAAAATATCCATAGACTTGGCCAAAATTGACATGAGATGAAACGTTAGTGGATTGCGTGAATTGACTGTGAGCCCAGCTGTGTTGGTGCTGAGAATTCCACTGTAAGCAGTTGAAAGATAAGTTAATCGAAGATTAAAATATGGTCTAATTTTCATTCTCCCATCAAGGCAAGACTTGTTATCCTATGTCTGCAGTGTAAGCAATTCAATTTCCCACCATCCAGCATAGGCTTTTGACCTCCGTAATTTTTTGTATTGAATTAAATATGGCCACGCAGAACAGGGGATAAAAACTTATCTTTGGTTGCCAGCACTAGATACTAATTTGGTCCTCATTGTAATTTTTTCCTGCTTGCTTATTTGCGTCATGTCAGATTACGCTGAAGGTAGACTCAAAAAGCTGGAGTAATGCCCCTGTCCCACTTAGGAAACCTGAACAGAAACCTTTGGAGAACTTTGCGCCCCACCCAAGGTTTCCGTGCGGTTCCCGGAGGTTTTTGTCCTCCGACAACCACCTTCAACTAGCATCGCAACCGGCTTCGACTAAAAAATTACCGATTTTTAAAACGGAAACCACTTTCGAGCATTAGGGAGACTGACAAAAACCTCCGGGAACCGCACGGAAACCTTGGGTGGGGTGCAAAGTCTCCAGAGGTTTCCGTTCAGGTTTCCTAAGTGGGACAGGGGGATAACTCAGCGGGACAGGCAGCATCTCTGGAGAGAAGGAATGGGTGACGTTTCAGGTCGAGACCATTCTTCAGATTACGCTGATGGTTCTGTGTGCAACAAATGTCTATGTGTTCTGTAGGTTCAGGAGTTCAACGTCAACTTAATGGCTTGGGACACTCTGGAGGTCAGATCGTGCATCTGATCGCTCACTCTGTCCCTGGCTTCACCATTTTGTCCATAGGTGGTCCCACAAAATACCAAGCGGAAGGGCTGAATACACTGTGTGTGGGAAGGAACTGCAGATGCTGGTTAAAAACAAGGATAGACACAAAAGGCTCGAGTAACTCAGCAGGACAGGCAGCATCTCTGGAGAGAAGGAATGGGTGACGTTTGGGTCTGAAGAAGGGTGTGGCAGCAATCCCCGCATGTTAACACTATCCCACACACACACTAGGGACAACTTTCTTACATTTACCACGCCAAATTCCCGACCTACCTACATTCTCTCTTCCCCTCCATCTTTCCTCCACCCATTTGTATCTGGTGTCAGCCATTGAAACCGTATCTCTTGCACGAAGAATGGTCTGAAGATCCTCACCCATTCCTTCTCTCCAGAGACGCTGCCTGTTCCGCTGAGATGTAATTGGGATTGGTACGAGATGAATATGACAGGGGGTTGGTTGGTTATTAATGAATCGGTTGGCTGAATAGCCTGTTTCAGCACTGTCTGACCATAACACCATGATTAAAAAGTACACTATAAAATATAAAAGGTATATTTCTGAACATAATAAGGATTGGGCTATAAATCCTCTGCTTGCCACGCATTCCGTAATTGAATATGTACATTTTTACAGGTTTCAGCTACCTTTGACTAACAGATATCTCTGATAGATTTATACTGTGGCCAAAATGAAGTTGTTTTCTCAGGGATTATAGCTCTGCTGACCCCATTTAGTTGTTGGCTGGAAGTATAGGAATTTTGCTTATTGACTTATTTTCATGGCCCCATCCCAACATGAGCCAGACGGAGCAGTCTTGCGAAGTGAAGTGAGCAGCGATGTAATGGCACGGCTGGTAGAGCCACTACCTATCAGCGCCAGAGACCCAGGTTCGTAGAACCATTGAAAATAGGTGCAGGAGTAGACCATTCGGCCTTTCGAGCTAGCACTGCCATTCAATATGATCATGGCTGCTCATCCAAAATCAGTACCCCGTTCCAGCTTTCTCCCCATATCCCTTGATTCCGTTAGCCCAAAGAGCCAAATCTCAATCTCTCTTGAAAACATCCAGTGAATTGGCCTCCACTGCCCTCTGTGATAGAGAATTCCACAGATTCACAACATCTTGGGTGAAAACGTTTTTCCTCATCTCAATCCTGAATGGCCTGCCCTTTATTCTTAAACTGTGTCTCCTGGTTCTGGCCTCCCCCAACATGGGGAACATTTTTCCTGTATCTAGCCTGTCCAACCCCTTAAGAATGTTATATTCAATCCTGACCTCAGCCGCTGTCTGTACGAACATCGCCCATTCTTGTGACCGTGTGGGTTTATATCAGGTGCTTCCCAAAGACATGCGGGTTGGCTAGGGAGTCTAGGGAGAGGAAGCTAAAGTGGGATAATATACAACTAATGTGAATGGGTGATCGCCGGTCTGGGTTGGACGAAGGGTTTATTTCCGTTGTGTCTCTAAACTAAACTAAACTAAAAAAAAAAGCTGACAGCTGCATTTTTAAAGGAAATCTTTCCTCTCTGGGACTTTATTCATGCTAACATCTCTGCCATAATGAGCTTAGTATGATGCCGTTCATGAGCGTTCAATTCTAATTTTTCCCTAAGGAGTTATAAGGTCATGAGGTCAGAAGTGATCGGAGTAGAATTAGGCCATTCGGCCCATCAAGTCTACTCTGCCATTCAATCATTGCTGATCTATCTTCTCCTCTTAACCCCATTCTCCTGCCTTCGCCCCATAACCCCTGACACCTGTACTAACCAAGAATCTGTCCATCTCTGCCTTAAAAATATCCATTGATTTGATTTCCACAGCCTTCTGTGGCAAAGAATTGAAAAGATTCACCACCTTCTGACTAAAGACAATTTTCCTCATCTCCTTCCTAAAAGAATGTCCTTTAATTCTGAAGCTAGAGTCATGGAGACCATTGGGAGTCCTAAGAGATTACTAATGCCTCTGACCCACTTAGGAAACCTGAACGGAAACCTCTGGAGACTTTGCGCCCCACCCAAGGTTCCCGTGCGGATCCCGGAGGTTTTTGTCAGTCTCCCTAATGGTCGATTGTGTTGGATTGCGTAGGACATGGTTCCCCCATATCTCTTGCCCCTTATGTGATGCCCTTGGTCGTACTTGCCATTTGCAGCTGCCCACTGCCTCAGCTGTCCTGCGGAATGTGACCAGGTAATACGTGAGGTGTTTGTACACCACAGCCCCAAACACAGGCTAACTAGTGGCCTTCTGACACCTCAAATTACCCGGGATGTGGCCATCCGACACTTCAAATTATCCCATTGATTCTTCCTGACTTGCTGAGTTACTCCAGCACTTTGTCTCAATCTTGGGTATAAACCAGCATCTGCAGTTCCCTGTGTCTACATGTATATATGTGGTTGTCGTAAGTATTTATTACCATGCCTCATATAGTGCCCTGAAAAAAAAATTTGAACATTGCTTAATTAACCTGTGGTAATTGTGTCCTCATTAAAAAGGTGAATATCGAAGATTGTGTGTAAAGCTTGTACATTTCTATGAGAATGTGTTAAAGATGATAAAATACAGTCATTTTTCAGTTTTATTTTCCAACCTAGCTTCCCCCAAAGGGCACAAAGCTGGGATTTACAAGCAGCTGTCTATCAGCGGTTATTCACGCTTTGTCCTTCATATATTCCCAGTTAAACTACTCGAGCTCAAGATTGAGCTTAAAGGAACAAGATGAGTGAAATTCTGCAGTAGCTAAGATGAACATTCCTGTTTTCTGTGTGAGCAGTGCCATGAGGGGTTGACATCGCCGGTCATCGGGAAATTTGCATTATTGGTAGTGTGCTGGCGTCTATTCAGAAATTGTCCATTGCTATAGATGCCTAGAGTCAGTGAGTGATACATTGTGGAAACAGGCCCTTCGGCTCAACTTGCCCACACCGGCCAATATGTCCCAGCTTCACTAGTCCCACCTCCCTGCGTTTGGTCCATAATATTTGATCAAACCTGTCCTATCCGAGTACCTGTCTAACTGTTTGTTAAACATTGGGATAGTCCCTACCTCTGGAGGCTTATTCCATACACCCACCACCCTTTGTGTGAAAAAGTTACCCCCCAGATTCCTATTAAATCTTTTCCCCTTCACCTTAAACCCATGTCCTTTGGTACTCGATTCACCTAATCTGGGAAAGAGACTGTGCATCTACCCAATTTATTCCTCTCATGATTTTATGCACCTCAATAAGATCACCCCTCATCCTCCTGCGCTCCAAGGAATAAGAGCTTCGAGTCCCAGCCTACTCAACCTCTCCCAATAGCTCAGACCCTCTAATCCTGGCAACATCCTTGTAAATCTTCTCTGTACCCTTTTCAGCTTGACAGCATCGTTCCTATAAAACATGGTTATCATAAAGGGGTTGAATAATTTACCCCGAATCCAACCATAGAGATGATTATAACCGTCTAAATGTCACTGGTGGCCGGTGTGGGCAAGATGGGCCGAAGGTTTGTCGGTTAGTTGGCTTCGTTAAAAATTGTAAATTATCCCGAGAGTGTATAGGATTGTGTTAGTGTGCAGGGATCAAGATTCAAGAGATTCAAGAGACATTTATTGCCACATGCACCAATTGCTACAGTGAAATTTGGGGTCGCTAGTCGACATGGACTTGGTGGACCGAAGGGCCTGTTTCCACGCTGTATCTCTAAATTTTTTATTTTTTTTATTTTTACAAATATAAAGATTGTGAAGATAGATCCGGGAGATGTTGAGTATAGTTGTTCATCCAACCCTAAACTCAAGTTATGATTCTCTAAATTAAACTAAACCTGACAAGATGTCCGTTTGTGTTGGTAAATTAACATGAACTGTATTTGTGCAAATCTCCAGTGATCTGTTCAGAGCCACGCAGCCTACTAACACCAATGTTCTCATCAAGAATGCATTTGGGTGAAATTATAGAGCGTTAAGGAACCAGCAGAGCGAGAGTTGGAGAAATGAGAAATAAAATGGGTGGGGGGGGGGGGGGGGGGAATGAGATAAAATCCTATTAAAATTGTAATGTGATCAGCAAAGAATCTCAATAAAAATGTTAATTCAAAGATAAAAACAGAAAATGCTAAAGGTTAGGTGCAGTGTGAGAGAAGCAGAAACATAGGACAGCACTGTAACTCTGCGGTAGAGCTACTACCTTACCGCGCCAGCAGACCGGGGTTTGATCCCGACTACGGGTGCTGTCTGTACGGAGTTTGTACGTTCTTCCCGTCACCTGCGAGTTTTTCGCGAGATCTTCGGTTGCCCCCCACACTCCAAAGGGGTGAATTTGCTTTGTCTAAATGTAATCCCCAGTGTGTGTTGGATAATGTTCGTGTGCGGGGATCATTGGTTGGCGCAGACATGGTGGGCCAAAGAGTCTATTTCTGCGCTGTATTTCTAAACTAATGTAAATTAAAATACTTGGTTACACAAAAGGCTGGAGAAACTCAGCGGGTGCAGCAGCAACTAAGGAGCGAAGGAGATAGGCGACGTTTCGGGTCGAGACCCTTCTTCAGACTGGTCAGGGATCAGGGAAACGAGAGATATAGACAGTGATGTGGAGAGATAAAGAACAATGAATGAATCACAGGTCTGAAGAAGGGTCTCGACCTCTATCTCCTTCGCTCCTTAGATAACCCTCGATTCTCCAGCATCTGCAGTTCCTTCTTTAACAATGAATGAATCACAACCTCCTCTCTAACTGCTACTTTTTTGCATATCTTTAATTCATTGTTCTTTATCTCTCCACATCACTGTCTAGTTATCCTGACTCTGAAGAAGGGTCTCGACCCGAAACGTCGACTATCTCCTTCGCTCCTTAGATGCTGCTGCACCCGCTGAGTTTCTCCAGCCCTTTGTGTAACCTCAATTCTCCAGCATCTGCAGTTCCTTCTTTAACACATAAATTAAAATACTTTATGTTTTAATGTTTAAGTAAGAAGGAACTACAGATGTTGGTTTACCAAAAAAAGATACAAATTGCTGGAATAACTCTAGGTCAGGCAGCATCTCTGGAGAACATGGACTAGTGATGTTTCAGGTCGAAACTCTGAAGAAGGGTCACCTATCCATGTTCCGCAGTGATGCTGCCTTACCTGCTGAGAACTCCAGCACTTTGTGTCCTTTTAAAGTTTCATGTCAATAACCCTTTGGCTGAACTGTAAAAGAGGTATAGTCATAAGGTCATCGAGTGATACAGCATGGAAACAGGCCCTTCGGCCCAACTTGCCCACATCAGTCAACATGGCTCAGCTACACTAGTCCCACCTGCCCACATTTGGTCCATATCCCACCAAAGGAACTATCCATGTACCTGTCTAACTGTTCCTTAAATGTGGGGATAGTCCCAGCCTCAATTACTTCCTCTGGCACCCATCACCCTTTGTGTGGAAAAAGTTGCCCCTCAGAGTCCTATTAAATCTTTTCCCCTTCACCTTGAACCTATGTCCTCTGGTCCTTGATTCCCCTACTCCAGGCAAGAGACTGTGCACCTACCCGATCTATTCCTCTCATGATTTTATACACCTCTATAAGATCACTCCTCATCCTCCTGCGCTCCATGGAATAGAGTCCCATCCTAGAGTTAATTACTTTTGAAATGTGGAGGGGGAGGGATGGATAGGACTAGGAGAACATCTCTAATAGGGTGAGGGCATAATATGCATGGCAATGAGCTGGTGGTGAATTCCAGAGAGAAAGACTTTAGATACATCCTGGAAACCATTATTCCCACTGAGTCCGCCACCCAGCGATCATTCCGACAATTTCACTCCTTACCAAAGCCAATTAAGCTACAAACTTGTACGACTTTGGCATGTGGGAGAAAACGGGAGCACCCGGAGAAAACTCACGCAGTCACGGGGAGAACGTAGAAACTCCATATAGACTGCCCCAGTGGTCAGGTTTGAACCTGGGTCTCTGGTGCTGTGAGGCAGTAACTCTACTGCTGTGCCACTGTGCTGCTATATGTATGGCAGGTTCCTTTGGTTTTACAGGGGTTATGTTATCCAGATGGATTGTTGTACTGATGTGAAAACATGAGTTCAAATCCTATCAAAGCACCTCGGGGAATTTAAGATGCAATTGATTAATTTAAGTTAGATTAAAAATTCAATTCATTAAATTAGTGGTTGCTTAATTAATATGCAAATAGAGTTCAAATGTCGACTAAAAGGGAGAGAGAGAAAAACAAAGAGAAATAAAAGCTGTGAAATGCAGGGCAATACCATGTTTATTCAACAATTTCAATTATTCGAGTCAAGAATGTTTGGCATATTCATCAACATTGGGACAATGACTTTTTTACTTGAAACAACATAACAATCATAGAAACATAGAAACATAGAAATTAGGTGCAGGAGTAGGCCATTCGGCTCTTCGAGCCTGCACCGCCATTCAATATGATCATGGCTGATCATCCAACTCAGTATCCCATACCTGCCTTCTCTCCATACCCTCTGATCCCCTTAGCCACAAGGGCCACATCTAACTCCCTCTTAAATATAGCCAATTAACTGGCCTCCACTACCCTCTGTGGCAGAGAGTTCCAGAGACCCACCACTCTCTGTGTGAAAAAAGTCCTTCTCATCTCGGTCCTAAAGGAATTCCCCCTTATCCTTAAGCTGTGACCCCTTGTCCTGGACCTCCCCAACATTGTGAACAATCTTCCTGCATCTAGCCTGTCCAACCCCTTAAGAATTTTGTAAGTTTCTATAAGATCCCCTCTCAATCTCCTAAATTCTAGAGAGTATAAACCAAGTCTATCCAGTCTTTCTTCATAAGACAGTCCTGACATCCCAGGAATCAGAACTTTCTCTGCACTCCCTCTATGGCAATAATGTCCTTCCTCAGATTTGAAGACCAGAACTGTACGCAATACTCCAGGTGTGGTCTCACCAAAACCCTATACAACTGAAGTAGAACCTCCCTGCTCCTATACTCAAATCCTTTTGCTATGAAAGCTAACATACCATTCGCTTTCTTCACTGCCTGCTGCACCTGCATGCCTACTGTCAATGACTGGTGTACCATGACTCCCAGGTCACACTGCATCTCCCCCTTTCCTAATCGGCCACCATTTAGATAATAGTCTGCTTTCCTGTTTTTGCCACCAAAGTGGATAACCTCACATTTATCCACATTATACTGCATCTGCCAAACATTTGTCCACTCACCCAGCCTATCCAAGTCACCTTGCAGTCTCCTAGCATCCTCCTCAAAGCTAACACTGCCCCCCAGCTTAGTGTCATCCGCAAACCTGGAGATATTGCCTTCAATTCCCTCATCCAGATCATTAATATATATTGTAAATAGCTGGGGTCCCAGCACGGAGCCTTGCGGTACCCCCACTAGTCACTGCCTGCCATTGTGAAAAGGACCGTTTACTCCTATTTTTTGCGTCCTGTTTGCCAGCCAGTTCTCTATCCACATCAATACTGAACCCCCAATGCCATATGCTTTAAGGTTTGTATACTAATCTCTTATGTGGGACCTTGTCGAAAGCCTTCTGGAAGTCCAGATACACCACATCCACTGGTTCTCCCCTATCCACTACTAGTTACATCCTTGAGAAAATTCCACAAGATTCGTCAGACATGATTTACCCTTTGTAAATCCATGCTGACTTTGTCCAATGATTTCACCACTTTCCAAATGTGCTGCTATCCCATCTTTAATAACTGACTCTAGCAGTTTCCCCACTACCGATGTTAGACTAACTGGTCTGTAATTTCCCGTTTTCTCTCTCCCTCCCTTCTTAAAAAGAGGGGTTACGTTTGCTACCCGCCAATCCTCAGGAACTACTCCAGAATCTAAGGAGTTTTGAAAGATTATCACTAATGCATCCACTATTTCCGGAGCTACTTCCTTAAGTACTCTCGGATGCAGCCTATCTGGCCCTGGGGATTTATTGGCCTTTAATCCATTCAATTTACCCAACACAACTTCCCGACTAACCTGGATTTCACTCAATTCCTCCTTTGACCCGCGGTCCCCTGCTATTTCCGGCAGATTATCTAGTGAAGACGGAACCAAAGTAGTTATTCAATTGGTCCGCCATATCCTTGTTCCCCATGATCAACTCACCTGTTTCTGACTGCAAGGGACCTACATTTGTTTTAACTAATCTCTTTCTCTTCACATATCTATAAAAACTTTTGCAGTCAGTTTTTATGTTCCCTGCCAGTTTTCTTTCATAATCTATTTTTCCTTTCCTAATTAAGCCCTTTGTCCTCCTCTGCTGGTCTCTGAATTTCTCCCAGTCCTCTGGTATGCTGCTTTTTCTGGCTACTTTGTACGCATCATCCTTTGCTTTGATACTATCCCTGATTTCCCTTGTTAGCCACGGATGCACTACCTTCCCTGATTTATTCTTTTGCCAAACTGGGATGAACAATTTTTGTAGTTCATCCATGCAGTCTTTAAATGTCTTCCATTGCGTATCCACCGTCAACCCTTTTAGAATTGATTGCCAGTCAATCTTAGCCAATTCAATTCTGTAAGCACAATACACAGATAATGCATATTAAAATCAAAATGTAAACAGTTAATAAATTAATAACCACAACAGTGCAAGAAAGCCCATTGTCCCTAATGTAACCAGTACCTAGTGGTTGGTGTCATGTTGCGTTCAAGAACCTGTTGGATGTTAGGAAGAAGCTATTCTTTACGGCGATCACTGGTCCGAGACCACAGATGCAATTATTAAGAAAGCTCATCAGCGCCTCTACTTCCTGAGAAGATTACGGAGAGTCGGTTTGTCAAGGAGGACTCGCTCTAACTTCTACAGGTGTGCAGTGGAGAGCATGCTGACCGGTTGCATCGTGGCTTGGTTCGGCAACTTGAGCGCCCTGGAGAGGAAAAGATTACAAAAAGTAGTAAACACCACCCAGTCCATCATCGGCTCTGACCTCCCTTCCATCGAGGGGATCTATCGCAGTTGCTGCCTCAAAAAGGCTGGCAGCATCATCAAGGACCCACACCATCCTGGCCACACACTCATCTCCCTGCTACCTTCAGGCAGAAGGTACTGGAGCCTGAGGACTGCAACGACCAAGTTCAGGAATAGCTACTTCCCCACAGCCATCAGGCTTTTAAACCTGGCTCAGACAAATCTCTGAACATTAATACCCCTTTATCTGTTATTTGCACTTTATCAATTTATATATTCAAGTGTGTATTTACATATATAATGGTATATGGACACACTGATCTGTTTTGTAGTCTTGGTTCTTGGTTCTTGGTTACTTGGTCCTCCAAAATATTCCAACTGGAATTTAAACTGGAGGTGGTGAAGGGAGGGGGTTAGCCAGAGAGGGTTATTGGGAAGAGAGTGCCACTTTAAATTTAGTTGCATCTGGCTGGGGAACCGTGGTTTGGTGGAGATTATTCCATGCTTTAATAGTGCGTGGGAAGAACGAATTGCTGTACACATCTGTCTTTGTGGCTGGGACCACAAATTGGTTCGAATGCCCTCATACCGTTGATACCGCTGGGGCGTAGACTACCCACGCGAATTACCCAAACTTGTCTCCTCACTACATTCACTGCTGGCTCCAGTCGCAAATCTGAGTTTTCGAATGATCTGTGCAAGGCATTCATTGATGCTGGAATTCCACTGTGGAAATTGGAAAACAAATCTCTCAGAGGTTTTTTAGAGAAATACACAGAGGAACATAGACCAAGCGAGTTATCATTACTGAAACATTATGTTGACAGCAACTTCAACAATGTTGTGCAGTAAAATTAGAGATGAAGTTGCACGCAACAAAATATGGATCTCAATAGACGAGACAACCGGTGCTGGGGGGAGATATGTTGCCAATGTGTTCATCGGTACACTGGAGGCAGGTCAACCATCAAAGGAGTATTTGTTGACATCGGAAGTATTGGACAAGTCAAACAGCTCAACTATTGCTCAGTTGTTTACATCTTCACTTGCTGTACTGATGTGGCCAGAAGGTACAAAACAAAATATTTTGTGTTTGTGACTTAACATTTTATTCCCCAAAGTGTTGCATTTGACATGCTTAGCTCAAGGACTTCATAGATTTGCCAAGCACATACGTAACTTGTTTCCAAATGTCGATCGCCTAGTTTCCAATGTCAAGAAAATCTTCCTCAAAGCACTTATTCTTCCTGTGCAGTTAGTTGTTTAAGGAAATGGCCCCCCAGATTCTGCTTCCTTGTCAGCCCATTTTGACTAGGTGGGGTACATGGTTCTTTGCTGTACTCTGCTATGCTGCAAATTTTGAAAAGATAAAAGAAATCTTCAACTGTTTTGAAGAAGATGAATCTGCTGCAGTCAGGATCGTCAGTGAAATCATGCAGAAAAAGTCCCTCCACCGCGATCTTGTGTTTATTGCTTCCAATTTTGCAAACTTCCCACAAGTATAACTTCCCTTGAGAAACGTGGCGAAACACTAGTGAATAACTTGCAGGTTTTCAACAATGTAACTGACGATATTCATAAAGTTCCTGGCAATGTCGGTGAAGACCTGCAAGGAAAATGTGAGAGAGTAATTTTAGCTAACAAAGATCTTGAAGAAATACAAAACATAGCTAAAGTTCTCAAAGGTATTGTAATGCACAAGATAGCAACTTGAATATAGAGTCTGTAGCTTGTTTCAGGTATGCACAAGTGACCTCAGCTGATGTAGAAAGACGTTTTTCACAATTGAAACATATTCTGTCTGACAGACGGCATAGTTTAACACCAGATAATTTGAACGAAATGCTAGTAATTATGTGCAACCAGGCAACTTTGGTCATTTAATGTTGGATACCTTTATATTATCATTTTAAACCATATTTTGGTGGTAGAAATAAATGCCTTTTTATTCCTTTTTTTGTCAGTAAATGCCTTTTTCGTACCTTTTTTGTAATTTTATTATGCCGTTGCCTGCCTATTTCAGTGTTTTTAGCGCCTAAAAATCCTGGCTCTAGCGATCACGGTTCCACACCTTCTTCCAAAAACATTTAGACTCATACGGGATAGGCGTGGTCACGACCCGAAACGTCACCTATTCCTTCTCTCCATAGATGCTGCCTCACCCGCTGAGTTTCTCCAGCATTTTTGGCCACCTTTGTTGAGTCTTATTGCATGTGACTCATTTTCACCTAGGCCACAGCTAGCAATGGCCTGTCTCCTTTATCATCGTTACTTTTTTGCATGTCTTTCATTCATTTGTTCTATATCAGGATTGAGGAAGGACATTCTTACTATTGAGGGTGTGCAGCGTAGGTTTACAGGGTTAATTCCCAGGATGGCGGGACTGTCATATGCTGAGAGAATGGAGCGGCTGGCCTTGTATACTCTGGAATTTAGAAGGATGAGCGAGGATCTTATTGAAACATGTAAGATTATTAAGGGTTTGGACACGCTAGAGGCAGGAAACATGTTCCCAATGTTGGGCGAGTCCAGAATCAGGGGGCACAGTTTAAGAACAAGGGGTAAGCCATTTAGAACAGAGATGAGGAAACACTTTTTCACACAGAGAGTTGTGAGCCTGTGGAATTCTCTGTCTCAGGGGGCGGTGGAGGCCGGTTCTCTAGATGCTTTTAAGAGAGAGCTAGATTGGGCTCTTAAGGATAGCGGAGTCAGGGGATACATGGAGATGGCAGGAACGGGGTACTGATTGTGGATGATCAGCCATGATCACATTGAATGGCGGTGCTGACTCAAATGGCCTACTCCTGCACCTATTGTCTATTATCAGCGGCTCTCCAGCGGTGCTCCAGCGGCGGCCCGGCTTCAGAGCTCCGGCGGCTCCAGCGTTCCCGTGGTCGATCCTGGCTGGGGGCTGTGGTGGTGTTCCAGCATTCCGGCAACGGCGGCGGTGACGGCCTGGCTTCAGAGGCTCGGCCGCGGGCCTGGTGGACGATGACATCGGAGGCCTGGATTGCCTCAGTACAGAGGGGGAACATGTAGGGGAAAAAGACAAAGACTTAAGACTTTTGCCTTCCACCACAGTGAGGAGGTGCCTGGTGAACTCACTGTGGTGGATGTTAAATATGTGTTTTTTTGTGTGTTTTGTTTTAATTTATTACATGTTATGACTGCAAGGTAAAAAATTTCGTTCAGACCGAAAGGTCTGAATGACAATAAAGGAATCTGAATCTGAATCTGAATCTGAATCTCTCTATATCACCATCTATATCTCCTGTTTCCCTTTCTGCTGAATCTCAATCTGAAGAAGGGTCTCGACCTGAAGCGTCACCTATTCCTTTTCTCCAGGGATGCTGTCTGACCGGCTGATTTACTCCAGCTTTTTGTGTTTACCGAATCTCCTCAATCTGTTGATGGTAACAGTATTCCCATTAATTTACCATTCAAATATTGGCTTCCTTGGATAATTTGAGATCATTTATCCGCCACAATATGCTGTTCCACGATAAGCCATCTGAAAACCTCCAGACGCTGGGAGCAGATTTATATTTTAAACCATTATTTGTACACATTATTCCTTGTGTTTGAACAATAAACTCTTGTGACTGAACAAAATCCATGCGACTGCATAAAATGATCTTTAACTAGCTTCACGTAGTATTGAGCTGAATATTTTGTCAGTGCAAATGGGCTTGCAGTTGTTGGTATGCAGAAATTCCAGTGTCCCAAACTGCACACAAGATTGCTTCCCAATTATTCAATCAGGAGAAAGCAACATGCAAATGGCGCCAAGGTGTTTCTCGAAAACAGCCCACGGGGCCTTTGTCACGAAGCTGCTAAGAATTTATAAAGAAGTCTGTGGATATTTTTACGGCAGAGATAGAGAAATTCTTGATTAGAACGGGTGTCAAGGGTTACGGGGAGAAGGCAGGAACATGGGATTAGAAGGCATTGAATGGCGGAGTCTGTGGAATTCTCTGCCTCAGAGGGCGGTGGAGGCAGGTTCTCTGGACATGCTTTAAGGGAGAGCTCGATAGGGCTCCTAAAAATAGCGGAGTCAGGGGATATGGGGAGAAGGCAGGAACGGGGTACTGATTGGGGATGATCAGCCATGATCGCATTGAATGGCGGTGCTGGCTTGAAGGACCAAATGGCCAACTCCTGCACCTATTGTCTATTGTCTATTGGATTCGATAGACCAAATGGCCTAATTCTGCTCCTATAACTTGTGAAGTGGGGGAAGAAAAAATAGTTCAATGTCTATTAGCCAAAGGACGTAAGGGGCGGCACGGTGGAGTAGCCTTGCAGCGCCAGAGGACCGGGTTTGATCCAGACTACAGGTGCTGTCTCTACGGAGTTTGCATGTTTTCCCTGTGACCGCATGGGTTTTCTCTGGGCGATCCAGTTTCCTCCCGCACTCCAAAGACGTACAAGTTTGTCGGTCATTTGGCTTCGGTAAGTTGTTAATTGTCCCTAGGATATTGTTAATGTGCGGGGATCGCTGGTCGGCCTTGACCCGATGGGCTGAAGGGCCTATTTCCACCCTGTATCTCTTGCTAAACTAAACAAAAAAATCAAATATTGCTACTTTAATTCCTTCTATTTTCCTCCAGAGGAAGGAAGTTGAAATGCATTCTGAATTCCTATTCCTTTTTACTAATCTCTTTGTGCAGCCTGAAGGTTTTTGGATCAGCCCATCCCTGTGACTTATGATCGGTCAACAGTAATGAAGTGCGTTCTGTTGACGCACCAGCTTCCTTCAAACCTCCAACATTATCTTTGCATTGAGAAGCCTCGAGTTAGAGGCAAGTACCACACAGCGGTAAAGTATCACAGTTGTAAAAACCTCTCCTTAAAGCCCTGTCCCACGGTACGAGTTCATTCCAAGAGCTCTCCCGTGTTTGCCCGGATTCGAACTCAGAGATGTACGGTAATGGCCGCTCATCGGTGCTCGGGGCTCTCGTGGACATTTTTCAACATGTTGAAAAATCTTCACGAGTCTTCCCAAGCTTACCTGCCGTTAGCGAGTCTTCCCGAGTACCTGCCGTTAGCGTTACGAGCCGCTAAGAGACGTCCCCGAACTCCGACCTACCTGCTACGTTCATTCTCTGTGCTTACCACGAGTTTGATTTTTCTTAAACTCGGGAGAGTTCTTGGAATGAACTCGTACCGTGAGACAGGGCTATTAAGTGAACTTCAGGTGAAGAGACAATTGATGGGGTGTGATGAGAAGCTGTTTCCCCTAATTGAAGTGTCTGTAAATAAGGGTATAGTCTCAGAGTAAAACCTCGGCCATTCAGTTCTGAGTTGAAAAGAACCAACAGCACAGTGGCACAGCCGGTCGAGCCGCTGACTCGCAGCGCCAGGGACCCGGGTTCAATCCTGACCTTAGGTGCGGTTTGTGTGGAGTTTGCATGATCTCCCCGTGGGTTTCCTTCGGGTGCTCCGGTTTCCTCCCAAATTCCAATGACGTGCGGGTCTGTAGGTTAATTGGCCTCTGCAAATTGCCTCTAACGTGTAGGGAAAGTGGTAAAACGTACAACTAATGTACGGGTGATCAATGGTCAGAGTTGACTCAGTGGGCCAGGGGGCCTGTTCCCACATTGGATTTCCAAACTCGACTAAACATATATCCTTGGATTCATCAGGCACAACGTAAATACAGAATTGTTTAGAAAGGGGAGCCGGGACGATGGCTGCCCTGCCGGCAGTCTGTTCGCCTTTTCATTCTTTTTGCTATTTTTTAGTTTGTTCAAAGTTTTTGTTTTAATGTTCTTCGGTTTGTTTTATGTTTGGGGGAGGGGGGGAGGGGATCAGGGGAAACTTTTCCTCCCGGAGATGTGATCAATTTTCGGATCACATTCTCCGGGCGCTCTGCGGCCTACCACCGATGGAGCTGGAAGCCCCCTCGGACTGACTGGGCCCTATCGCGGGGCGCGGAGTTAACATCGGAGCGGATCCCTTGCCTGGGATCGCTCCCACTGCGACCACCGTGGACTTACCTTCAAGGGCTCGCAGTCTCGGGAGAGGCTCCAAGAGTCGGGAGCTCCAACGCCGCAGAAGGTTCGACCAGCCCCGACGCGAGGTTCGATCGCCCGGCGCGGGGGAGCTGACATCCCCCCCGATGCAGGAGCTGATCGCCTCGACGCGGAGGGCCCGAGCGCCGCCGACTACGGGAGTCAAGATCGTCCCGTCAACGGAGGCTCGAGGCCCCCGACCGAGGAAGAACTAAGGGAAGGACATGAACGTTATTTCGCCTTCCACCACAGTGAGGAATGTGGAGGAGTCACTCTGGTGGATGTTGATGTTAAAATGTGTTTTTGAGTGATCTGTTGCTTTTAATTGTATGACTGACCTGGCCGGTGAAATTCCTCGTATGTTGCAAAACATACTTGACGAATAAAGTGTGATTCTGATTCTGATTCTTCTTCTTGCGTATGAGTCAGTTACACAGTTTGATTCAGGAGTCGCAGCCAGTTCACTGTGTCAGGATTGGGGTTGGTCAGGTCGATGGTAGTGGTATCTGGTGGGCTGAGGGTGGGACAGTCGTGGATTACATGGTGTGCGGTCTGGTCGGGGTGTCCACAAGTACAGGCTGCTTATGGGCGCAGTCCCCAATGTTTCATGTTATGATTGAAACGCCCAACACCAGTTCGCAGACGATTCAGTGTAACCACTCTCTGCGGACCAGTTCTGCACCAGGTGGCAACAGTGTGTTTGGGTAGACGGTCATTTGGGCGGGATGTTGGGTGTCCTGCCAGCAGGCTCTCCATGCTCTTAGCATGTTGAAATCGGAGCTACGAAGAGATGCAGCATGACGAGAGAAGGGGCGCCGGGAGGGCAGGCGTTGACGATCCGGGTTTGGAGTACTGGCAAGGTTGTGTAGGGTATGATTTGGGTCCATTGAGGCTTTGTTCACCAGGCTGTGGGTTAGGTGCTCTCTGCGCAGGGCTGCAGGTGCTACGCCAGCTAACACAGGGAGGAACTCTGATGGAGTGGGCCGCAGACAGCCAGTGATGATCCTCAATGTCTCATTGAGTGTGGTATCAAGCTTGCGTGTGTGTACACTCCTGCACCATGCTGGTGCAGCGTACTCGGCAGCACTGTATACCAGGGCGAGGGCTCCGGTGCGAAGGGTAGATGCGTTGCTCCCCATGATGACCCTGCCAGGCGGCGAAGGAGGTTATTTCTGGATGATACTTTGGCTCTCAGTGACTCAAGGTGATGTTTAAATGTCAACTGCCGATCTAGCTTTACCCCGAGGTAGTAGGGTTGTACGGTAGTGGTGACCCATAGAGTGGTACTGTGAGTTGGCGGTGAGCTTCCTTGGTGTTGAGATGGAAGGCTGTGATGGTAGTTTTAGCCGCGCTCAGTTTCAGCCTCCATGTCTCCAGGTAGGTTGCTAGTTCTGCCATGTCCTTCGTGAGTACATCTTCTACTTTGGACCAACATCTGTCGGAGAAGAGAAGAGCAAGGTCATCAGCGTAGCCATACTTCTGTGATGTTGTTGAAGGTAGGTCGCTGATGTAGATGTTGAATAGCATGGGGGCCAGTACTGAACCCTGGGGGACTCCGTTCCTCAGGCGTCTTGGGCAACTAGATTGTCCGTCGCTTGTCTTGAGGATGAAAATGCGGTTGGCTAGGGTGTTGGCAATAAACCGCACTAGTTGACGATCGGGATAGTTCTGAGGAGTTTAAGGATGAGTCCCTGGTGCCATACTGTGTCGTATGCTGCTGTTAGATCCACCAGGATTACGCCGGTCTTATGGCGTTTCTCAAAGCCGTCCTCTATGTCGTCAGTGAGCTTTACGATCTGATGAACAGTGCTGCGACCACGGCGGAAGCCTGCTTGTTCTTCTGAAGCTGGGGGTCTACGACTGGTTCCATCCGGGCCAGGAGGAGACTTCCAGGAGCTTGAAGGGACGCAAAGGAGTGAGATGGGTCGGTAGTTTTTTGGGTCATCTGTGAGTTTGTTGGGCTTTGGCAGAGCGATGACGGTTGCCTTCCGCCATATCTTAGGGATGGATTGGTGTAGGAGGCAGGAGGAGTAAAATGCCTGGAGCCAGTCAAGGCATTTGGGGCCACAGTGTACCAAGAACTCGGGTGGGATGTTGTCAGGTCCTTGGGCCTTTCACTCTTCAGCTGCTTGATAGCAGAGGCGAGTTCATCAGGAGAAAATGGCTGAGATAGGTGGCCGTCTGCTCCCGGGGCTTGCCACAGCTTGGTAGTCTCTTGTTTGATGAGGCGGGAGTGGTCTTTATTCGCGTTCTTGAAGCGGCCGTTCGCAAGGAGCTGCTCAGCAATGGCGTTTGCTGTCACTGGGCATTGTGATGATCTTGAGCTTCTTCCAGTGAGGCGGTTGAAAAGTTTTCCAGGCCTGTCTGCTTGAGTGTGTGAAGTCAATGCCTGTGACTGTCTCCTCCCATCTCTCTCTGCGTTTCTGGTCTAGACAGTCTGTGAGATGTGATGCCTTGGTGGCTGCCTCTTCACCAGGTTCAGCTTGCAAGAACTCGTTGTAGTGAGCAGCAATTCTGATTCTGAAAGCATAACGTTGGGTCTTCAAAGGTAGTGGATGTGAGGAATTGGAGATGCTAGTAAATATGGGGGCTGTACCTTGAACTTTGGCAATCCAACTCATCTGATTTGGATTGAACTTTGCCCCTGGAGGTGGAAAGACAATCGACCACCCAATCCATTTCTGGTTCTTGTGTTTAAGAGCATCATTATGGATTACACTTACTGAAGAGATTGCTGACCATCCAACAAAAGCAGGCAATCAATAAGAAGCTATTATCAATAAGGTTGATGAGAAAATGCACTGGGCCTTCAGCCTATTTAACTTTAAATTGAGCAGATTGTGTTAACAATCATTAGGTCACTGGTGAAGACACTCTTTGAGTACTGTGGATATGTACTACATGGATAGAACATATTTAGAGGGATTGGGGCCAAATGCAGGCAGGTGGGTCTAATGTAGATGGGACACGTTGGGCCAAAGGTCCTGGTTCCATGCTGTATAAATCTATGACTCTGTGTGTGTGAGGTAAAGCATAAAGAACATTACATGTGGGTGTGTGTGGGAAGGATCGGCAGATGCTGGTTTACACCGAAGATAGACATAAGAAGCTGGAGTAACTCAGCGGGTCAGGCAGCATCTCGGGAGTTAAGGAATAGGTAACGTTTCAGGTCGAGACCCTTCTTCATGAAACGTCACCTATTCCTTTTCTCCTGAGATGCTGCCTGACCCACTGATTTACTCCAGCATTTTGTGTCAATCTGACATGTTGGAGTGTGTTTGGAGAATGGTTACAAAACTTCAAATGCAAGAAGGTGTAGGATTGGAAGGCAATAGGACTTAGGTTTGTTAACATTGAATTAGAAATGAGTAATCCAAATGTAAATCGATGACTGAACTTGGAGTGGATGCTCAAAACGGAAGGGTTATAAGGTCATGTGATAGGAGCAGAATTAGGCCATTCGGCCCATCAAGTCCATTGAAACATATAAGCTTGTTAAGGGATTAGACACGCAAGAGCGGGAGCTTCTCAACCAGGGGGGAATTCCCTCTAGGGGGGGATTTCAGGTTTTCAGGGGGGGAATTGAGACCACAGATTAGCAAACTCAAACTGTTAGAATGTTGATCTTTTTATTGCCTTTGCATATTATTTGGAATTGCACTTTTTGAAGCAGACAATCTTGGAAAGGAGGGGGGGGAATGACATTCTGACATGTGGTGAAAGGGGTGCAGGGGGCAAACAAGGTTGAGAACCACTGCGCTAGAGGCAGGAAACATGTTCCCGATGTTGGGGGGAGTCCAGAACCAGGGGCCACAGTTTAAGAATAAGGAGTAAGCCATTTAGAATGGAGACGAGGAAACACGTTTTCTCACACAGAGTGGTGAGTCTGTGGAATTCTCTGCCTCAGATGGCGGTGGAGGCAGGTTCTCTGGATGCTTTCAAGAGAGAGCTAGATAGGGCTCTTAAAAACAGCGGAGTCAGTGGATATGGGGAGAAGGCAGGAACGGGGTTCTGATTGGGGATGATCAGCCATGATCACATTGAATGGTGGTGCTAGCTCGAAGGGCCAAATGGCCTACTCTTGCACCTATTGTCTATTGTCTATTGTCTATTATCATGGCTAATCTATCTCTCCCTTCTAAACCGATTCTCCTGCATTCTCCCCATAACCCCTGACACCCGTACTAATGAAGAATCTGTCCATCTCTGCCTTAAAAATATCCATTGACTTGGCCTCCACAGCCTTCTGACTCTGAAGCAGAAAAGTACAGGAGTGGAAAAGCCAGGGGAAATTTGAAGAGGATGAATAATGTGAAAAATACAACTGCATTTTACTCAGCAAATTCTTTTGAGCAGTGAGAAGTAAGATTGAACAAGTCTCATTTGGTATGCTTGTGGGACAGACACTTTTCACTTCTCATTAGTATTTCCCTATAAATGTAATCAACTAAATCTATTTTAGTGAGGCAATCCATCTGCCCTTATTTAATGGAAGCAAAAAGACATGTTACATTCTGAAGGTTCCGTGGACAATCTCATATAAATGTATCCTGACAAATAATTTAATTTTATTTGCTAAAGAAATAGGATTTTTTTTTTCCAATTTTGCACATTAAATGGGTGGTTAGAATACACAATTTGTTGTTCGGTGTCTTTACCCATTATAGACAACGGACAAGGCTTGTGGTATCCGATAGATAGTTTCTTCTATTCTCTATCAAGACTTTTATTCTGTACAATATAGTGCAGCATGGTGACGCAGCAGTAGAGTTGCTGCCTTAAAGGACCTGTCCCACTTTCATGACATAATTCGCAACCTTTTTTACTCGTGGACATTTTTCATCATGCTAGAAAAACGCCCCGACCGCTAGTATCTACGACTAGCATCACAACCTGCAATGACCTGCCTACGACCTACCTGCTACCTCCTACGACCTCGTGACGACCATGCCGCGAGTATGAGTCGAGGGCCAACTCGGCAGAGGCCGTGAATTAGGTCGTGAAAGTGGGACAGGCCCTTTACAGCGCTTACAGCGCCAGAGACCCGGGTTCGATCCCGACTCTGGGTGCAGTCTGTGTGGAGTTTGTACGCTCTCCCCGTGACCTGCGTGGGTTTTCTCCGAGATCTTCGGTTTCCCCCCCACACTCCAAAGACGTACAGGTTTGTAGGTTAACTGGCTTAGTATAAATATCCCTTTATCGACTTATTACAAGCATATGGTGCAACATAACTCTGGAAATAAATTGTTTCAGAACCAGGGTGAGGGGTGTGTAAAGATACGAAGCAGGTACATCCCTTTTATTTTCTTTATATTTTCTTTATATTTTCTTTCTTTCTTGTGCTTTACATCTTTATGGGCTCTTTCTTTCTACTTTTTCACGAATTATCAATATCACTACCTCACCTAGCTTTCTCTTTCTCTCTTTTTCTCGCTTCTGCTACATTTCTATTACTATATTTTAAAACAAAAAGTTGCACACGAAATGTATAATGTTATTCATGGTTTATACTACTGTACATTACTTGTAATAAAAATATTATAACAAAAAAATGTTTTAATGTAAAATTGTCCAGGGATCGCTGGTCGGTTTTGTTTCCCTAAACTAAACTAGACTAAATATCCAATGAAATATTTGTTCCCTATGAATCAAATACACAGGACAAGATGTTAAGAAGTCCCTTGTGCCAGTAGGTGGGGAGCATTTCACGACATTCATTGAGTGCTGAGAGTGGTAGACGCTCAACATCGGGGGGGGGGGGGGTGGGGGGGGGGGGGGGGGGGGGGGGGGGGGGGGGGGGGGATACGTATACGTATATCTTGGCCTGGGTAACGTTCAGGACACAGTTGGGCACAGGACACATCATCAATAGTGTACCCTTGCATCACTGGGTGTTTCGGCCTTTTAACACTATACACCCTCCACAAGGGCAGCCCGCTGCAGGATGATCAGCCCTGAGCGCATGTCCCGCGTCAAACTGCCCCAAAAATTCACCATGACGTACTTGGGGCCCAGCATGGGTCTTTCCGCTTGAGCCAAATCCAACGGCTGCTTCTTTCAGCCGCGTCTGAGGGTGATCTTATGGTCTTCCGCAGAGCCTGACCGTGGATTCCAAGCTCCTTCAGCAGTCTGATGGTAGATGACGCAACAAATCCTCTGCATCCCACTTCAACTGGATAGACTTTGGTGTTCCAGCCACGCTGCGTTGCCTCTGCTGCTCCCCATATACAATTCAGAATGTCTCTCTTGTACGAAGGGACATAGTTACAAATAATATTAGCAAGAATTGCTTCTGAGCTGCTTATATTTTTTGGTTTAGGATTATTATTGTCACATTCACGTGCACTGAGGTACAGTGAAAAGCATTGGTTTGCATGCTCTCCAGTCAAATCAGATAACACTACACATTGAATATAATCGAGCCAAACTCGTACAATAGGTAGAGTGAAGAGATAGATACAGAGTGCAGAATATTGTACTGATATTACATATTCAGGCACTATACTGTATAGAGTCTGATTTTATTTTAGTTCGCTTTAATTTAGTGACACATGTACCGAGGTACAGTGAAAAGTTTTTGTTGCGTACAAAACCAGCCAGCGGGAATAAACAATAGACAATAGACAATAGACAATAGGCGCAGGAGTAGGCCATTCGGCCCTTCAAGCCAGCACCGCCATTCAATATGATCATGGCTGATCATCCCCAATCAGTACTCCGTTCCTGCCTTCTCCCCATATCCCCTGACTCCGCTGTTTTTAAGAGCCCTATCTAGCTCTCTCTTGAAAGCATCCAGAGAACCGGCCTCCACCACTGCCCTCTGAGGCTGAGAATTCCACAGACTCACCACTCTGTGTGAGGAAATGTGTTTCCTCATCTCCGTTCTAAATGGCTTACTCCTTATTCTTAAACTGTGGGAAGACAATACATCAAGTCAAGTCAAGTAAAGTTTGTTCGTCACATACACATACGGGATGTGCAGTGAAATGAAAAGTGGCCGTGCCTGCGGACTTTGTGCAAAAAAAACACACACACACAAACAACCAACCAACAAACTACAAACGGAATCACATGTTCTTTTTCATATTAAATATTGTGGGCGGTAGTGTGGTACAGTAAAGTTAGTAAAGTTAGTCCCTGGTGAGATAGGAGTTTACAGTTCCGAATGGCCTCTGGGAAGAAACTCCTTCTCATCCTCTCCGTTCTCACAGCATGGCAACGGAGGCGTTTGCCTGACGGTAGCAGCTGGAACGGTCCGTTGCAGGGGTGGAAGGGGGTCTCCCATTATCTTGGCTTGACTAATCATGATACATGATTACAATCAAGCCATTCGCAGTGTACAGATGCATGTTAATGGAATAACGTTTAGGGTGCTTCAGATCCCGGTGTTCTAGGGGCTGTGTATTAATTGGAACCTGCTATACCCTGTAATTTACACAGGGGCTGCTGTTCTCTGTAGGATCTCAATAATGTACATAAAGTTTGCAATTGTCTGGAAGGCTATTATTTTTAGAATAAATATAGACTGCTATTCTATGTTCACAGGGCTTGTTATTCCTCACAGTATTCATAGCAAGTGCTATTCCCCATACAAGGAGTTTTATTTACTGAAATGGATACAGAGACTGCCATTCTCCAGAATATACACAGAGGCTGTTATCCTCTATAACATACTTATAGCCTGTTATTCTTCATAAAGCTTCTATCTTCCATAATGCACATGGCCTTCCATTTCATAATATTCATAGGAGCTGTTATTCTTCATAACAGACACAGGGGCTGCTGTTCCTTTAGAATCCACAATAGAAAGAGCTGAGATTTCACACTGGAGCACTAGTGATCGGATCGCGAGCCAGCCTTGCATTGCCGTCCGCTCTACTATGTGGAACCCTTGAAAGGGAAAACAACAAAGCTGGAGGTGGGCGCAAAATGCCGGAGTAACTCAGCGGGACGGGCGGCATCTCGGGGAGAGAAGGAATTGCGTGACGTTTCCCTTCTTCAGACTGAGCGTCATGGGGAGAGGGAGACTAGAGATAAGGAAGGGTGAGGTGTGAAAACGACAGGTCAAAGCAGACGATCAAAGGAAATGTAGAATGGTTCATTGCTGGCTGAGGGGAAGGTGACAAGGAGGTATACAACCTGTAAAATTACAACCATGTTTTAACCCAAGCAGACCTGGAGGAATTGCAAATAGCGATCTCCAGTTATTTCAACACTGCCAAATACCAAGAACATGCTTCTATTTAGAAAGGTTGAAAGGGGCACTTGCCTGATGGCATTGTCATGCTCTGAGCATTGTTATTAATTCTTATTGCCGATGAGCCTGACAGTGTTGGTATTTTAGTTGCACTCTGCAGATAGTGAGTGAAATTTGAAGTCTATTGTTGCCTGGAAAGCAGTTATTTGCCACAATATATGTCGGCTGCTTTTCTGTAATGTTATCAGGGGTTATTATTTTTAACTGTATATACAGAGGCCATCATTCTCTATGCAATACATGAGGACTGTTATACACTAAACTGATACAGAGACTGCATCAGTTACAGAGACTGTAGGTATCTCAATGTACCTACAATGGGATACAATCCCAGTTCAACTCAGCAAGTCCTCGTCTTCTTGCGTATGGCGTGCACAGCCTAAAGTTGTAGGACAACTTGTTCTGTTTGATCTTATTTGATTGTGCACGCCAGATTGATTGCATTCGTCGAAACAGGGCGGACCACGTGAAGGTTGCTATCTCCCACCCCAACTCAGCGGGTCAGGCACAATTTCTGGAGAATAAGAATAGGTGATGTTTTGGGTCAGAACCATTCTTCCGCCTCTTCAGTCTGACGAAGGGTTCCGACTCGAATCAACACCTATTCTTTTTCTCCAGAGATGCTGCCTGACCCGCTGAGTTACTCCAGCATTTTACGTCTATACTCGGTATCAAACAGCATCTGCAGTTCCTTCTGACTCAAAAAATCCTAGTCGTTGCTTTTCCAACTGCAGCAGGGATAACTTGAGTAGAAGTTAGATAAATACATCAGTATATGAGACAGTTGTTCACTTTAAGCATTTGGACACCAGTGTGGTCTGTCCATCTAGATTTCACATATCTCCAAAAAGCCTTGTGTTGCTCTTCCCCAAGAATAGAAGAAAGATGTTGTCTATTCACTGGAATTTAGAAAGATGAGAGGGGATCTTATAGAAATGTATAAAATTCATAAGGGATTGGACAGGCTGCAGAAATATTTTTCCCGATTTTGGGGGAGGTCCAGAACCAGGGGTCACAGTTTAAGAATAAGGGGTAGGCTATTTAGGACTGAGATGAGGAAAAACATTTTCACCAGAGAGTTGTGAATCTGTGGAATTCTCTGCCACAGAAGGCAGTGGAGAATAAGAATAGGTGTTCCAGCAACTCAAATTTCTCAGAGTGAAAATTTAAGAGAAAATCCCATCCAGTTCTGCGATAAATAATCTCAGGATAATTTCCCTCCAGCCTCCTGAACAAGGTGGCGCAGCGGTAGAGTTGCTGCCTTGCAGGGCTTGCTGTGCCGGAGACCCAGGTTCGATCCCAGCTGCGGGTGCTGTCTGTACGGAGTTTGTACGCTCTCCCCGTGACCTGCGTGGGTTTTCTCCGAGGTCTTCGGTTTCCTCCCACACTCCAAAGACGTACAGGTTTGTAGATCAATTGGCGTGTGTGTAAATTGTCCCTGGTGTGTGCAGGATAGAATTAATGTCGGGGATCGCTGGTCGGCTCAAACCCGGAGTGCCGAAGGGCCTGTTTCCCCCCCCCCCCCTGTATCTCTAAACTAAACTAATCTAAATCAAAGGTAGACAAAAATGCTGGAGAAACTCAGTGGTGAGGCAGCATCTATGGAGCGATGGAAATAGGCAACGTTTCGGGTCGAAACCCTTCTTCAGACAGTTCCTTTTTAAACAATAATCTAAATCAAGCAAGCTCTTGGAGATCAAATATGAACTTGCCTCCTGCCCAGTCCATTTTAAAAAAATACGGTGGTGTCTCTATCTTTAACGCAATTACCTCCAGAAGCTGATAACAGTCTGAAAATAAATGTTTTTCTGGCATTTAATCTAACCTACTTCCGAACAACTTTATATCTGTGATATCCTGTCCTGACAGCCCAATCGATGTTGGTATTCTAGAGTAAAGTATCTTATTCAAACCTTCAGCTATTCTGCCTCCAAATATCTTCATTGTAACTCCACTCCTTGGAGCCCATTGCTGTGATGGAAAATTCATGAAAGAGTTCAAGACCTCGATATCTTACACCCTTTGTTTAGAAAAAAAAAAGGTTTAGGTACCAAAGAATGCAGGGTTTAGCGCAGTAAAATAAGTGTTTAGGTTTTAGTTTTAGAGACACAGCGTGGAAACAGGCCCTTCGGCCCACCGAGTCCGCGCCAATTAACACTAGGGACAATTTACAGAAGCCAATTAACCTACGAACCTGCGACGTGGGAGGGAACCAGAGCTCGCGGAGAAAAACCTACCCGGTCACAGGTACTCCGCACATACAGCACCCGCAGTCAGGATTGAACCAGGGTTTCTGGCACTGTAAGCCAGCATCTCTGCACTCGAAACCGCTGCACCACTCAGATAAAAGCTCGGATGTGACCTCGCCAAATGTAAGGAACAGGCACAAGGGGCTGAATGGCCTCCTCTTGCTGCTAATCCTTACTTATCACATTCTTCACCAGATTTGGTGCATCGTATTCTTAGAACCATAGAGTCATACAGCATGGAAACAGGCCATTCGACCCAACTTGTTCATGCCGACCAAGATGCCCCATCAACGCTAGCCCCACCTGTCCATGCTTGGCCCACATCCCTCTAAACCTATGCTATCCATGTACCTAAATGTCTCTTACCTGTCCTAATGTCTCTTGCACTGCTCAAGTCCAGTGTTCTGTGTAATCCTAGTAATGCAGTTGAAAGCTTTAAGGGCCTGTCCCACTGTACGAGGTAATTCACTTCTCCCCAGTTTCCCCTGATTCGAAATCGGAGAATTACGGTAATAGCCGCCCGCAGGTACTCGGGGCTCTCGTGGACATTTTTCAACATGTTGAGGAAACGTCACGAGCTTACCGCGTTTCCCCGAGTACCCGCCGTTAGCGTTACGAGCCGCTAAGAGACGTCCCGAGCTCCGACGTACATTCTATGTACTTACCACCAGTTTGGCTATTTTTTAAACTCGGGGGGGCTCTTGGGTAAACCCGTACAGTGGGACAGGCCCATTAGTTTCCTGGTAGGGAACCCTTATTGTTTGTGCACTGTGGATGAAAAAAAAATCCTCGTTGCCTTTTCCAGCCCTTTGATGTGCACCTCACCAATGAAAGGAGCAAGCTTAGAAATTCACCACTACAAATGCATGACAATGTGCTAGCTGCCTATTAGCTGACACTTCACACATACAGGCCCATTCCGAGAGCCAGATCTAAGTCAACTCACAACCTGTCAATTTGTTCCGAATGATTGACCCCAGAAGAGCTTGGTGCATCTCCTGCGAATTTCAAAATGCATCTGAAGCCTTTCTTCAGATCATTAAAGAAAATCATGAGCAGTAACGGATCGAGCTCAAAATGCAAATTGAGCCTAGTTTAGTTTAGTTTAGAGATACAGCGTGGAGACAGGCTCACCGAGTCCACACCGACCAGCGACCCCCGCACATTAACACTACCCCACACACATTAGGGACAGTTAGGGACAGTACCAAGCCAATTAACCTACAAACCTGTATTCTTTGGAGTGTGGAAGAAATCACAGAGAAAACCCACGCACACAGGTCACTCTGAGGGAAGTAGTACTCTGCCGCTACAAGCCAACAAAGTCAAAGTGACTCTTGCACAGACACCAAACGCAGTTAGTCAGGGCAGGAAATTCATCGCAACCCAAGTTCTCAAGCCGCAGTAAGGTTTTTTTTTTTAATTGACATTTTAAACGCATGGGACAATAGCCTGAGGCCGACAAATCTGGGGAAATGGCAAAGAAGATGAGTTGAGGCCAGCATAGATCAGCCTTGATCCTATCAAATGGTGGGGCTGGCTGGAGGACACTTAACATATGATGAACATTTGACGGCCCTGGGCCTGTACTCGCTAGAGTTTAGAAGGATGAGGGGAGACCTCATTGAAACTTGCCAAACAGTGAAAGGCCTGGATAGAGTGGTTGCGGAGAAGATATTTCCACTAGTGCGAGAATCGAGGACCAGAGGCCAGAGCCTCATAATAAAAGGACGTATCTTTAGATAGGAGATGAGGAGGAATTTCGCTAGAGGGTGGCAAATCTGTGGAATACATTGCCACAAGACTGTGGGGGCCAGGTCAATGGATACTTTTAAGGTGGATGTTCTTGATTAGTAAGAGTATCAAAGTTTAGAGGGAGATTGCAGGAGAATGGGGTTGAGAGGGAAAGATAGATCAACCATGGTTGAAGCAGCTCCTACAATGTATTAAGTTATACGCCTGTTGTCCTACTCCTGCTCCCATCTTCTTGTGTTTCTGTATATCATAATCTAAGGTTCTGGCCCTTTCTAGACTGAAGGAATACGTGCTGAGGGACTTGTTGAAGCTCGGTGCAGCCAATGCTAAGGCTCTGGTGGCAGAGGACCACAGACTAGGGTGCTTCCACATTGGTACATGGGGGGGTGGGCACGGCCTATTGGAGACGCCACTCGAACGAGGGAAGGGTTATCACCCTAGGGTGGGCAAATCAATGGCAAGGGAGCTGGGTGCAAGGATAGTTTGCAAAGTATTCATCTTCTTATGCTGAATAAGGTTTATTCTTTGAAAAAGAAAGTCGTAAGCAAGATAGACACAGAAAGCTGGAGTAACTCAGCGGGACAGGCACCATCTCTGGAGATAAGGAATAAGTGACGTTTCGGGTCGAGACCCTTCTTCAGACCCAAGAAGGTCATAAGCAAGGTCAGGTTAAGAGAGAGATGCTTGTTTAGAAAATCAACCACTCTAACAAAACCAGAACATGTTAGGAACACTCAGTAGATTATCTTTAGTAGCACTTTATCAGTTTATTTATTTATTCGTGTGTGTATATATTTATATAATGGTATATGGACACACTGATCTGTTTTGTAGTCAATGCCTACTATGTTCTGTTGTGCTGAAGCAAAGCAAGAATGTCATTGTCCGATCAGGGACATATGATAATAAACTCACTTGAATTTGAATTTGAACCTGATCAGGCAGCACCTGTGGATGGAGAAACAGTTAAGGGCCTGTCCCAATTTCACAACCTAATTCACGACCTTTTTTACTCGTGGACATTTTTGATCAGGCTAGAAAAACGCCCCGACCTACTTGATGCCACGAGTACCTACGACTAGCGTCACGGCCTGCTACGACCTAACTACGACCTCGTGACGACCATGCTGCGAGTATGGGTCAAGGGCAAACTCGGCAAGAGGTCGTGAGTTTGGTCGTGAAAGTGGGACAGGTCCTTTAAGGTCTCTGATCTCTTTCCACAGATGCTGTCTGACCTGCTGAGTATTTCCTGCATTTTCACATTTTCAGCACTATCATAATTTTGATTTTCATTGGATTATTTTTTAGGGAATGTGGGATATGAAAATAGGAATACAGGGTCCCAGGAGTGGGAACTGAACATGTACGAGAAACAAAGTCACGATACTATGCCGTGCTGTTTGCCGATTCGTTCCGTTTATTAGGGCACAAAGTTATACAGCACCGAAATAGACCCTTTGATTCAACTTGTCAATGCTTACCAAAGCACCCAGTATAAGCTATTCTCATTTGCCCACATTTGCCTCAAACCCCTCTGAGTTTGAGTAGACTTAATGGACGATGACTGGAACAGGCACGCTGTTCCAAAGACCTTGTTTCCAAACTCTTTCAACGCCTTCTTTATGCTTGTTTTAATTATGTTTGGCCGCCCGTTATCCTTGCTCCATTTTTTTGACAATAGTCACAGAGAGATATCCTTTGGATCTCTGCTTCTTTGAGCAGCTTTATAAAGGCACTTACTGTTTATTTAAGAAGGGACTGCAGACGCTGGAAAATCGAAAAATGCTGGAGAAACTCAGCGGGTGAGGCAGCATCTATGGAGCGAAGGAATAGGCGAAGTTTCGGGTCAAGACCCTTCTTCATCACTCCATTCTTCCTTCGCTCCATGGATGCTGTCTCACCTGCTGAGTTTCTCCAGCTTTTTTGTCTAGCTAGGGCTTATTTAATCTCCTTTCGTCCCAGAGTCAGAATTGTCACTGTTTAGTGTGGTTTAGTTTAGAGATACAGCGCGGAAACAGGCCCTTCGGCCCACCAGGCCTGCAATCCCCGCACAATAACACGATCCTACACGCACTCGGGAGAGCTTACAATATTTTTACCGAGCCATTTAGCCTACAAACCTGTACGTCTTTGGAGTGTGGGAGGAAACCGGAGATCCTGGAGAAAACCCACTCAGGTCACGGGGTGAACGTGCAAACTCCGCACAGACAGCATTCGTAGTCAGGATGGTCTCTGGCGCTGTAAAGCAGCAACTCTACCGCAGCGCCACCCTGCCCCCCCCCCCCCTTGACCATTTGACTGACAATTATCTGTTATAGTCACACAGAGATCTCCTTTGGATCTCTGCTGTCTGAAGAAGGGTCCCGACCCGAAACATCACCCATTCCTTCTCTCCAGAGATGCTGCCTGTCCCACTGAGTTACTCCACCTTTTTGTGTCTATCTTCTTCTTCCTTGAGCATCTGTACAAAGACACTTAGGTTTCATTTAATCTCCTTGAGTCTCAGAGACAAGAGTCGAGCCTGTTCTTTAGCAGTAATTTAAACGTCTATTTTTGGTTAACATTACTGATTATCTAACAGAATTCTACGATGCTCCCCTCTCTTAAAAAGAGTTCCTCGGAGATAATGCTGACGTTACTCTTTCAGCAGCTTTCAGTTGCCCCGTGGGCTAAAATGGCACATCAAAATCCAATGCAATGAAGCTCACAGCGAACGTTACAGTTATGTAATGGGTGTGTTACAGATCTCTGAAATGGCCCGGCAAATCGTAGCCCAGGGTGCAGTTAGGGATAGGTAACAAAATGTGCAGGAAGGAACTGCAGATGCTGGCTTATTCCGAAGATAGACACAAAATACTGGAGTAACTCACTTTGGACTTCACTTCTGATGCCCACAACCTATTAGTCAGTAAGTCCTTCACTAGTTCATTCATAAGATCATGAGGTCACAAGGAATATAGAATTAGGCCATTCGGCCCATCATGTCTACTCCGCCATTCAATCCTAACCCCATTCTCTTGCCTTCTCTCCATAACCTCTGACATTGCTTACTCATTCCTTACTTGGATGAATGTATGGGGATTAATTCCATTTAATTTCCAAAGAATAAACAATACTCTGTAGGATAAAGGCCCTGCCCCACGATGCGAGTTCACCCAAGAGCTCTCCCGTGTTTAAAAAAAAAATCAAACTCGTGGTAAGTACGTAGAATGAACGTAGCGGGTACGTCGGAGCTCGTGGATGTCTCGTAGCGGCTCGTCATGCTAACGGCAGGTACTCGGGAAACATGGAAACTCGCAAAGATTTTTCAACAGTGTGAAATATTTCCAAGAGTAAAAAAAATACGCATGATGAAGTACCGCGAGTTTCTTTTTTTGTTTTAACTCGGGAGAGCTCTTGGGTGAACTCACATTGTGGGACAGGGGCTTAACAAAACCCTGTTTTGGTAGCACAAGAAGCAGATTACTGAACCAGAATCCAAAAATGTGGGCGGAGGGTCTTGGGATATGAGTTTATTTGCCATGGAGGTAATTAGGGGGTTGAAATTTAAGCAATTAAATAGAATCATACAACACAGAAACAGGTCATTAGGCCCGCTGTACATGCAAACTATCAAGCTCCCATCTCTGCTTGCCCTACACCAATCTCATTTCATTCACCACACATAAAGGGCCTGTCCCACTTGCATGCGATTGCGTGCGTTTGGCGCGACCAAACGGAAACGGATTTCACGCGAAGTTCGCGCTAAGTACGCGCTTGACGTCATTTGCGTCATGCTTACCAATCAGCTGGGCAGGAGGCGGGCCGACTGAACTTGGGCGTCGCATGGCGTCGGGAGGTGACGTCATCACGCAACGCCACGCCGGGTGGTGACGTCATCGAGCAACGCCACGCGCTAGGCTTACGCCAAGAAGACGCTGCGTACGCCGTCAAGACGCTGCGTGCGACCGCAATGCGCCTGCATGCGTACGCGGGCCGACAGGCTGTTGGCGCGCGAAGATTTCGGAATTTCGGAGCCCCGCGCGATGTCGGGACCAGCCCTGCACAACTCCGCACTTCTAAGAGGGACAGGCCCCACGTGGCCATATGGTGCCCGCATGCCTCAAGAGACCACGAGGTCGCGTAATTTGCGAGCCAAGGTCGCGTAAGTGGGACAGGCCCTTTAGACTTTAGAGATACAGCGTAGCAATAGACTCTTTGGCTCTACAGAGAGTGAGAGAAATCCGGAGCAACGTTTGGAGGTACAGAATATCTGATTTTAATGAGGACCTCTCTCGTGAAAGTGATCTTTGTGGGATTTTCACAGACGACACAAACAAACAAACACAGCAAGGAGCAGTACACCGTGGCAGCCATCGTCAGCGCCACCTTCACCAGTGTGGAGTGTGGGAGGAAACTGGAGCACCCAGAGAAACCACAACACTGTCACAGGGAGAACATACAAACACCACACAGGGAGTCAGGATAGAACCTGGGTCTCCCCAGTTTCTACCACAAGCTACGCATTCGGGACAGTTTAATGCGGTCAATTAACTTGCCAACCTGCATGTCTTTGGGATGTGGGAGGAAACAGGAGCACCTGAGTCTGGGAAACTCATAGAGTCACAGTGAGAACATGAAAAGTCCACACAGGCAGTACCTGATGTCAGTATTGAACACACATCGCAGGAGGCGTGAGACAGCAGCTTCCACAGATGCACGACCAACAAGTGTGCAGTTAAGGGCTTGGACACGCTAGAGACAGGAAACATGTCCCCGATGTTGGGGGAGCCCAGAACCAGGGGCCACAGTTTAAGAATAAGGGGTAAGGCATTTAGAACGGAGACGGAGGAAACACATTTTCTCACAGAGAGTGGTGAGTCTGTGGAATTCTCTGCCTCAGAGGGCGGTGGAGGCAGGTTCCCTGGATGCTTTCAAGAGAGAGCTAGATAGGGCTCTTAAAAATAGCGGAGTCAGGGGACATGGGGAGAAGGCAGGAACGGGGTACTGAGTGGGGATGATCAGCCATGATCACATTGGATAGCGGTGCTGGCTCGAAGGGCCGAATGGCCTACTCCTGCACCTATTGTCTATTGTCTATTTTCTCGCGAAGTTGGCACCTGTAATGGTGACTATGAAGCTTTGGCACTCCGTCTGGGGTTATTTATGTGTGATTTATGTTCTCGTGTGTTCGTGCCCATGATTCTGTTTAATAACAATAAGATATTTATTGTCTCTGTAACACACCATCCTTGTGCACGTGGCACCCAACCAGACTGCACTTGAGTTGGTTTTACTTGACAACGGTTTCATTTGCTTTCTTATGATCTAATAATCCCCTCTTAACGCTCTGCTCTTCTTACACCAACCCTCTGTCTTGACTGAATACTAATATTAGATTTCAATGACACTTTCGTTTCATTATTCAGACAGAGACATAAAAATTCACCAATCATCCTATTGTTGTGAATTTCCATCACATTTCAAATATTCCTCATGTGAATGTTTGAGCATAGAACAGCACAGCACTGGAATAGAAACAAAGACAATAGGTGCAGGTGTAGGCCATTCGGCCCTTCGAGCCATGGCTGATCATCCAGAATCATTGCCCTGTTCCTGCTTTCTCCCCATATCCCTTGATTCCGTTAGCCCTAAGATCTAAATCTAAATCTCGTAGCGGCTCGTACGAGTAAAAAATAAAAAAAAATTTCATCACGAGTATTTTTTAACTCGTGGACATTTTTCACAGTGTTGAAAAAACGTCACGGGTTTACCGGATTTCCCGAGTACCTACCGTTACTCGTACGAGCCGCTACGTAACATCCACGAACTCCTACGTGCCCGCTACGGACATTCTCCCAGTTCGAATCAGGGGAAAACTTGGGAGAACTCTTGAATTACCTCGTACAGTGGGACAGGGGCTTAACTCTCTCTTGAAAACATCCAGTCAATTGGCCCTCCACTGCCCTCTGAGGCAGAGAATTCCACAGATTCACAACTTTCTGGGTGAACATGTATTTCCTCATCTCAGTCCTAAACGGCCAACCCCTTATTCTTAAACTTTGACCCCTGGTTCTAGACTCCCCCAAACATCGGGAACATTTTTCCTGAATCAAGCCTGTCCAATCCTTTAGGAATTTTATGTGCTTCTATAAGATACCCTCTCATCCTTCGAAATTCCAGTGAATACAAGCCCAGTCGACCCATTCTTTCATCGTATGTCATCATGTTGTTGCCCTTTGGTTTACAATAATGCCTTGGTAAACTGATCTCATCTGCATGTACATTATCCATATCCTTCTATTCCCTGCACTTCCATGTGCCGATGTAAAAGCCTCTTAAATGCCACTATCGTATCTGCCTGGGTACACAAAAAGCTGGAGAAACTCAGCGGGTGCAGCAGCATCTAAGGAGCGAAGGAGATAGGCGACGTTTCGGGTCGAGACCCTTCTTCAGACCACCACCCCCGGCAATATATTCCAGCCCCACAAAAAAAGTTGCTCCGCACATCTCCACACATCTGCATTAAACTTTTCCCCCCCCCCCCCCCCCCCCTCCATAATGTTTGGGACAAAGATCTATCATTTTTTTTGCCACTATACTCCACAATTTGAGATTTGTGGTAGAAAAAATTACATGTGGTTAAAATGCACATTGTCAGAATTTATTAAAGGGTATTTTCACACATTTTGGTTTCACCATGTAGAAATTACAGCTATGTTTATACATAGTCCCCCCCCCCCATTTCAGGGCACCATAATGCCTCAAAACTCAATGGCCGGCGGTTCATTCTACAGCAAGACAGCGATCCCAAACATACTGCTGAAGCAACAAAGCTAAAAAAATGATCAATTCTTGAGCGGCCAAGTCAATCACCCGATCTGAACCCAATTGAGCATGCCTTTTATAAGCTGAGGAGAAAACTGAAGGGGACTAGCCCCCAAAACAAGCATAAGCTAAAGATGGCTGCAATACAGGCCTGGCAGAGCTTCACCAGAGAAGACACCCAGCAACTGGTGATGTCCATGAATCGCAGACTTCAAGCAGTCATTGCATGCAAAGGATATGCAACAAAACATGACTACTTTCATTTACATGACATTGCTGTGTCCAAAACATTATGGTGCCCCGAAATGGGGAGACTATGTATAAACACTGCTGTAATTTCTCCATGGTGAAAGCAAAATGTAAAAATGGCCCTCATCAAAATCTGACAATGTGCACTTTAACCACATGTGATTTTTTCTATACCAAATCTCAAATTGTGGAGTACAGAGGCAAATCACTAAATGATTGGTCTTTGTCCCAAATATTATGGAGGGCACTGTAGCTATGCCCTCTAGGATTGGACATTTCCTTCCTGGGAAGAAGGTCCCAGCTGCAAGGAGAGGTTGAACAATCTTGGATTGTTTTCTCTAGAATCCAGAGGTTGTGGGGAGACCTGATTGATAAAAATATATAGAAATAAAAGAGGCATAGATTAGGATAGAGAGTCAGAACCTTCTTGCCCTGGGTGGAAATGTCAAAGATTAGCAGGCGTGGATTTAAGGTCAGAGGGAGAAGGTTTTCACGGAGATTTGAAGGGAGCAAGTTTTTTACAGAAAGGATAGCGTGTATCTGGAATGCGTTGCCAGGGTTGGCGTTGCAGGCAGATACAATTGTGGCATTTATGAGGCTTTTTGGAGAGGCAGATGATATGTCGAGAATAGAGGGGATATGGATTGACAGACGCAGATGAGATTAGTTTATCCATGCATTATGTTCAACCAAGATATTGAGGGCGGAAGGGCTCGTTGCTATGCAGTTCATTTCTCGGTTCTACATTATTTGAAAAGACTGGGACAGGCAGGCACAATCTCAACCGCAAAACTGCACCTACAGACAGAGCCAGCCCTCCCTCTTGCAGGTTAAGTGCATAGCAGGTTCTGTAAGGTATCTCCAGTGTTGATGCATGGCAGGAGAATAAGGGGGGGGGGGGGGGAGTTAATGGGGTTCTGCAAGGGAACAGTTTACAAGGAGGTAAGGGGTGGGGATGGGATTCAGAGCTGGCATTGACCTAAAGGGTTGATGTCCTTTGGGTTCATGCCAGTGGAATTTCCTGCCAAGCCCTCCGGAATTTTTTTTAGTTGGAAAAACGTGTAGTTCACTACTCAATTCATTCATTGATACGAGGATGTTGACAGGACCCGAGAGCCTGAGCTATAGGGAGAGGTTGACAGTCTAGGACTCGGTTCCTTGGGGGGCAGGAGGATGAGGGGTGGTCTTTTAGAGGTGTACAAAACAATGAGGGGAATAGATCGGAAGAAACTCACAGTGTCTCTTGCCCAGAGTTGGGGAATCGGGAGCCACAGGACATAGGTTGAAGGTGAGGAGGAAAAGATTTCATAGGAACCTGAGGGGGTATCCTTGTCACACAAAGGGCGTTGGGCGCATGGAACAAGCTGCTGGAGGAGGTAGTTGAGGCAGGTACGATCACAAAGTTTAAGAAACATTTAGACAGGTATATGGATTGGGCAGGTTTGGAGGAATATGGGCCAAACGTAGGTGGGACTAGTGTAGATGGTACATGTTGGCCGGTGGGGTGGGAGATTGCAACCTTCACGTGGTCCACCCTGTTTCAACAAATGCAATCTACCTGGCATGCACAATCAAATAAGATCAAATGGAACAAGTTGTCCTACAACTTTAGGCTGTGCACGCCATACGCAAGAAGAGAAGATGTTGGCCGGCGTGGGCAAGTTGGGCCAAAGGGCCGGTTTGCACACTGTAAGACTCCACGACTCTATGTTAATAAAAAGCAAAGAGCCAATTTCAAATGAAAATAAATGTAGGTGCTACTGTATCTGTGGAGGCTTGGCAGCAGAGAAAGCTGATGCCCCACAGTTAGATCTGAAAGCTTTCAGCCCGTGACACTTGGCAAATTGCACGTGGCTTTCTTATAAAATACAGCCAGGCCGACACTTTTCTCCCTCCCACCATCGGGAAGAGATAAGGTTGCCCCCATAATTCTGCAATGAGAACAGCAATCCTTTCTAAGTGGTTCTTAAAAAGCTTTTATCATGCATCGAAGCAGGGGGCATCAATAACATAAAATAGGACAGGCCACTTGCGTTTCTCTTCAATTGGGATGGCAGCCAGGACTTAAGTAATTGTAAAATGGTTTTAATTGATTTGAACACTGCACATGTGGAGGAATCAGCACAGACTATTGAGATTGAAATCTCAGAACGGGTCGCTCACCTTTGCAACACTTGGAAAGCCAGCTCAAGCGATATCTTCTCGACCCAAAATGCATCTTCTTGACCCTTCTCGAGCCAGCTGCTCATTCACATCAACCCTCTGCTCATGTATGAAGGAGCTGCAGATGCTGGTTTGAACCGGCGATGGAAAGAAAAATTGCTGGAATAGCTCAGCGGGACAGGCAGCATCTCTGGAGAGAAGGAACGGGTCGAGACCCTTTTCTGCAAGCCACGGGGAAAGTGTAATGAGAGATAGCGACGATGATGTAGAGAGATAAAGAACAAATGAACGGAAGATATGCAAAAAAATTAACAATGATAAAGGAAACAGGCCATTGTAGAATTTTAAATTGTATGAGAGGAGTGGCTGAAGAAGGGTCTCGACCAAAATGTCACCCAAATGTTCCTTCTCTCCAGAGATGCTGCCTGTCCCGCTGAGTTACTCCAGCATTCTGTGTCAATCTTCGGTTGAAACCTGCATCTGCAGTTCCGTCCTATACATGATAAAATGTAATTGGTTTTGGGTCATGGTGGTGCAGAAAGCATTGCTACTGAAGCTCTGGGGTCTTCAGACAGTACCATCTCAGTCAGTCAATAGACAATAGGTGCAGGAGGAGGCCATTCGGCCCTTCGAGCCTGCACCGCCATTCAATATGATCATGGCTGATCATCCAACTCAGTATCCTATACCTGCCTTCTCTCCATACCCCCTGATCCCTCTAGCCACAAGGGCCACATCTAACTCCCTCTTAAATATAGCCAATGAACTGGCCTCAACTACCTTCTGTGGCAGAGAATTCCAGAGACTCACCACTCTCTGTGTGAAAAATGTTTTTCTCATCCCGGTCCTAAAAGATTTCCCCCTTATCCTTAAACTGTGACCCCTTGTTCTGGACTTCCCCAACATCGGGAACAATCTTACTGCATCTAGCCTGTCCAACCCCTTAAAATTTTGTAAGTTTCTATAAGATCCCCCCCTCAAAGGTCAAAGGTTACGGGGAAAAGGCAGGAGAATGGGGTTGGGAGTTTAGTTTATTGTCACGCGTACTGCGGTTCAGTGAAAAGCTTTTTGTCGTGAATGGCGGAGTAGACTCGATGGGGCTGAATAGCTTAATTCTGCTCCCGTGTCTTCTGGTCTTACGGACTGGTTAAGTTGGGCATCTTGGTCGGTACGGTACAGTGTCGGGGCAAAGGGAGTATTGCAGGGTTCTATGATTCTAAAGCAGCAGAATGTGAACACTATTTAGATGCACACAACTACAGCAGACAGGATGCATTACCAAATCCACCACAATGCATCCCCGGGGTGAGTTCTCAGTAAAGCGCAATGAGTGAAAGGTAGTTAAGTCGTCCATTTAGCTCTTTGAGCTTTGTCTGTCATTGAATTAGATCCTTGGTGGTCAGGATCTCAACAGACATGCTTTCGTGTGACGTGCCCAGCCTAAAGTTGTTGGACAACTTGTTCTATTTGATGGTACACAAAAATCTGGAGAAACTCAGCGGGTGCAGCAGCATCTAAGGAGCGAAGGAGATAGGCGACGTTTCGGGTCGAGACCCTTCTTCAGACTATTTGATCTTCTATTTGTTCTATTTGATCTTCCCTTTGTGCACGTCCAGTTGATTGCATTAGTCGAAACAGGGCGGACCACGTGAAGGTTGCAATCCTCCACCCCAGACATCATGCTGCTTTGGTTCTGCATGTCTGAGGAATGGCACGGCTGGTAGTCTTGCTGCCTGACAGCTCCGGAGACCTGGTTCCAATCCTGACCCCGGGTGCTGCCTGTGTGGAAAGAGCAGAAGTGTGGAACCTCATAAAACCCATACCAAACCGTTGGCACAAGTCTGATTGCCCAAACGGCCTCATCGTTTGCCTTGACATCGCACGATGGACATTGGTGAACATTGGCCTTGTCACATGGGGCCGGCGCGGTGGTGCGGCGGTAGAGTCGCTTCCCTACAGCGCCAGAGAACGCGGGTTCGATCCTGACTAAGGGTGAGATCTATGCAGTATGAAGTTTGTATGTTCTCCCTGTGACTGAGTAGGTTTCCTAACACATTCCAAAGACGCGCAGGTTTGTAGGTGAATTGACAATTCTGTAAATTGTCTGCCTAGCCTGCAGGATAGAGCTAGTGTACAGGATAGAGCAGGTAATCGCTGGTCGCCGCACGCTCGGTTGGCCGAATAGCTTAGTTCCACACAGTATCGCTAATCTAAACCAAACTAAACCGATAAGGCTCCCAGGACGTTTGTCCAACAGAGGTATTCATTGCTACAGACTTCTGTGGAGGCCACAAGTCAATGGATATTTTTCAATGGAGATTATTAACAGGTTCTTGATTAATAAGGGAGTCAGAGGTTATGGGGAGAAGGCAGTCATTAGGGGAAAATAGTTCAGCCATGATTGAATGGTGGAGTATTGGCCAAATGGCCTGATTTTGCTACTGGAACTTATGAACTTAATGAAGCACAATCCAAGATAGATTTAGACAATGGGAGATAGTAGACATAATCAGGTGCCGAGATGCTAAGCCTGTCTTTTTGCGTTATGGGTGATAATCCCAGCCACAGGGAGGAGTTGGTCCATAAATGATCACTGGCAATTGGAGTCATAGGGTCATATATAGCTTGGTAATAGGCCCTTCATCCCAACTTGCCCAAACTGGCCAACATGTTCCAGCTACACTAGTCCCACCTGCCCGCATTCGGCCCATATCCTTCCAAGCTTGTCCCATCCGTGCACCTATCTAACTGTTTCCTAAACGTTGGGATAGTCCCAGCGTCAACTACCTCCTCTGGCAGCTCGTTCCATACATCCACCACCCTTTGTGTGAAAAAGTTATGCCTCAGATGCCTATTAAATCTTTTCCCGTTCACCTTAAACCTATGTTCTCTTGTCCTCGATTCACATACGCTGGGCAAGAGACTGTAATGACAGAATTGTGTAACAACAGACGTTGGAACGGCTTTAAGTCTGCAGCAGCTCTGTGAGCTGCATGAACAGCAAGGGCCTTTAGTCGTGGGATGTGGGAAGAAATATCCAATTGTCACTATTCCTGCAGGAACATTAAACACCGTGGGTTCATTTCCAGCAATCCATCTGCACGGCCAATTACCAGATACATCTGTGGGAGCAGAAGGAATAGTCCTCAGGGATCCATGGGGCAGGGAGAGAGAAATATAAGAGTCAGCGCTAGCCTATTCCTGCTTGCATTTGAAGATTAGCCACCTGCATGAGTTTGGGGAATGAGGACAGTGCAAGCAGCAAGAGAGAATTCATGCCAGCCTGCCAATATTCTGCCTTCATCAGTCAGAGTATTGAGTATAGAAGTTCTGAGGTCATGTTGCAGTTGTATAAGATGTTGGTGAGACCGCATTTAGAGTATTGTGTTCAGTTCTGGGCGCCATGTTATAGGAAAGATATTGCCAAGCTTGAAAGGGTTCAGAGAAGATTTACGAGGATGTTGCCAGGACTAGAGGGTGTGAGCTATAGGGAGAGGTTGAGTAGGCTGTTGGAGCACAGGAGGATGAGGGGTGATGTTATAGAGGTGTATAAAATCATGAGAGAAATAAATTGGGTAGATGCACAGACTCTTGCCCAGAGTAGGAGAATCGAGGATCAGCGGACATAGGTTTTTTTTTTTTTGTTTGTTTATTTTTGTTAGAATTAAGTACAGTAGTCTGGTACTTAAGTACCTAATATATAAATACATATTTTCATTCTTGTACAACTTCATACTTTTGGTTGAATAATAAAAGAACAGTGAGAGAGCGGACATAGGTTTAAGGTGAATTGGAATCTGAAGGGTGACTTTTTCACACAAAGAGTGATGGGTGTATGGAACAAGCTGCCAGAGGAGGTAGTTGAGGCTGGGACTATCCCAACGTTTCAGAAACAGTTAGATAGGTACATGGATGGGACAGGTTTCGAGGGATATGGACCAAACGCAGGCAGGTGGGACTAGTGTAGCTGGGATATGTTGGCCGGTGTGGGCAAGCTGGGCTGAAGGGCCTGTTTCCATCCTGTATCACTCTATGACTCTGTGACTCTAAGTGGTAAAATCAGAGCACTCTGTCACCCGCCACAGTTAACATAGAATGTAGAACAGTACAACACAGGAACAGGCCGATCGTCTGTGTCAAATATAATGCTTAGTTGAACTGGGGTTAGATAATAGTTAATAGACAATAGGTGCAGTAGGCCATTTGGCCCTTCGAGCCAGCACCGCCATTCAATGTGATCATGGCTGATCATCCCCAATCAGTACCCCCGTTCCTGCCTTCTCCCCATATCCCCTGACTCCGCAATTTTTAAGAGCCCTATCTCGGTCTCTCTTGAAAGCATCCAGAGAACCTGGCTCCACCGCCCTCTGAGGCAGATAATTCCACAGACTCACCAGTGAGACTGTGAGAAAAAGTGTTTCCTCGTCTCCGTTCTAAATGGCTTACCCCTTACTCTTAAACTGTGGCCCCTGGTTCTGGACTCCCCCAACATCGGGAACATGTTTCCTGCCACTAGCGTGTCCAAGCCCTTAGCAATCTTATATGTTTGGGGCTGCTCAGTGGTGCAATGGTAGAGTTGCTGCCTCACAGCGCCAGAGACCTGGATTTGATCCTGAATGCGGGTGCTGTCTGTATGGAGTTTGCACATTCTCCCTATGACTGTGTGGGTTTTCTCCGGGTGCTCCGGTTTCCTCCCACACTCCAAAGAAGTGCAGGTGTGTAGGTTAAAATTGGCTTCTGTAAATTGTCCTTAGTGTGTGCAGCATAGAACCGGTGATCGCTGATCGACACGGACTCGGTGGGCCGGAGCCTGTTTCCACATTTGTATCTCTAAACTAAAAGCCTAACCCCTAGTGTTTTGGGCTCTCCCTGACACTGGCAGTGAAGTGATTTTGTCCATTGTGTTTTTAGTTTAGTTTAGTTTAGTTTAGTTTAGTTTAGAGGTGCAACGTGGAAACAGGCCCTTTGGCCCACCTGGTCTGCGCCGACCAGCGTTCCCACACACTAACACTATCCTACGCACACTAGGGGCAATTTACATTTATACCAAAGCCAATTAACCTACAAACCCGTATGTCTTTGGAGTGTGGGAGGAAACCGAAGATCTCGGAGAAATCCCACGCAGGTCACGGGGTTAAAGTACAAACTCCGTACAGACAAACACCCAAAGTCAGGATCGAGCCCGGATCCCGGTGGCGCTGTAAACCAGCAGCTCTAACACTGCGCCACCGTGCCAACTTGCATTCAACGTTTGAGGGGGAGTTTGTGCTGACAGCAGCCAGTGCACTCTGAGGGAGTGAAGAGATTAGGAATCTGCCGTGAGCTCTTTATGCAGATTAGATGGTGTTACCGTTATATAATAGAGCTCTGAGTCATTTTTGGACTCGGAGGTACCGCTGTTACATTTGTTTATTTTTAAATATTAGTCTTTTTAAAAGTTGCTATTTTCCACTCCTCTGTTATTTTGGGATCTCTCGTTGTTGCACCCTGATTTCTGGCAAGACCGAGTATTGTGTGCAGTTTTCGTCTCCTAATTTGACGATGTGCTGTGTATGGTTACTACTGAGGGAGTGCAGCGTAGGTTCACCAGGTTAATTCCCAGTTTAAGAAAGAACAGCAGATGCTGGAAACATCGAAGGTAGACAAAGATGCTGGAGAAACTCAGCGGGTGAGGCAGCATCTATGGAGCGAAGGAATAGGCGACGTTTCGGGTCGAGACCCTTCTTCAGAATTCCCAGGATGGTGGGACTGACATATGATGAAAGAATGGGCCAACTGGGCTTGTACTCACTGGAATTTGGAAGGATGAGAGGGGATCTTATAGAAACATGTAAAATTCTTCGGGGATTGGACAGGTTAGATGCAGGAAAAAATGTCCGGATGTTGGGGGAGTCCAGCACCAGGGGTCACAGTTTAAGAATACGGGGTAGGCCATTTAGGACTGAGATGAGGAAAACGTTTTCACCCAGAGAGTTGTGAATCTGTGGAATTCTCTGCCACAGAAGACAGTGGAGGCCAATTCACTGGATGTTTTCAAGAGAGAGTTAGATTTAGCTCTTAGGGCTAACGGAATCAAGGGATATGGGGAGAAAGCAGGAAAGGGGTACTGATTTTGGATGACCAGCCACAATCATATTGAATGGCGGTCCTGGCTAGAAGGGCCGAATGGCCTGCACCTATTTTCTATGTTTCTATGCCATGAATTGCCCATTCCTGGCCTTATTGAGGTGGCGGTGATTAGGCATCCTCTTGATCCCATCCCCCCTGGAATTTTCTGTGTTGAGGGTTCTCCCACACTGCTATCTGCTTGGGAAAGATAGACCTGCCAACAGCAGAAGATTTTTTGTCCAAGATCTAGGACCACCTACACTGCTTGAACTTCTCTCCTCCATTGTTATGGTTGCCCCAGAGATCTGCTTGGAATACTAATATATGATAACTCTCTCTAGATTTGAGCACAATTCATTCTTTAAGTAGTCCCCATTTCACATTGATTTGCACGTATTAAACATTGCATTCCTTTGTAGTATAAAATCATTTTTAATGATAAACATTTATCATTAGTGTTTTATTATTATTAATGTTTAGTGTTTTCTGAGTCGTTCGTAACTGTTACTGTATGTCATGTTGCTACTTGTGGGCGGAGCACCAAGGCAAATTCCTTGTATGTGAATACTTGGCCAATAAACTTACTTACTTTTCACCTTCATCACTCATAGCGCATTATATCATTCACTTGGGCTACGATGACATCTTCAAGAACTAAACATTTCTTGAAGATGTCTTGAACAGTAGAAAATTGTTTACATGTTCACATATTCTGTTGTGCTGCAGGAAGTAAGAATTTCTTTGTCTCGACCGGGACACTCTTGACTTGACTCTTGAAAATGGGCCTAGTCAACAAAATCATCCCCTTCTCTATCTATTGTCTGTTATTTGCCAGAATATTATCACACAATCATTATTATTATCCCCCGCTTTTCATTCATGACAATCAGTGCATTTAATTTACTTTCTTTTAGGAACATAGAAACATAGAAAATAGGTGCAGGAGGAGGCCATTCGGCCCTTCGAGCATGCACCGCCATTCATTGTGATCATCAAAGTCAAAAGTCAAAGTATCCTTTATTGTCATTCCGACCTTTCGGTCTGAACGAAATTTCGTTGCCTTGCAGTCATAACATATAATAAAAAACAAAACACACAATAAACACATATTTTACATCCACCACAGTGAGTTCACCAGGCACCTCCTCACATTGGTGGAAGGCAAAAGTCTTAAAGTCTTTGTCTTCTTCCCTCCTTGTTCTCCCTCTGCGCTGAGGCGATCCAGGCCCCCGATGTTGTCGTCCACTAGGCCCGCGGTCGAGCCTCCGAAGCCGGGCTGCCGCCACAGCTCTAAAGCAGGGTCCGCCACTGGAAAGCTGGAGCACCGCAGCTCTGAAGCCGATGGAACGCTGGAGCAACGCAGCTTTGAAGCCGGGTTGCCACTGGAAGGCTGGAGCAACGCAGCTTTGAAGCTGGGTTGTCACTGGAAGGCTGGAGCACTACAGCTCTGAAGCTGGGTCGCCGCTGGAATGCCACCGCTGGAACGCAGCTGGAGCATCGCAGCTCTGAAGCCGGGTCGCCACTGGAACACCACCGCTGGAACGCAGCTGGAGCACCGCTGGAACGCTGGAGCACCGCAGCTCTGACGCCGGGTCGCCGCTGGAACGCTGGAGCACCACAGCTCTGAAGCCAGGCCGCCGCCGCCGCTGGAATGCCGGAGCTTCGAGGCTGCCAGCTCCGCCATTAGACCTCAGCACCGACGGAGACGGTGACGGGGGACACGACAAGAAAAGTCGCAGCCCCCCGAAGGGAGAGACTAAAACACTGTTTTCTCCCACCCACCCCCCCCCCCCCCCCCCCCCACCCCACCCTCCCTCACACACATACACAGCCTAATAAACCAACATTGTAACTAAAAACAAACACAAGTAGACACAAAGAAAAGAAAAGAACAGACGGACTGCAGGTGAGCCGCAGCTGCCAGGCAGCGCCGTCACTTTCATGGCTGATCGTCCGCTATCAATAACCCGTGCCTGCCTTCTCCCCATATCCCTTGACTCCACTAGCCCCCAGAGCTCTATCCAACTCTCTTAAATCCACCCATTGA